>RCWM02000933.1:0-250000 GCA_003667255.2 Euschistus heros | reverse complement strand
CTTCATGTTCTTCACGTATCTTTTTCTAGTTATTTTGGGATATTCATATTTTGCTATATAACGCTTCTGCACATAAATTCTTCATCCCGTCTCCCAACCTGTCTTAAGGTTTAGGGAACTGCCAACCTAACCTGTTTCCTATACCTGTCTACAAAGAAAATGGCCAAGAGACCTAATGTAGAACTATTGAAGTGCTACTATTGAGTAGTTCTTTACATGATATTGACATACCATTGTAATCATTTTCCTCAAATTTACATGTTTTTTATAATGTATACAGTTGTAAATATCAATAAATAGTTTGATAAAATAGTATATACATGAACTGTACAAGAATAAAAATGTCCCGTCGTTAAATTTGCGATTTTATGCTCGATAAATTATTCCTTTTGACTAGTGAATTATAAAACGTTGATTGGGCTGTCTAAACTTTAAAGTTTAAAGGTACCAACAACGGGTTGTTGTCAACAAGACCTTGGTAGAACGGAAGTATGGGAGCCCTATTCAGATGCGAGGAAGGATTATCGATATTCGAAAACGAAGTTCAGTAGGTCAATGGTCATGTAGTCGAATAGGCTAAATGAACACTATATAGGACATTATGATCATTATGGTTAGGTTTATTAGAGACATAATTAGAATCTATACATGATAGTTTAGTGAAGCCCCAAAGCTCAGCTTCGAGAATCTAATTTTTGTTTTTTTAATTGAGATTTGGAACTGTATAAATAAATAAAACTAATGTACATAACTCTATATTTGTGGTAATACGTAATAGTGAAACTAGCATCTCCTGTCGTGGCTTTGCAGACTCTTATATGTAAAAAACTTAGATAATTTTAACTAATAATCGAAATTTTCTTGTACATATTGTATATATATTGTATATTATGATAAAAATCATTTGCATTGGATTATGTAATAGAGCATTATTTCTTCAATGATATTTTTACACTTAGGAGTAATTTTTAAACTGGTTAAAATTGTACATATAGGTTGTTAAATATCTTAAATTATAAAAGCATAATTTTACATCAAATTTTCAATTTTAACTTATGAGTTAGTAATTCAGACAGACAGATACTATTAAAAAATCTTGCGGATAATGGTCTGTATTATCACTGCTAACAACTAAAGGCTTATGAATCATATTTTTACACACAATATCTAAGGATTGACATTTTGGTTCGGTGATAATTTTTATTCTGCAGAAATAATTTTATTAATTTCATCTAGTTGGATTTTAATTTCTAACCATGAAAATATATGCCAGTGTTACAAAACTTCGTTCCTGTCACTCAAAAATTTATTTTTATAGTAAATTTTATAATTGCTAAACCTTCCTAGAACTATGAAGATGATGTAGTTAAAATTTTGTACAGATGGGTTTAATAGTCCTACCATTGTTAACTCTATTACAGAATGGTGCTAACCACATATCGGTGGATTTTTAAACTTTACTGAAATCCACATCTAGCACCACACATTTAAATCTTTTTTAATAATTTAATTGAATTTAAGTCAATTTTATTATCAATTTCAAGCTCTATATAACACCGTACCTTTGTAACCTCTCATGTGGAATGGCGCTCGCCACCTATCGGTCAATTTTCAAAACTCACTGTTATTCACATATTATCCCTTTTTTAATAATAACAGATTATTTGAAGATCAGTAGGTTTTATTATTGCTAAACCTTCCTCGAACTATAAAGATGATTTGGTTAAAATTTAGTATAGATTGGTTCAGTAGTTTTCGTAGTTAAAACTATCATTTTACAAACGAAAAATAGCTTGTACTTTGAATAATAGTATAGATGTAAAGAAAGCCATGAGTTCCTCTTCTTTTTGTTCTTTTCATTCATCGCAGAGTGAGGTACCTTCTGATAGAGTCTGGACCGAAGGTCTTAGAAGGAACGAATATTGTTCTTTTCGGGTCTAAAAAAAAAAAAAAAGAAGTTAATATTAAATATCATAATAACTATTGCATATACTAAGTCCTCTATAGTTTATAGCATCAGTGTTATATGGCTCAACTGGTTCATGACAGTTTCATAAGAAGGAAACAAAACACACGGTGGTTCGTATCGTGTATAACCGCGTTGTGTGCCTCAAAATTATATAATGCTCATAAATAGTAAATGTTGTGGTTTGAACACAAACCATGTCACTCATTAAGGGTTATGTATTTATTATGTATCCTTACGACCCTAATAACTAGCGAACGTGACTTGTGGTACAATCAAACTGTCTGAGCATTCGTTCTTGTTTTACGAATTTCAGAATTTTTTTTTTTAATTAAATTTTTCATATGTATTATAGTTTTCAAGTATAATAATAAAAATAAATGATAAACAATAAGAATTACTTATATAGGAGTTTGAATTAAATAGGATTCCTAGTCGTTTCGGATTACTTCCACATTTTTAAGACCAATGTTCAAAGCATCGAATAAATTAAAACGAATCATTTACACAACCAGCAGTTTGAACTATTTGGATAACAGAGTTAAGCCTTGAGATTCGATCAATAAACCTAATACTCATTGCTCCTCATAATCATTTGCCATGACCTTAAGACCTCATATTTGCATAAAAGGTATTAAGGTACTGAACCATGTACCTTTTCATCCATAAACTACATACCGAATCTAACCCAATTATTTATCATTGGAAAAGAAAATGGCTGGAGGACCTTCTAATATATTTATAATTTTTAGGTGTTGTCAATTGGTAGTTGACCTTACAAGTTGGGTTACTGTCGTGTCATTATTTTTTATTTTATTTTTTAATTGGGAACTGCTTCTATACAATCTGCCTCACTCAAGTGCAAAATATATATATTAATAAATTCCTTTATACATTTAAAATAAACAAATAGCTATACAGCTACAACTATAAACTAAAATAAAATAAATTATAATTAAAAAACGACAAATAAATGAAAAGAATTAAATTATATCGCCATGTTAGATACTTCATTCAGTTCACGTGTTCTAAGTGGTTTTTTAATACAATTGTGTTTCGATAAATCGATCATTATTTACAATAAATGAATGACAATTGAAGGTTTTGGTGGAAGAAGGGTTTACGTAACAAAACACATTTTTGAATAATTTATGTTTGAAGGTTTTTTTTTTATATTTTCCTTTAGCAGGAAAATGTTACATAGCTCCTTCATCTTCTTCATATCTCTTTTTCTAATTGTTTTGAATTATTTAGATTTTGCTATCTAACACTTCTGCACATTAATTCTTTATCCAATGGACTAGATTTTATTATATATATATATATATATATATATATATATATATATATATATATATATATATATATATATATATATATACATATATATAGTTATACTCTTTAAGAGTAATATCAGCTGTTGTCAATTTAGTATTTTTTTTCTAATGAAATCACCACTTTTTCTAATTTATTTATTTTTTTAAGATGCCAATTTAACAAATTTTATTAGAGACTCTTGGTTACATAATTTTAAATTTTTTTTTTTTTAAATAAAAAAAGGTTCAATTCAGTTCATTCGGTTTTTAGGACTGGAAATATTATTTTTTAAAACAAGATTCTATTTAATTTAATTTTTTCCATTTTTCATCAAGTCTTTATTTTTTATAATTTGTTTTTCTTTCTGTCATGATGAAATTCTTAATAATTTACATTGCTGAAATATGCCGATCGATTTTGCTTAATTGGGAAATATTTCTCTTTAAAAAAAAGTCGTTTGAAAAAATTAAGTTGACATATGGTGAATTCGTCGTGAAGAGTAAAAAAAGAAACGAATGCTAGAGAGACAAATGTTAAAAAAAGTTTGTTTTTTTTATCCACTATTCGAATTTGTCCTTAGTTTTGAATCCGAAAAAAAGTGGTTTTTGGATTATTTTTTGGACAACTTATATAATAAAAATCATACTTTTTTTGTGGGATATTAAGAAAATATTACCAAAGCTGATTTTTTTAATAGAATTTTAAATGCCAATGCTGTTTCTATAAGCGTTTATTCGTTCGACCTATTAAAATCAGCATTTCAGAGTCGAGACGGCCGATTCGGGATTTCCAAGCCTCTGGGGTAAGATCATTTTTTCTACGCTCGTAATCACACGCCATATTCCACAATCCTACATCCTGTTTAATTATCAATGAAGTATTTTTTAGAATTTTGATCGGGTTTTATTTCGAAGAACTTAAATCCCTTTCCCCACCATTTCGTCAGAGTCAAACCACTAAGTTGTCTTTTTCCAAGAAGCTACTTTAAGGCAATCTAGATCAGATAAGGTTTGGTTCCTGACAGTGTCGTCATATTTTATTAACCCTTATTATAATCTATGTATAATTTATTTATTTATTGAAGTGTTTTATGTATAAAAATATATTAATTTAATAGCATAGATGTAAAATCAGGTTTGCTTCTTTCTTAGACGCATTCGTTAGTTACCTTTTCCAGCACTTATCTAACACTGCCAGATGCAAAAAGAGAAATTATTAGTGAGGAGATTATTTTAAGTTTTAATTATTTTGTAATTTTTTAAAATTATTTATTTTTATTTACAACTTTATACAACATTTATGTATCAAGTGAATGTGTGGAAAATTATTGCAATGACATCTCTATTACTTTTAAATAACTACTCATCAGTTCTTTTTTTCTATTGTTTATTTCTTATATAATTGCTTCTTTTCACAAAAATTATACAGGGTGAGTCCCTCTTATGTAAAACAAAATTGGGTAAAACTAGATCAAAAATGAAGAAAAGTGCCGCAGACCTAAAATACCTTTGTATTTTAACTGATTTGTATACCAAATGAAAACACCATGTTTTTCCGGTTTTAAAAATACATTTCTATATACATACGGAATCAATAATTTGATCATACCATATGAAACCTGGTTAAATTTTCAAGTTTTTGAGAGATTTGCAGTTTTGTGGATAGTTTTTTTTTCTAAAAACGGTGAGCGTTGAAATATTATAAGACATTATAGCTACCCTAGATAAGGTGAAAATCAAGTTGTTATTTATGTCCCAAGTTTGTAAGATTTAAGGTTACCTGTACTCTGCTCTTATAGAAAATTTAATGCTAAATTCGAAAATCTGGTTAAAATTGTTTTTAAACAAATGGAGATATTAACATGTATATAAAAATGTAATGGTGGTATTACAGCTTTTATTGCAAAAAACGTGTTTTTATCAAATATTCCTTTGAATTATTTTATATCTGCAATGGATTATAATAGAGAGGTAAGATCTGCGGCATTTTTCTTCATTTTGTTCTAGTAGTTTCACCTTTTTTTTTTTTTTTTTTTTTTTTTTTTCTTACTCTAAGAGGGACTCACCTTGTATACTGTACCAAATAATAAAATAAACATAAAACAGTCTCAAACATAAAAAAAATATGCCATTGGACAACTTTAAATATAAAATTGAATGGATCCGCTGAAAAACGTTCTAAGCGACAAACATACAATTTTGAGTAATCAATGAAAGAAAATCATAATCTAAAGTTTTTGTTAGTTCTGTTAGTTATATTTTATATTTACATATTAATTTGTTATATTTACATGTATAATAACATAATGGAGTACTACATCATAATATGACGTAATACTAAACATTTTAAAACTTTTAAAATCGCCACTTCAAAAATTTTGTAGCTTAGAACGTTTTTCGGCGGACCCATTCGATTAAAGAAAAAATAATACAAAAAACTTTCAAAAGAAAAAATAAAGTATTAAAAGAGACAAAAATCGTAACTGTAAATTCTTTAATAACTTTAACTAATAATATTCATTCCAATTGGTGAATTATATTACGATCAATTTATAACATTTTTATTTGTATACATTTCAGTGATTCATCATTAAAAATTAAATCTGACATTTTGTCGGGTATCATCTCATCTTAATAACCTCATGAACGCCCGCTTTAGCATTGATTCCACGATTTTTTTTTGATTTTTTTAATCCCTGACCCCATTAAATTGATAAATTATTTGTCTTACACAACAATCGACGGGTTTGGTGGATGAAACGGTTAGGTGAGAAAAAACAATTTTAAGTAGTAATTTAGGTGTATTTTTTTTTTTATATTTCCCCTTCATGTTCTTCACGTATCTTTTTCTAGTTATTTTGGGATATTCATATTTTGCTATATAACGCTTCTGCACATAAATTCTTCATCCCGTCTCCCAACCTGTCTTAAGGTTTAGGGAACTGCCAACCTAACCTGTTTCCTATACCTGTCTACAAAGAAAATGGCCAAGAGACCTAATGTAGAACTATTGAAGTGCTACTATTGATAGTTCTTTACATGATATTGACATACCATTGTAATCATTTTCCTCAAATTTACATGTTTTTTATAATGTATACAGTTGTAAATATCAATAAATAGTTTGATAAAATAGTATATACATGAACTGTACAAAAATAAAAATGTCCCGTCGTTAAATTTGCGATTTTATGCTCGATAAATTATTCCTTTTGACTAGTGCATTATAAAACGTTGATTGGGCTGTCTAAACTTTAAAGTTTAAAGGTACCAACAACGGGTTGTTAACAAGACCTTGGTAGAACGGAAGTATGGGAGCCCTATTGTTGAATATCTCAGTTCCGCGTCTGATCTTATCGTTCTTCCTCGGGAGACAAGGACTGGAAAATGTCACTAACCTAATGGGACAACTCATTGACGTTTTTAATTCCCATTAATCTTCCTGGAGAGTATACGAGACAGTATTGTATATTTTTATATAAGGTAATGATTGGCTTCTTGATAGGCGGTGTATCAAACACCAACATTATAACATGACACGTTTAATCAATTTTGATTTTCGTACACTTGTTTTTTTTTTTTTTAATTTCGTAAAACACTAAATTTGCAATCAGGAGATGTGCTGAAATATAGAATTAAAACAAACGGCTTCTTAGGCATGAGAAGAGATAGTACTTTTACTTTCATTTACTTTAATATAAATAGGTCTCTCATTCTAAAATTAAGTAATAGTTAGACCTATTTGGACATAAAGAGTTGTGCAACCAATTCGTCTCGTATCCAATCCTTCCAATCCAAAATCATTCTTGAAATCCTCAATTTTCCTTAGTTTGTCACAAAGATATCCATAAAGATCTGAATGCACTATTAGTTACTGATTCAGCCCGAACAAGATAACAATCATTTCATGGTAAACTCCATAATCATTCAAATCCACTAATATATCAACTTGTTTCCCAGCCTATTCCAGATTGCCTCCGAGGCGTTTGAAAAGAAGATGGCTTCGGGACCTCCTAATATAGAACTTTTATTAAAATACTACCAATGGGTAGTACGTTTACAAGCAATTGACATGTTATTCTGAATATTATCTTCAAATTTAGGGACATATCTTTATTTTATTTTATACAGAGTGAGTACCTCTTAGTGTAAAAAAAAAAAAAAAAAAAAAATAGGGGTGAAACTAGATCAAAAATGAAGAAAAATGCCGCAGACCTCACCTTTCTATTCCAATCCGTTGCACATATACGATAATTCGAAGACCTTTTTGAGGAAACCAAGTTTTTTGCCATGAAAGCTGTAATACCTCCATTACATTTTAATATCTCCATTTGTTTAAATATTTTTCAAGTTTTAACCACATTTTAGCATTAAATTTCCTATAAGAGCAGAGTACATGTAAACTTGAATTTTACAAACTTATGACCTAAATAACAGCTTGATCTTCGCCTTATTTAGGGAAGTTACAATGTCTTATAATACTTTAACGCTCACCGTTTTTCGAAAAAACTATCCACAAAACTAAAAATTTCACAAAAACTTGTAAATTTAAGCAGCTTCCATCTGGTATGATCAAATTAATTATACGTATCGATTTCATGGAGAAATTTTAAAACCGGAAAAACATGGTGTTTTAATTTGACATACAAATTAGTTACTTGTGTATATAAGACATTATGACAATCGCTTAATGGAAATATTCATTTTAAACATAATAAACTCTTCATTGGGATAAAGAAAAAAAAATATCGTTAACCAAACACTAAGTGACATACATTTTCATACATTGCTTCTATATTCAATGTACTTTTTTATTTTTTCCTTTTCTATAAATATATATTTAATTTTATACATGAACTAAAAGATCTAATAGAGATTGCTAATTGAAGGGTACAATCGAGTTATTTGGATAAAGAATTTATTTGTAAAAAATATATTTTTAATTTTTTATAATATTATATTTTTATAATATATTTTTCCTTTTCTATAAATATATATTTAATTTTATACATGAACTAAAAGATCTAATAGAGATTGCTAATTGAAGGGTACAATCGAGTTATTTGGATAAAGAATTTATTTGTAAAAAAATCTTTAACTAATGCTTTATATACAAATATTTTAACAGCAATATACGAAAATTTCACCAAATATATTTTATATTTATGAAATTTTAAATTGATGAGGTTTATATCCACCCCTTGCATCACGCCTTCCGTTCGATGGGGTATAGGTCTAATGAGGAATATGCCTTATCTAAAGCAAAACTGTAATAAATCATATTTATTTAAAATTTTAATTTTATCTAAATTCTATTTGATTTTATTTAATTATATTTTTAATAATCTTACTATGTTTCATATTCCCCTGGTTAAAGTATATGGGGGGGGGGGGGATGCACACACATAAAATAGAATGAAAAATTTAGCCTAGAAAATAAAAAATCGACTGGGAAAATTAAAAACTAAATAATCTTATTTATTTATTATTTATGCTTCATCATTGATATCCTGAGAATGACGTCTTGTTTTCCATTCTTACGCCCATGCATTAAATTTTATTGTATGCTAATTGATACTATTAACTACTGTTTAAGTCTTTTTGTTTATTTTGTTACTGTAATGTTCTTAAATATATCTACATATTTAACTTTTTTTTTCTTTGTAATTTTTATTACATATGGAATAAATCATCACAATGTGTTAAGATAACTTTTTTCTGAGCTTTAGCTCAGACGAGAGATCTTTCATTCAGCTTCATTCAGACATTTCTATATTTGGTCACTTAATTTGTTATATTATATAGTTTTTATGAATACGTAAGTCTGTATGTTAGGCTTCGTTGGAAATACAGTTATCGGTATTATCAATTTAGACTGAAAAGTTTGTATTTTTCCGTTGTTTTATTTTATTTTTTTTTTTTTCAATACTTCTTTATATAAAATAATTTTATTTTATTTTTTAAGAATTACGAAAATAAATTAATATATAAATTCATTAAACGTGCCTTCGTGTTGTCTCCTCTGAATAGAACTTAAAATCCTCGTTATTAACCATTTCTGATTTCTATCGACATTAGATCTTAATTTTTATCGTCAGGATCGATGAATTAATTGCCACTTCTATTGGAATTATTGAATATAAAAACTAGTTTCGAATGTTAAACGTTCATAATAAAGCTAAATACTAGACGATCAGTAAATAAAAGATTAAAAGAACTTATAAGAGAATATTAAGACCCTGAATTCCAACTTCGCTATCCATTTATATAAAAATAATCACCTATTCAATAAAGACTCGGGAGTGAAACTAACACATCAAGTAGAAAATACCCTAAAAATAAATATTTATGAAACGTTAGGAATAATAAAATCGTTCAAAACCAATCCTGATTTTTGTTTAAATAACCAGATAAATATTTCTAATAGTCATATTATAAATTAGTTTCCAACAGGAACAGAAAAAAACCAACAAGACATAGTTTAACCTCCCTGGCCCTTTTCTCTAAAACTTTGTTCAAAGTAGCCCTCCAAGTTGCCTTTTTTTGTCTAATAAAATATATAAAATTAAAGAAATGAATTATAAACATAGAACCAAAGAGAAAACGTTGCTGAATAAATTGGTGATTAATGTATTACTGATTTGAAACAAGCCTGCTGCAACGTCAGGACAGATCAGGTTTGAACACATTTATAAAAACACCAGATAAAACTGACAGCATAAAAAGGGTTACATCGGCCAAGGACGGCCAACATGTGATCTTACCGCGATCGCAGCATATTATATGTTTAATCCTTAAAAGTATAGAACAAACCGGAGGAAACTAGCTTGACTCAGCTCCGATTGTTAGTTAGTATGTTACCGGAAAATGGGACTTACTCTTGTTTGTTTGTTGCAAGTTCATTTCAAACAAGTTTATAGTTTTTTTTCGGAATAATTGATAAGTGGAGCTATCTACTTCTTGCCGCAATCCCTTCAATTGTTTTCAATTAATGAAATACTGAAGAGGTAAAAATCAATTTCTCTCTAACTTGGAAAAACAAAGACAAATATATCTATAATCTACTGTTTTTATATCTACTGCTTCTGATAAGGAAACTGTCGGCAAGTTCTCGACAAAAAAATGGCCCAGACACTTAAAAAATGTAGGCAAAACATGACTCTGTGTAAGTAACTTCTTTCGTTCAAAACAATATAGCTTTTAAAAGATAGGTCCTAAAGACAAATGCTAAAAAACAAAAATATTTTCCATTAAATTTATGATGAGGAAACTATAAGGATTATCGGAAATGAAGTGTGAGGCAACTTGTGAGACTAGTGGATTCGAATGGGTATGGAGTTTACTATGAAAGAATTGTTATCTGGTTTTGGGGAAAATAAGTAAAATATGGAACATTAAAAACTTTATGGATAAGTTTGTGAGATAATAAGTAGCATTGAAGATTTTACGATAGATTTTAGATTGTAAGGATTGGATACGAAATGAATTGAATGGTTTAGTGCACTCCAAAGGTCAACACCGTATGTACAAATAGATCTGATTACTGTTAAGTAAATGTGTTCTCAATTTAAAAATATTTTTACAAACCTTGGAATGAAATTTATTTTTAAAATATTTTGATTGTTCATAATTGGTATTGAACATGTATGTATATGGGCTAAAAGAGAGAGGAAGAGAAACACAAATAAAATATTCTAGTTTTCCACATTGCAATAACCCTGCAATGGGTGCATGTATTTCTACGTGTACCATCTCTCGACATAACGCGTATCATCATTAATATTTGTACAAACATATTCAGTAATATATAATGTAAAAATATTTTAAAATAATATAGAAATTTTCGTTGAGTGAATATAAAATATAAACAATAACTAGTCAATGGAATAGGAAGTTAATTGATAAATACAATTAAAAAAATTAAAAGGTGAAAAAATGAAGCTAAAAAAATTTTAAAAAATGGATTAATGAATTAAAAAATAAATAAATAAAAAAATAAAAATAAAATATATAAACAAATAAAGGTAGAATTATAGATAAACTGTTCAATTGTTGAGTTCCATGTAATCAACATGATCCACAAATGCATCAAACTCATCAAAATATTTATCTATGTGATTCGTCTTTGAAGGCGACTATTTGCCATTCGTTCAGTAGGACTTTGGATATCAATTTGTATCCTGTGCCTTTCCTAATTTCTGCAGTCATAAATAAGATGAACGTAATTTTGTTCACAGTTCCCGTCACAGTTACAAACGCTCTTGTCAGTAAGTTTAAATCTGTGTAAGTAACTTTTAGCTCCGCCATGTCCTGTCAAAAAATGGGTAAGTTTGTAATTCAGTTTTTTAATATTTTTTCTGTCTTCTAAAGTTTTTATGAATTCATATGTATGTCTTCCTTTTGTCGAATTTGTCCATCTTTCGTTTGTCGAGTCGTTGTTTTCAAAATGTGCTTAACTGCACTAATTGGTGCTTTATTTGAATACAAATAAAATATATTAATATTAATAATGATTCAATAATGAATTATAGATGTGTTTATCTGAGTTTAGTAAAGAGGAAATTTGGTTCCTATACCTCTTGATTTCACAGTTACCAATGTTCAATGACGCATGCGCATTACAGAACATTTTGCAAGTATTCATTTTGTTTACTTATTATCTTACTCAAATTAGCCTATTTGCTTACTTGCTTACAATCTAGCAAAGAGGGCATGGCCGAACAGAAGGTAAAACCTCAACTGGCCATGCCATAGTGAAAGCTGAAGGGGTCCTCCGAACTGCAATTAACTGCCCCCGGTAATCCGATATTTTCAAGAAGAGTGGGATATAACTCATTCCAACCACCTCGATCCGTCCAGTTAGCCCGAGATTTATGTCACACTGTCAATATAATTAAATCGATCGGAATCGAAGCCTGTCTCGGATATTTATTAACTTATTAACTAGGCCAAACGTCAATGTTTCCTTCGAACGTCATAAAGTTTATTTTTGCGCGTTATCAGTATATGCAGAAGTAACCTTGCAGACCCAGCTTTCCGAGAATGTCTTTCAGCTTAGGTTTAAAGGAGAACACCTCTCAACTAATACTGTATTCTAGGGCAAAACGATAGCCCAGTTTTATAAAAATTAAGTTATAATTCAATAATAGCTTTGATAATAGTATTATAGTACAAACTGTAACCAGTGTATGCACCACCTTTCTCCAATGTAGCAGCTATCCGATTGGGAAGTGAATCGTAATGACAGCGAATCAGGTCTTGGGAGATTTTGGCCCATTCCTCCTTAATTGTTCGTTTCAATTCCTCGACGCCTGAAAGCTGTCGTCAACCACTGTATACACTCTTGACAAGGTTTACCCATATGCTTTTTGTACTGTTGAAAAACAATGTTAACTTTGGGTTATCTTTCAAAATATTTTTTAACTGATTTTCTTTCCTTTTCTATATATTTATTATTATTTACAACTGTATACATTATATACAATAAGTAAATTTGAGAATAATAATTAGAATGTCGTGTCAATAATATGTTAAGAACTACTCACTAGTAGCACTTAGAAGGTCTTCTTTTCAGACGCCTCGGATTATCGTGAATTGAGTGTAAAGCAAGTTGGGAGACTAGTGAATTTGTTTGGGTATGGAGTTTAATATGAAAGGATTGGTTTCAGTTTTGGCCCAAATCTGTAACATACGGAATATTAAGATCTTAGTGTATAAGTATGTTTGTGACATAGTAAGGAGCATTGAGGATTTTGAATTTTAAGGATTGGATAAGAGGAGAATTGGAAGGTTTGGTGGAGCCCATTTTTTTTCTTTAAAATGTTAACAGTGTTAAATGTTAACAGTTAAATTACAGTCCACAGAATGTACAAAATAATAAATAATTTTAAAAATTCTCATTTGAGGTAATAATTTTAACTGTGGGGTAACGAACATCCATTTGGAATAACAAAGCAGTACACTGAAAAGTCGGTCTGAAACATTTTCTTTGTTTTTCATTACGGGGTATAATCTATGTATAATATTTAAATTGTTATGTAACACAAAACTATTGCAAACGTCAGCGGTATCAATCGGTTCCTAAGAATCGACTTTGGATCATCAATTCACGATAACGATTCTTTTCTCAAGAATCGATAGAATAGGGGATCGACACATCCCAATATACACTAATGTTTCTCTTGAATTCATAATGAAATGGATTGAGTTATACTTACAATTTTACAATATTTACAAGAAAAAGGTTCATATTCAATTTTAAAAAACAGACAATAATTATACAAGTTAAGTGTAAACTAAATGATACTTATGTGGATTATTATTTTGACTGTTGATTGGCATCAGTGTTGGAAAAATTTAATCATAGCTAAAATATAATTTAGCTATTTCACAACTTATTTCCTGGAATCACTCACTTGATTTAATCATGATTGAATATTTTAGTTTTTTGTCAACTAATGATTATTTGACTAAAAGATTCAATCATTATTAAATTAGTTGATTGATCCCAGGATATTAGCAGTCAAATAGCTATGATTAAATTTTAGCTATAATTAAATTTTTCAAAACTCTGATTGACATACTTCCTGTAATTGAAAATTATAGTCAACGGTGAGCACAGAGTTTATTTCAAGAGGAAATTAGAAGGTAGGTCACTTGCTTTGTCGGGTATCAGTAACCCCAGCAGTTCTTGGTATTAAATACTTAACAAATATTAATTTCCTCGTCAATAAAAGTGACAATATACGATTTAGGAAGCGGTGGCTGCTATATTTTACTCTATGACATTTATAGATAAGATCGCCATAAGTTGGTTCCTGGATGACATGTGCAGGTAATAAAACACAAGGGCAGTTTACTACGAATTCCTCGTTTTATGGCTGATTCTTTTAATGCATACGAATTAGTGAATTTCCCATGATGAGACCATATAATATGATAAATGCGTTATATGACGTTGAGGGATGCTTCAGTTCGGGTCGGTCCTTGTCCCAGAAAGGGTGCTTGATGAGTGAGGTCGAGTGAAATCATGGAATGTAGAAAGGAAGATGCTTCCGATTACAGTGCGCGATCCGTACTTAAAACTTGTTCTGCTCGCTTTATACAATTAATTTTTTAATAGTAAAATAATGCTGTGATTGTCAAGCTGTGAATCAATGCCATTAATAAAGCTGTAGGTATAATACTAAAAACTTCATTTAGATGTCTAAATAGATTAAGAATTCATTAAGTACTAGTTTTGTTTTAATTTTTCATATAAGATTGAATTTTTTTTCTCTTTTTGTCTCTATTTTATTTGTCAATAATTGAGTTATTGACTTTCAAAATTGAATAAGTGCAAATCGTAAAACCTTTTAATAGATATAAAAAAAGGCTTTGCTAGAATGAAAAATTGCTTGATAAGAGCTTTTTTTTTTCTTTTAATACATGGTACTAGCACGATGTTTAGGAAGTAAATTATCGATGTTAAATATCTAGATAGGATAGCTTTAATTTTTACTATTATATAATAGGACAAGAAGTTTTTCGTTTGTGATCACTAACCGCGAAAACTACTGAACCAAACTGTACCAAATTTTAACCACACCATCTTTATTTTTCTAGGAAAGTTTATCAATAATAAAATATATTGATTTTCTATTAATTTGTTATTAAAAAGCTGTAATATGTGAATAACAGTGATGTTTGAAAATTGGCCCATAGGTGACGTGCGCCATTCTACATGAGGAGTTACAATAGTTCGGTGTTATGGTAAATCAGACAGTTATTGAAATCCCTGTCAGTTACTGACACCTTATTTTAAAAATTAAAAAAAAAAATATTTAGCCAAAAAAACGAATCAATTCCTACTAAATTCTACAACTAAATTGTGAAAAAGTACATTAAATTCTGTCCATATTTTAAAAGATATCCGTAGGGTGTCAATAACTGATTTTACATTATTTATTGTCACTATCTTGTAAAATATATTCCATATATAATGTTTGGTGTGAACTTTCTTGTTCAGCTTAAAGTATAGTAATTTATGAAAAATGACTGGAAATTTCAACTTTATTGAACTATCCTTTCTATGACTATAATATCAATATTTCCGTATATTTCCTTTTAAGGGTGTCAATAAATGTCTGGTTTACCCTATATAGAGTTTGAAATTTATAATAAAATTTACTTCATTTCAATTAAATTATTTAAAAAATATTTAAATATGTGGTGCGACGTGTGTATACCAGTGAAGTTTGAAGATCGACCGATATGTGGTTAGCAACATTCTAGAGCTTTCAATGGTAGGTATAACAACTGAACCCATCTATACAAAATTGTAACTACATCATCTTCATATTTTTAGAAAGGTTTAATAATAATAAAATTTACTATAATGTAAATTTAAAAGTACGATTTTGGGTAGTGGAAACTTGGTTTGCTACACTGTCTTATACTTTTATGGTTAGAAATTATACAAATAATCAGAATGAAATCAATAAAATTATTTTTGCCGAAAAACATTAATACCAAATCAATATGGCGATCCATTTTTTTTTTATATATTGTACATAAAAATATGATCCATGGGCCTTTAGTTCCAAGCACTGATTAAGCAGTTCATTATCCGCAAGAGTTTCTTAATAGTCTCTATCCAACTTGATTAGGAACTCATATATTAAAATAGTGCTCAATCCCATACTTCAATACATGATTTTTATCGATAAGCATATAAAACTTCAATTATTAGTTAAAATTATCTTTAATTCTTTACTTATGAGAATAGGCGAAGCCACGACGGAGATGCTTATTAATGTTTTAAACAATGCTTATAAATAAAATGTCTGAAGAATAAAATTATGAGTTAATCAATATTTATAGTTACATCATACTTTTTCAGAAAACAATGTTACAGCCTAAGTTTAAAAATAAAAAGGAAAAAAATATATAAAGTATATATTATGTTTTTATTCTATTAATGCTGTAGAAAATCCTCGAGTTGATAATCGATTTTGAATTAAACTTTACTGCATCGATTCAGTAGATTGTAAGTTTACGACGCAATAATATAAATGATGGAGTTTATTTTAATACCTCTGTTTTCTATTAGGTTTCTTCTGTCAAATTTATAAATTATGTTTCAACTGAATTCGAATCAATTTATGGCAAAAGTATCCGCAACCGTTTTTATATCTCGTTGGGCAAAATTTAATCATAGCTAAATATTAATCATAACTGATTTCTTAGAATCGACAATTTAATTAATCATGATTAAATTTTTCAGTATATTTTTTTAGTGAACTAATGATTATTTGGCTGAAAGATTTAATAATGATTAAATTAGGTGATTGATTCTAAGAAATTAGTTATGATTAATATTTAGCTATGATTAAATTTTGCCCAAATCTTTCGAGCGACCTCCGTTCTACACAAAACGACATTAATTTAAACAATCCTTAATAATTCCAAGCAGCAAGAATATCTTACTAATGCAGTCGAACCTCAGTGGGAACGATTCCGACATAGGAATTTTCGATTTATTGAGGTTATAACTGATTGACTTCAATGTGTAGAGGTCATAGTTTCATAATTAAGGTTTATGAACTGTACTCAATGTAACTATATAAAATATGTGTGTATAAAATATAAAGTTTTACTAGAATAATTTACGTAAATTATTAATATTGTGTAAAAATTAAGCGGAGCCTTGGAAAAAATCTGAAATAATAGTTTGTCTCTCTGAATACGACACATAGTCTAATGCGTCATCCAAAACAGTAATAGATTGTATTGCCTGATCACTCATCACAGTTTTCTTCTTAAAAACAATTTCATTCCTTTTCTTGAAGTTCTGAAGCCCATCCATTACCAGCACAGAAATTTGTTTTACCGAGTTCTTTAGCGAATTCTGTTGCTTTTTCCTGTAAGGTTGGACCACTTGTGGGCAAGTTTTTGTCACGGCACTGCTTTAACCACTTCACAATACATTAGCAGATATCTTGCAACTCGGACCCTTTTAATCTCTTTGATGCTGAAAAAGCTTTGATTTTTATATGCTTCCCTATTTCTCAGAATTGTGGATAGGATGTTCGCTAGTACCAATTCGCAAAATCGTACTTTTTGTCAACCATTTACGGTTTGAATAACTCTCATTTTTAAAGGGTTTTACGCTACCATTTCTGTGAATCAATGAATTATTAACAAACGACCGAAGATGAAATGTATCGCACAAGTGTTTTATCAGAAACTGAAACAAACTGGAAACAACTGTGAGTGGGGAGTTACAGGCTTACTTGAGAAAAAACCCATCTTAAAAAGACAATCCTTCGAATAACTGACTATTTTCAGTACTAACGCCGTATTTAACAAATCGACTTTGGTATTTATTTAACTCTTATAATTAATTTTCTTATTAATTTGTATGTATTAGATCCTTAATTTAGGATAATTAGATTAAATTACCTTATGATAACAGCGTAATTCTACTGGAGAGTTCTTATTGATAGTGGGGTTTGCGACCTCGATGTTGGATTAAAATAAGATTTAAGTGCAGAAGCTTAATTTCTAGGTCTGTTCGACCTTTAATTTTTTACATGATCTGAGTTCAGACCGGCGTGAGCCAGGTCGGTTTCTATCTTTTTTATTAATTATGTATTTTAGTACGAAAGGACCATTTACATTAAAAATTTTATTTATCTTTGATTAATTTTACTATTTTGGCAGATTAGTGCGGTAAATTTAGAATTTATTTATGTAATGTTTATTACAGATAGAGGTTTTCCAAAAAAATTCGTTTTTTTTTTTTGTTTTATTCTTGTGCGGTGTAAACTAAGGAATCTTCGAAAATTCGATATATTATGGTCTTCTCAACCAATCCCTCGATATGTAGAGTAGAGGCCGAAAAAAACTTTTAATTTTAATTTCGAAATTATAATAGCGCGGAAAAGTTGCGAATTATATAGACCACAAAAAGAAAAAAAAAATATCCAAATCGGTTGGCATCTTCTGGTCGCGCATAGGCCCTAATAAACTTTAACAAAATATGAAAAAAAAATTTCATTATTGCAATAAATTTTTTTTTATCTTTGAACTAGATGTTTTCTTAATGTAATAGTTTGTATGATATCCCACTAATCCCTGTTAAACAGATCCGCTACCTAGGACTCCGATTGGACAAATTTCTCACTTGGAATCCACATACAAGACTAAAACGACAAGAAACTGCCCGTCGTTACAGACTACTTCAACATTTAATAGACAAACGTTCAAAGCTCCCAATTAATTACAAAAGACTTACAGTTATTAGACCTATTTCGACGTACGGAGTTAAGCTTTGGGGCTCTACTAAACCATCCAATTCATCTCGTATCCAATCCTTACAATCCAAAATCCTTCGAAAAATCTTCAATGGTCCTTGCTTTGTGACCAATATACTTATCCATAAAAATCTTAATGTTCCATATGTTTCTGATTTAGCCCAAACCAGATACATATCCTTTTATAGTAAGCTCCATAACCACCTCAATCCACTAGTCTCCCAACTTGCTTTCTCCTCAATCCCTGATAATCCTCCGAGGCGTCTGAAAAGAAGATAGCCTAGAGACCTTTTAGTGTAGATTTTATTGAAGTGCTACTAGTGAGTAGTTCTTCACAGGTTATGTACATGCCATTGTATTTACTGTCAACACATTTACTTATTGTATATTATTTTGTACAGTTGTAAATATCAATAAATTAAAAAAAAAAAAAAAAAAAAAGTTTGTAATGTCTTCAAATAGAGCCCTAACAATGTACTTAGTGTATTAATTTGGTTTAGGTCAGTTGAAATCTTCCGATCGCGCATTAGCCCCAGAAAATGACAAAATATTGAAAATTCCACATTCACATCGCAAAAATGAAGTTTTTTTCATAATTTGCCAAATTTTAGGGCCTATGCGCGACCGGAAGATGTCACCGATTTCCATATTTTTTTGTTATTGATTTGCAACTTTTCCGCGCTATTACAATTTCGAAATAAAAAAAAGTGTTTTTTCGACCCACCCTAATGTACAGGAAAAATAAAATAGGCATGACAGGCAAATTCAAGGGGAATGGATAAACTTCGATTTATATCAAGGAATTCACTATATCGAGGTTCGGCTATATGGCTTAAACGTAAACTAAAAATAATTTCAACATATGTATTATTACAATAAAACTATACTTTCTTTAACTAATGTTGATATTCTTATTATTTGGATCAGTTTATCCAATTTGGTGGTTGAGCGTTTGACAAAATCTTCTCCTTTCACCACCGTTGGCCCAACAACAGTACATCCACACCTACGTACTGTGCCCAAGACCCTTCATAAGTTGTGGAGATACAGGTTTTTTTTCTATATTATTTTATTTTGATCTTCCTTTGTAAACTTATTGCTGGCGATTATTAACAGTACAGCACTACTTATTGACATAAAAATAGAAACAATAAGAGAGAAAAAAAAATGCAATCTTCTATGGAAAATTAAAACACATCTAAAAATATACTTAGCTATTCAGACATTTGCGGAAGATTGATTATTTAAGTAGGTGGGGAACTAAAAGATGTCTTTAAAAAGTTAGGAAAGAAGCTTAGAAATGAGTAGATAATAACAAAAGGAGGACATCACAAATAATATAATATTTTTCAAATGAAGCATTTCTATAGGATGGATTGTGCACGTTGAAAGGTTGGGACTTGTATTCATCAGGTTGATAGAAGAATGAAGAGTTATTAGTTCAAGGTTGCGGGAAGTTTTTTTTTTTTCTGGTTATTGGAATAGGAAAGTGCTGAAAAAGTAATTGCTGTCGGAAATCAGGAAAAAGGGAAAAAGCTCAGAATACCGGTAAGAAAGATGCGGTCACCGCTTGGGAATCCCGAAGATGGATCTAATGAAACAGTTCATCAGGTACATTGTTTGCAGTGTGCATTCTCAATAAGTAGTCTATTTTTAATTTTTCCTCTTGAATTTCCCATGATCGCATAAAAATACCGACAAAATCAGGAATATGGAATATTTTAAACAGGACTTTTTGTCACATTTTTCTTTTAATTTCTTTCATATTGTGCGATATTTTAAATTTTCTATGGTTATCATTTCTTTAAGATTCCGTTTAAAAATATTTTGTTCATGGTGAATAATTTTTGTAATAAGAATGTTTTATTTGCCTGTAATGCGTTGTAGGAGCTGTTTGGTCTGGTTTATTCGGGTTTTTGGTTATATTTGTGTTGATAGACATGTCGTTTTAGATATTATTCTGATATACCGAAATAAGATTTGCCACAACTATCTTCGCACGGTATTTCATAAACTAAACTCCCCGTCAAAAGTATTGCAACACCCATAATTCTCGAGATTTTCCTGGTTTTTACCTTAATCCATACTTGGTTTATATTCATATTAATATTATTCATTAAACGTGAGACATTAAGGATTAGACACATCAATGTTTTTCCCTATTAATAACAAACGATGGATTTGTTTTCAAATTTCCTTCAGTCCATGTTTATCATTCGTTTCGTTAGTTACAAGTATGCCAAGACTAGTGGAAGCAGTCATTCAAGCCAGAGGGGGCAATATGTCTTATTAACTATAAATTAAAAATTATAAGTTAAAATTGTAAAAAATAAAAATTTTACAAAGTAAGTTTTCTAAATTTTTTGTTTATTGGAAGAAATATTGTAATTTATTTTAATAAATAAATATGTTTTTATAAAATTCAAATATTCCAAAGAGTTGCGATACTTTTGATGGGGAGTTTACATAAGACTGTAATTCCAATTTATCTGTATCTTTGGTTTATCATATAGTTTTGCTATGGTGGACGTATTTTTGAATGCGACAGTGTAGTCAGTTTTATTGCTGTTGTTTGTGAGTGTTTTTGCAAGTATGTCTTTCATGTTGTATTTGTTGAGTATTTGTTTGTTTTAGTAGATTGCAAATGAGTCTGTGTGGGTATCCATTTATTAAAATGAGGTATAATACTTTATTTTCCGCGGTTTGTTTATATATTTCTGTGGATAATTTCATTGCACTATTTATTGAATTTTTAGCGGTGTTGATTTTATAACGTTTAGGGCATTGGCTAGTATCTATAGTGTGGCTAGTAGTTTGGACCAGGACGTGGCAATTTTGAAGTATAAAAGAGCTCATTTTAAAAGAAATTTAATATTCTTTCTAATGAGCATATGACAGAATCGACCCTAAGATACTGCAGTATTAAATTATATGAATTGCGTTTGTTTTGTTAAATATTAAACTTTATTATGGAGATAATTTTATTATTATTTTTTTTTAACCAAAACAAAATCGTTTGGATAAAACGACTGACGATAAACGAAGTCCTGTTTTTAAAAGTCAAGCCGATTAACTTTTTCTGGACGATTTTTTTCCGCTCTAGGAACATTCGTCAGTGATATACTCTCATATCAATAAGTTTTTATTTTTAAAAACTTTTTAATTAAAGAATCGTCATAAATTCCAATTATTCTATTTTTTCCTGCTTGAGACAAGAGCTTATTGCTGAAAGAATGAATGGTTAATATAATTTAAAATATAATATAAAAACATTAAAATGTTTTACAATCAATTGAATTGTATATATTTACCTGTCCACAATTATTGAAAATTGTATGTATAGGGAAAAAATTAATTATTTATTTATTCCACTAATTTCTTTTGAACAGATCCGCTACCTAGGACTCCAACTGGACAAACTGCTCGTCGTTTTCGAGTACTCTAAGATTTACTAGACAAGCGTTCAAAGCTTCCAACAAATTACAAAAGACGTATCTATATGACAGTAATTAGACCCATTTAGAAAAACGGAGTTGAGCTTTGGGGCTCCACTAAACCTTCCAACTCTTCTCGTATCCTTACAATCCAAAATCCTTCGTAAAATCCTCAATGCTTCTTATTATGTCACAAACAAACTTACCCATAAAGATCTTAATGTTACATATGTAGCTGATTTGGCCAAAAACCTAATACATGTCCTTTCATACCCACTCGAATCCACTATTTCCCCTTGCTTCACACTGAATTCCTGATAATTTTCAGAGGTGACTGAAAAGAAGATGGCTTTGGGACCTACTAATGTAGAACATTAGTAATTCTGTACAAGTTATTGACGTTTCATTGTAATAATTTCCTTCAAATTTACTTATTTTATATATTTTATACAGTTGTAAATATCAATAAATAGTTGTGTGTTTTTTAATTATTTATTACAAATAATCCTTTATTGGTCATTAATTCAAATTAATCACATAGAAATAATTTAATGTATTTGATACATAATAAATCCCATAAGTACGTAGAGGTTCTGAGTGTCAACTCTTCACTAAAAGAGACGAATGATTTTTTTTTTTAATGTTCTTCTGGTATGTTTACCTTAATAGTTTCATAGACTGTTTTCATTCTGTTCAAACTCAAAAGATTGTTTAAGAAAAAAATGAAACTGGTTTTTATTTTAATTGTTTGTATTAATTATGGCAATACCTAAATGACTTCCTGGAGCGAGACATCAATGGTCTCACTGACAGATAGCTCGTAGATGAAGATAGCCAACAAAAGACAGAAGGCTTCGTCATTGCATCAGTCACTTACGAATCCGACCTCTAAAAAAAAATCCGTCCTCAGACTCAAGACTTGGAACCATGACACAGCTAGAGGCAGTTGCCGGTGGGATGCTTCGGAACTCCTTCCCTTCCAGATAAGGTTTCCTTACCCCGAGTTGTTGTATATACGTAATGATTTCCAGTTTACAGTTATTGCGTCACGACTGACTATCCGACTTCTAGCTCCTGCTTAGTATAAAGTTATGTCATCCATCCTCCACTTCCTGATTCCGCTTTCATATCTCTGAGACGCTAGTGACCTACTCAAAATGACCTAAAAATGTTAGACATTCTGTCTGCTACAGATTTAAAAAGTGTTACAGTTAAATAAACTCTATTACATAGTAGTATTATAGCGATCGATTTGAAAATAACTATTTTTATTTTTTAACTATTTAAAAAAAAAATATTGAGTAAGTATACCAATCTGCTTCATATGAGGGCACTAACTAATATGGATGGCTTTATGATTCCATACACAATATTTACAATTAAAAGTAAATGAAAAAGATGAAGAAAAAAAAAACAAGAAAAAGACCTTATCATTACATAAAGATAATCTATAAATAAAAAAAATAATAATAGTAAAAATAAAATAAAAGTATATTAAAATTTAAGCACAATACTTTTATGTTTACAAAATATACACTCAGCCTAGAAATTCCTCAACCAAACCTGTCCCTCCACTTCTAGGACAAGCCAGGTCCAAGGATGTTGTAGAGCTGCTCTTACAACTGTCACTGGTATAAAAGCCATTGGAGGCTACAGTCGTCCAGAACATGATGAACACATTCGATCAGCATATACTCTTTATAATTGTATTACTTTCTATTACATGTTTCGGAAAGTGACAATGTGTAACAAATAAATGTAACGCAGCGAAAAAAGTTACCAGAGGATTGGAAAATTTCGCGAAACATGTAGTATAAAGTAATAAAATTATAAGTATATGCTGATCGAATATGTTTTTTATTGTTTATTGATATTTTATTCTGAGGTACAATAATGTATGACTTTCATTTATAATATAATTACTAATAAACTTTTATTTGAGAATAAATAAAACTCTAAAGAATGTATTCTTGTGTTTTTATTCAACACAAGAATACATTATATGACAGAGATGTTAAAATAATAAAGTTTAGAAAAAAAAAAGAAAAGTATATTTTTACACGATAGAAGGTGAATTTTGAATGGGAAATTTCTGGTGAAAAAGGTGGTAGAGAACTGGGGAAATTACCCCCACTCACTTGGAAAAAATATTTTATGTCACTTGGGAACATTGATGTATGTTCGAATATTAGATACGTACAGGTATGTATAAAATTTTAACTCATGGATGTAAAATCATTAACATAAAAAGCCCGGAGTTTATTTTTAAAAAACGTGCTAAAAATATTGGAAGAAAAGATGTAAATATGGGCACCCTCTTTTGTTTTTGATTTAAAGTTACTTTTAACTTGAAAAATTCTAGATTTTTGTCTTTTATTAACAACTTTAGTAAATTCCTTAAATATTAGAAGGCAAAACAATGATTAACATCAATTATTTCATTCCAAAAACGACGATTTACAAAAAGCTTTCAAAATAGCACCAGAAAAATTTAGTAAATATGGACCCTCTTCAAAAAAGTGTTACCAAAAATAATTTAAAACAGGATAAAACAATTCTAAACAGTAGAGAGTATATTTATTACAGGAAGAAAAATTATTTACAGAAATCACAATCATAAGTGGCTCTTTCAGCCCCGGCACGATGTAAGTTCCCACATTCAGGAACATTTTATCCACACTTTTTCCCGAGTGTCTTCAGAGAAATTTCCATCACAAAAGATGCAAGGTGTGACCTCTAACAAGAGATATGTCGAAGTTCCTGGAAAAATGGGGGGTCCATATTTACACCAAGAAAGGGTGCCCATATTTACACAAACTCCACCTAAGAAAGATGGCCACTATCACAGGTACCTTAAAAGCATGCGGGACTAAAGGTGTGTTTAAAAAGTAGCTTTAGATCTCTGCTTTCCAGATATCGTTGTCAAATTATTTTTAAATAAAAATAAGAACATAAAACGAAAACGATTTTACATGTCTCTCAAAACTTTACAGTCCAGAATGAACAATTTGCAAAATAACTCAATCAGCATCCACACTAGTTGAAAGAATGGTTCAAACTGCTCACTGCTCTGTTATATTAGCAAATGGCTCTATAGACAGTCCTAAATGTCCCAAATGCCTTACAGTATTATTTTTTTATGATTTACAGTTTTGTAGCTTAATGACTTGATAATATGTCAAATGGCAAGAAACGTAAATTTTAGCAAACAATTTATAAAGGAGATATAGTTGCTCCATTTTTCATTGGTGTATCACATCGTCTCCTACCTCAAAAAAATAATTATTATTTATTATTTTAGCAAACTCAAAGACTTTTAATAACACTTCGCAAAGAAATCGATGAGTTCAAGTCAATTATGGAATCGATCGACATCGGTAATATTTAGTTCAGGATTGACAGACCAGATAATCAAGAGGCCTATAATAGTTTTACTATTTTTCCAATTAAAGATAGTTTATTGATATCTACTTACGTAATTATGAAATATCTATTCGTCTTCTAATGATACAGGGTGAAGCAAAAACAACATTGGCATCTTTGTTTAGACGGCGGGATATTTTTGGTTGTTTGTAGAAGTTTTGTTGATTTGTATTGAATAAAATAGGGATCTTTAGAAATGGCTCTGTGCATTTTTGTTTTATAATGTACACCTATTATCGGTTTGGAATGTACAGCTGAATATTATCCCCATACAATGCCATATCATTTCCATGGGGGCTGTTAGGATTTGTCTGGTAGGATTTGTCGATTTTATAGGCCTGGTGCCATCAAACATCGTGTTGTAAAAAAAAAATAGTCTCAGCGCTTCCCCGATGGAAATTTCTGCTTTAGTGGACGCAACCACACATCTGAGGGTACACGATATTCAATATAGTCTCGGAAGCGTAAAGCTCCGTACGGAAGTGCCACGAATTGGTCAACAGAAGAAACGTCAGGTTTAATCATGACAGCGCACGGCCAAATATGTCTTTACACACAAGTGGACATTTTTTTTTCGGTTTGCCTAGAATGTTTGGCCACAAATGTTCCTAGGTAGAATGTTCCTTACCTTCCGCTATCTGACTAAAGCATGTTCCACATGTCTCAGCAAAAGTCTTCATTAAATAAACAATTTCCCATTCAGGGTGACAGCGAACAACACCTTCGTCCTCCTTTTAGGTTCATTACAAATTAATCAATTTTTAGTACTTTTTATTTAACTCTTCTACACGATATCTAGATACTATTTTTTTTTTCCTAGTCAACTATTAAATAGAATTTATCTTTAAATATCGTTGGTCGTTGAATATAAATTGTTGAAACATTAATGAGACAGTGGACAGGGGTTTTTAATTAATGGGAGCATTACAAAGACATAAATAATTTTAAAATATTATTTTATGTATCTGTCAGGATAAAAAAAATAGCCAAGGAAGCCTGCGATATCTGCAGCTTATATGGCCTGCATTGAAGAGATAAGCGTTGTATCATTTCGCCATCATAAAAACTAGCTATTAGTTCCCTTTTAGTTGTTAGTCGGCACCTATCTTGATAAGGCTCTCGATTGACTTCGTTATTTATGACAGTTATAAGAGACTCACTTTCCTAAAGTGTAGCCGCTATAAACAAGGCCTCAGCCCTGGAAACATCTTTGAGGTCGCATTCCCCGACTTCGTGAATCATATGGTTGTGAAAACAGTTCATGTGTATCTAATATGATATTCTTTTTAAAGTGTATAAAATAATACACATTTATGTTTAATATATATATCCTAATAATATAAAAATTAAATTTTTTAATATTTATAGTGGCAACACTGCGCTCAGGTGCGAGAGTACTCGTGGCAACACTGCGCTCAGGTGCGAGAGTACCCGTGGCAACACTGAGTGAAAAAATTATTAACTCGCTTTGGAAATTGTATTGTTTACTTTAACTAGTTTTCAAGTTTGTCTTTTGAACAATAGGCTGGGGGGTTTTATTTATATGAATGTAATATTTTTTTGTGTTGTGCATATACTCTCTTTAGATTTTTTTTTTTTTTTTTTTTTTTTTTTACACATATTTTTATTTCTTCTGTATTGGTATGACTTACATGGATTACATTAGTGTTTGTTTTGAAAGAAGACTGTGATTTCCATTTCAATGACTGCTGTATCTACCACTAAACAGTGATTTTCTAATATGGTTAGTTTGGAAACTGCTTATTTAGGATATTTAGAATATCCAAACTAATAATAGGCCAGAAACACTTACTAGTCATCGGGAAAACCTAGCATTGTCTATTTACCTCATTATTTAGTTGGCTACCCCACCTTTTTTTCTGTTACTCCTCAGTTCACATCAATATGTTTTTTTCTATTAATACATATACAAACGAGCGAAAATTCTACCCAATAGGTTTTTTTTATTTTCTTGGTTAAAAGTTTAATTTGTTTTAGGTTTTTACGTCCCCATATACTATTACCAGGGCTTATGAAACGTATTGGGATTATTAAGAATATTAATTACATAAAAGCAATCATTATTTTAAAAAATAAATAAAATTACAATTTTTTTAATAAATATGATCAATTAAAATTTTTCATTAGATTGGGAATATCCCTCAATAATTGATTTTTTTCAAAATCACATTAGATCTATACCCCTTCAATACAAAACATAATGAACCCAGGGTGTGAATATAAACCTTATTTTTATCAGCGAGCAATTTAAAATTTAGGAAATTTTAAAATGCTCGCTTATAAAAATACTGTAATTTATCAACCCTAAAATGGATTCAGGAATGCCTGCTGGATTATAGTTTAGGTTTTCAGGCCTTCAATCTTTTTTTTTTTTTTTAAATATTTATTACTGCTGTGATCAGTTTGATCACAATTACAACAATTACAATTGCGCTATAGAGACCCTGCCCCTGGAGATCACAATGGCGGCCCTAAGTAGTATCGTTCTGACAATAAAACTAACATTGATATATGCTATAGAGAGGTTGCTGCTGGAGGTTGTGATTCAGGGCTTCTCAGTGCATCTGAAGGAGGAGAATTTTCTTATTCCTAATACAGTACAATTAGTTGGTAATAAAAAAGGCTTCCAGCAAAGTGCAATAAAAAGAATAGCAAAACTAAAACATCGCATAGAAAATAGTCTAAAATAAAATATTTACGAATCATTAGAAATAATAAAATTGTTCAAAATCAATCCAAATTGTTTAAATACCAAGAGAAATATTTTCAATAGTCTCATTTTAAATTTGTTGCTGGTGGAAACGGAAAAAAAAAACACCAGTCATAGGTAAAACCTAATTGATTGTATATTTACCTGTTCATTTTGCTGACTACCTCACCCCTCTTTCTTTTTACTGCTCTAAAGTTCATTCAATGAACCAATAAGCCTTCCACTTTCTTAGTGAATATCGACATACTTAATTTCTTGTCTTTCATTTTTAAAATTAATATATACAATTTTTATATTAAATTCCTGATGTTTAGAATTTTTGTTTGTTTATAGAACTGAGGATAATGCTTAACGTACGAATCTAGTCTAAAAAAATAACCACAGAAGCTGCTGATCATTTATCAATTCCTAATCGTATTGATAATTCTATATCATCTATGCCCCAAAAAGTTAAAAATCAATTTAGAGAAACATTTTTATAATTTTAGCCATTCAAAATATTTGATATAATTTTCTCCATTAATCTTGAAGTGAAAATTTTATGGAGTTAAGTATAAATCGAAGGATATACGAATTTGTTTAGATCCCCCCCCACACTACTCTGTTTTCCGCAATGTGATTGAGGTCGAAAAAACTTGAATTTTCTTTACTCGTCATGTATAATATTACAATATAATAAGGTTTCGGTCTTTTTTGAGGGGTAAAAATGCCAGTTGAGTGGTCTTAATTAAAAACCGAAACTATTTCATAGTTTTTTGTAGTGAAGTTGTTACACCTGAAGTTCATCTCGAATTTCCAATGTCATGAATATCAATGGAAGATTAAAAACTTTTCCTGCACAGTTGCTTAGGAGTGCTGTCTATTACTTTTTCTTATTTTAATAATATAAAACATTTTTTACGTAGCTTTATGTAAGGATCGTTCTTGAAGTTTATACGAAGGTTATAATATAAATAGGTCAGTTTCAGAATTACAGTTTGTCTATACATACTGATTCTATACTATACAAAACTGAGCATCCGTGATCTCTGGATTAGAAAAAAATGTTACTAAAGTGAATGCAAATAACTTTTCTTAAAAAATAATTCCAGGTGAAGTGAAGATGGATTTTTCACTGAAAGAACTAACAGAAGATAAAAGCTTTGCTGCCGGGACATCTAGAACTGCACAGTTCTTTGCACAAGTAAGGATCAGGGAATAGTATTCAATTCCATTAATGAGGTTAGACAACTCGACTATATTCAAAAGATTTGGAAAATAGTTAGGCCTAAGAGAACTCAAACAATAAATATAATGTGGACCTTACATCTGAACAACTTGTTGATAAAAAATATCTCACAGCACTATAAAATTTAGATAGTTGAAGAAGTAATTATGGTCAGAAAACTAGTTCATCCCAGAAAAAAAGTTTACAATAGCTAGTATTAGCCTCAGTGTCTTTCACTCAGCTATTGAAGAACTTATAATAGCATTAAATGTAAAACTTTTGTCATTACAATATTTAGGGGCAGGAATAAATTGCTTTGAACATATTTTAAGTTTAAAAAGAAAAGTATACATTGTATCAGAAACTACTGGAAAGCAATAATAATTGAATAAAACTTTTAAAGTTTTAAACTTGTTAATGTTGCCTCTAACCCAATGCAGTGGTACACGGGACCAGAAAATAAGTAAATAAAGAAATAAATCAATTTCATGACAGGTTTGTTCACAAAGAGTTTATTCTGAAAATTAGAGTTGCATGACATTTTTTTTTTTTTTTTTTTTGTATCAGTAGTAGGATATGACCCCAAATGTATAGTAGGTAGATTGAGTACTTCTCTATAATATGCCATAAAATTAATTCATGTTTGTTTATATGAAAAGCTGTAATGTTGTTTAACTTTTTACTGAGAGAAAACTTAATTTCATGTATGACTTGGCATTTACAATAACTTAAAATATTTCACAATGGATATCCCTAAGTGGTTATATTTAGTTGTTTGTTTTTTTAAGAGCGTATTGTGTATTAATATGGTGAATAACAGAAGTGTGAATTTGAAATTTCTGGACTTCAAGTGCCGACAGATTTTTTTTTTTTTCCTTCTAATCCTCCATTTATTTTTATTTACAAACATACAAGAACTAGAGTTTAGGATCTCAGATTGCCTTTCGGCATTTGAAGATCAGTGTCCTCGGCTGCTGGTGGGTCCGCTGTTGAAGGATGGTCTTTTCTTCTATGATGAGTGAGGAGGAGTCACTCTGCTGGCAGTGTGCCTACAGAGTGATCTTTTATTCTTTAAAACATCTAGAGTGCCTTTTAGTTAGTCAGGTATGAATCCAAACTCAGATAAAGATTTTTTTCTTTAGGATATGAGGGACAGTATTTATCATTTAGATGGAATAAAAATGATTAAAAGTAAAATTTGAGAAGCATTTTAAACATTTGACCGACATTTATCAGAATGCTAGATTTTTTTTTTTAATGTAAAAAATCAGTTCTGCACTTGATGGTGAACGTTAAATGAATAAGTGTTATGAGTAGAATTTTAATATTTAAAAGAAAACAATTGTTTTAATAAAAGGTAATTGATGAATTCTATTGTTTTGTATCTTTGTACCAAAGTACTGGTTGGTAGGTTGGTGTTGCTTAAGGGCCTAAAACCATGGGTGGTCATCAACACCCGCTAATTACTTTAATTTTGGTATATATAAAAAAAGATTAAAGAAAAAAATAAATAATAATAATAAAAATTATAAAGAGTTTATGTAAAGTAAATTAGGTAGAGGAAGAATTATTGATCATAATAACGACACTATCTTCGCTTCATTTAGGAACTTGAGGAGGCGCTTGATTGTTTGTTCATCATTCTCTAATGCTTGGGCCAAGTCTGTCGTGACATTGTTGCAACCGAGGATGTTTCCGTAATCAGGACAATCTTCAAAAATATGTCATGATAACTCTCCGTTGCATCCTGGGCATCTAGGTGGTGTTTATCTTTTAATCAGATGTTAGTGAGTCAGTCTTGTGTGGCCTATCGGCATCAGGATCACCTCCTCGCGGCGGTTGCTTCGGCTGGAAGATCAAAACGGTTTGACACTTTTTTTAATTCTTTTCAATTTACTAAAGCACTGTATTTATTGCCAATACTTGATCTCCATCCAAATCCATGATATAATGGCTTTGTATTCAAATATTTTAACAAATTACTAAAATTTAGAAATCATATTTAGTGGTAGAAATATCCTCAAAAATATAAATGTTTTTAAAAGGTTCATTTATTTTACATGTTTTCTTCATTTTTTTAGGTTTGGCAGATTGAAACATTATTAGACCTTCAGTAGATATGGCAGAAGTTATATCTCAGGAAATTATATCAGACAATCTAATCTTTCCAAGTATAATGCAAGGAGCATTATTGAAGAACACATTAGGAGATAAGGGAAAAGGTACTTTATTAGACATAAAATCTAAAATGTATTTGCTTATTATTTAAGTTTCATTAACACTTTCGAGAATGATAAAATAGAATCTATTATACATTTAATATTTTCAAATCAGAGATTAAAGTTTTATATGTACACACTTTTTTGTAGAAAGAGATAACAATAAGATTATTTATTTTCATAATGCCTTAAAAGATAAAATTAAAACTCAACAATTGTTAGTTTTGGATGAAATTAGATGTTTACATTGTCTTAGAATTTACATAGATAAACATCCTTAATACTGTAAAAAAAAAAAAAGGCTGCATTAGCAACATTTTGACATGGAATATGAACAAAAAAGAGCCCAATGTTTAATAATATCTTAAGTATCTTTTTGATTTTTAAAGTGTTAGTGTGATTCATAGAAAGGGATAAGGATTTTTATTTTCGGAATGCTTAGTGCACAGTATTTAGATTTCAAATTAAATTCCTAAGATAATAGCAGGAATTTCAATTTCTACTGTGAATCATTGAAAAAAAATTTCTTATGTTCTTATACTTACTATTCACCCATGATAATATTTTCTTTAATAGGCTTCAGGTTAATTATTTAACAGGTATCACCTTACTGTTGCTTAGAGGTTTTGTATCTCTTGTAGGGTCGAGTGGGGGGAGGGGAGAGTACAGTGTAACTTCATGATCATTTCTGTTCTTTTTTTAATTTGATTAGGGTGCCTCTTTATTTCTTTTGTTTTCAATATCATGTGCCGCCACGTTAAACAGCTGTCATTGGACGTCAAATTGCAGGATAAACCGAAGAATAATCAAATTTGTGTTTTGTAAAATATTTCTGAACAATTAGGCTTGTTCTTGTTGGAAAACCGATGATGTCCCCTTTTATCTTCAATCATTTGGTGATTGAATAGTTAACAAAACTTATTGCAATTTCTAACCAATATATTTTCAAAGAAATAATGTTTTACAGTAAGGTTTGGGGCACAGTGTAACTTAACTTGTTATACTTCCTTTGATAATATATTTTTTTTCTAGGTGTGTTACATCGAAAAAGAAGATAGAAATTGGTGTACATGATGCTAATAACATTAAAGAAGAAATAATACTATTCTCATATCATAAATTTGTTTATGCTTAATTTTGGCTTCCAGAAATTTGCTTTGGAACATAGTTGAGGTTCATCGTTTTTTATTTATTATAATTTATTTTATTAAGTCTGCTGTTATAATTTACCCCATGTTGTTATCCTGTACTTCATACCTGGGACACACTGTAACAAATTTGTCATTTCAGATAACTAAAAAAAAATAATTAGCTTCTAAGTATAATTTTGAAATTGAAGCCTAATATAAAGGTTAAAGACTGTTGATTTTATGGTAAATAATTAGTAGACGGTATAATATATAAAAAAAAATTTCTAAAGAAAATAGTGACTTTTTGTTACAATGTTCCCCACTTGATCCTATGTCTGTAATTTGATTTGCTCCCTATGAGGATTATAAAAGAAAAATAACATGTAGGACCTATTTATTTTTTAACTTAATAAAAAGTTTTTAGTACAAATTAATTTTATTTAACCCTTTGGCTATAGCATGCTCATGCAGTGGGAGGATACTGTGGTGCGGGATAGTTTAGGGACATTCAGTACCCACACTTTTTACGCTTATTGTTCTTGTTGTTGTTTTACGCTAATCGTTCATTTTCTTTTGTTATTCTACATTTTATTTTCATGTTCCCCATCCTCCTTTTTCATCCGGGCTGTGGACCGGCAATGGCAGAGTTAAAAACATTTTTTTTTTTTTTTTCAAATATTAAAACTGTTTTTTTTTTTGTTTTTTTTAAATTTTTTCTTATAATTTTTTAATGTATGATATATCTCAAAACATGGCACTCCACAAAGGGTGTGAATTTTAGGATTCATGTTTTTATGTGTCCATAAAAGCTCGCCGGTTTTTGTTTTTTTCTATGATGGTTCCTTTCCTCTCATGAATCCTCTGAAGACGTTTCTCTTCTATTTGATGTTCCACGAGTTCCCGGCATTTCTCCAATAGATAGATTACCGGATTGATAAAAAAAATCCTCGTCATAATCTGAAGAAGATTCACCTTCACTTTCACTTGCACCCGCCTAAAGTTCTAATAATTCTTCTTCAGAATAAATTTTTTTAGACATTTTCAACGCACTTAACTATGCACTACAAAAGCAGAAAATATACTGAAGGATATGCAGGCAAAATTTCAGGTAAACGGAAACAGTAGACGGGAGGTACCAGGTATGCAAGTTTAAAATGTCGTTTATTTCTTAAAATATATACACAGTAATTTAAAAAAAAGTATAATATATTTTATTCAAAGTACTGACCCTCGCTTTCTACACATTTTGTCCATCTCTCGGGCAATATATGGATACCATTCCAAAAGAATGCTTCATCTTTATTTGAAATCCATTCATCGAGCCATTTTCGTACGTTTTCGAAATTGTTGAAGTGTTGCTCCGCCAATGAGTGTCCCATCGATGAGAAGAGGTGATAATCAGAAGGCGCCAGGTCAGGTGAATACGGCGGGTGGGGTAGGAGTTCCCAACCAAGCGAAGAAATCGTTTCCTTAGTCAATCTGGCTGAATGTGCAGGAGCGTTATCATGCTGAAGAATGACTTTGGCGTGCCTGTGAGCCCATTCTGGGCGTTTTTCGATCAATGCGTGACTCAAATTGATCATTTGTTGTCGGTAGCGCTCGGTATTGACTGTTTCGCCGGGTTTGAGAAGCTCGTAGTAGACTACTCCCTTCTGATCCCACCACACACACAGCATTGTCTTCTTCCCAAAACGATCCGGTCTTGCACTCGATGTGGATGGTTGTCCTGGCGTTACCCATGATTTTTTTCGTTTGGGATTCTGAAAATAAATCCATTTTTCATCGCCAGTTACAACTCGATGCAAAAAACCCTTTCTTTCGTGGCGTAAAAGCAGCATTTCGCACACAGTTTTTCGTTTTTTTTATCTGTCGTTCGTCCAATTCATGTGGAACCCATTTTCCAACCTTTTGAATCTTTCCCATAGCTCTCAGGCGATCGGAAATGGCTTGCCTAGTGACATTCAACTGTTCTGCCATCATTTGTTGGGTTTGGGTATTGTCTTCGTCTAATAAAGATTGCAATTCGAAGTCCTCAAACTTTTTTGGTCGATTTTCTCGTTTTTGATCAGTAACATCAAAATCACCACGTTTGAAACTTTGAAACCAACGTTCACATGTCCTGACAGTTGGAGCAACATCGCCATAAGTCTCAAGAAGAATTCGATGACATTCAGATGCCTTTTTCTTTTGATTAAATAAGAAAATCATGACATGCCGCAAATGCTCTTTATTTGGCTTAAAATTAGACATTTTTAACACCAAAGAAAGGTATGATACGTCCACGTAAACGACTTAAAAACAACTGACTTTTGTAAACAACTGACTAACAAACAAAATTGCGTTTAGAGATAAGCAAATCCTTCAATAGGCTAAGAGCGCATTCTATTGGAATTAAAACGACATTTTAAACTTGCATACCTGGTATATTGCCAATCAGTTTTTCCAATGTTGCTTCCATTTTCTTGAATATAAGATTTTTTAGCATCTAAGTCTCTGTGATATTTTTGTTCTTTGGTCATAATGTTGGTTGTACTTGAAAAAGTTTGACCTGTTAGTTATCAACATTTATTTGGAAGACCAAAGGTTTTAAATAGGAACTATCATATAATAACTAAACAACCTTTTGTCTATTTAACCATTTTTTTAGTCTTTATTTTTATTTAAAAAACTAATAAATGGATAAATTGTGGCCACAAAAATATAGACAGCAAATTTGTCAAATTACTAGTGTATTGAAGGGTTGGTTTATACACTTAGTGACGATCGTTTTCATATATTTAATCTATATTGCACTTTTTGCTTTTATCTTTTCAACAAATATATATTTAATTTTATCCATGAACTAAAAGATCTGACAGAGATTGCTAATTTTGTTAGAGAAAGAATTTATTTATTGAAGGGAATTACTAAAATAATCCTGATATCAGAGGTAATAAAAATGAGAGGATACCCAACAAAATATTAGATTTTATTTTATATGTCCCAGTTTTCCACATTGCAGTAACCCTGCCTATATTTCTCTCCATCTCGATATAATTCGTAATTAAATAAAGGTTTATACATACACACTTAATTTTATGTAATGTACAATATTTTTAGAAAAATATATGAATGAACACATTGATAATACTTATTGTAGTTAAAAAAGTGTTATGGAAATGTATTCTTGTACAAATGACCCACAAATTTCTGATAGTTTGTCCAATATTCAGCTTTATAGCACATGTTATTATAATGCTCAACCATTATTCATGTTAATCGTTGTTGTTTTTTTTAACGAATTTCAATTGATAATTTTTGAACCTATTTTTCAGTGTGAGAAAAACTTCTCAAAGATGAAATGTACTCCAATTCAATGCATGGTCAAGACGAGTGCCTGTTTGGGGCGGACAAAGCTGATTGTATCTGTGGATCATACAACCAATACTATTTCGATAAGAATCGATAAAACATAGTTACCAGGAATGGAGATGTTATAATTTGTGAAAATTAGAATCTACCAGTCCATTGCTTAATGTAAAATAAATTTATTTTGTAATCTTGTACATGGCAAAAGTTACTCGAGTGTTTGTAAAGCCTTAAACCCTGTGTAAATAAATAATATTTCGATAAAATGTATTATAAATACATTATCAAAATTCCCTGGCTGTTCTAAAGTAGTTGATAAGTCAACATTTTGCACTTTTCAGTCAGAAAATTGTTTATTGTTTTCCAAAATACTGTAATTACTCTAAAAACACCATTTTTGCCCAAATAGATTTGAACTTTTAGACCTTATTAACCTTCGGATAGGCACGCGTATCTGTCAGGTACACAGCAGAAATGTTTTCTAACTTTTCTTTGATCCTAGGCCGTCCTGGAATTTTCCCATCTTCTTTTGACCCAACCCTCTTTACTTATAATTCCTATGACAAACAGTAAAGTTAAAAAACATGTTATGTATCCCAGGAATACACGATCTGATCCACCTAAGTTTTGTAAATAATTTATTTTAAATTATTTTTCACATCGCTAATATCTACTAAAATAGAGCTTTTAAAGCATTTATAAGTAGTTTTCAAGATAATTGGACTTATCAACTTCTTCATGACAACCACCAAATTAATCCTATCAATTAAAATGTATAATAAAATTATAATAATGTATAATTAAAACATAACACCAGTAGTATTACAATATATGACCCTTATAGTTTTGTAGTAATTTTCTAGCTTTTAAGGTTTCCTTCTTCCTACCCAATTATCATTTTTATCATTTTCCGACTCCTTATCTGATGAGGCGAAATGTAAAGGTGTGTCATGCCTTCATAAGTATATTATTTATTTAATTTTTTGTTTTTTTATTATTCTATTGTACTAACTTGCTGATTTATGTATTTATACCTTTATTTTCCTGTTTTTATGATTATCTTTCGGATTGTGTAGTATAATCTTTCTTTCCCCCCCTTTTTTTTTTATTTTATTTAAATCTTTTCTGGAATTGATGGGGAAGTCTTTGTATTTCTTTATTCCTGAAGATTCTTCAATTTTTAGAACTTTTATGTTTTTTCTTATTTACAGATATTGTAAGAGACTAAAAGTTTTTGTATCAGTATTGTACAATAATGATTGTCAAACAAGACTTTAAGTATTCTATTCAAGCATTTATTGATCAAATAGGACAAAATTTATTGTAAATTGTCAACATCAATTCAATCAAAGAATGATGCAACATGATTCATAAGGTCATCTTTGGAAAAAATCAACATTATCAGTATAATTTTTTTTTTTTTGACCGATCTTTTGTTGTTTTTAATTTAGCGCAGCATTATCTTGTATTTAGCTAAACTACTCAGGTAAAAAAAAAAACTTTAAAATTTAAAAATACACTTATTTATTTTTTTAACTAAGCACAATTATTTCATCAATGGATAGTTCAATTAGTGTCAAGGATGCAATGATTCAAAATTTTATTTGATCAAGAACAGTACTATAAGGTATCAGTTTCTTGATATCAAATACCAAGGCTCTTTATGAATGATAAAAAAAAGTTATTTTTTCTTTATTAAGTTTCAATTCAATTAATAAAAAAAAAAACATTTAATAAAAACTGTTCTCATTATGAGATGGATATTTTAGTAATGTAGAGAGTGAACTGTTTAGAATTAATTTGAACTGATTTGTGGTATTTCACTATAAGACTCATTAAATAATTTAAGCTTGTAGAAATTAAAAGTTTTGTTTTTCTTGCCTTCAATAATGATATAACTTTTAAGTAAAATAAAATTAGTCTTAGGTTTGTTGAAGAAGTTTCTAAATTTAGTAAACAGATTTGTCAGTTTACTAATTATACATTCAGTTTAAAACATAAGCAAAATGTCTTATGATCTATATGATTTCCCATTTATTTAATATAATTGATAGAATTATATACCTTAAAGTGAAATCTTTACTGTTTTTTTTTTTTATTAATGTCAATTTATTAATAAAATTGAATGAAAAATTAGATAAACTATAAGGCTAACATTATTTATTAATAATAAAAATTTAAATTAAACTCAGCATTAGAAAATAATTTAATTTTCATATTTTATACTTTCGCCCTTTTCTATTCTTAAAGATGTAATACCTATTTGGTTCATGTCAGTTAATAATATCAAAAGATTGAAAAGAAAAATAAACCAAACATGCAAGTATAATAACAATTAAGAAGAGTTTTGATAACAATGCTGTTTATCTAATTTCTATTGACATTAAAGTTTTTTGGTTCAAAAAAGTCAATTTGCATTTATAATCTTAGTAAATATTATAACATTTAACTATACTATCAAATAATAGTGGAAGAGGGGAGAACATTAAGAGACACTGAAGAAACATTCAAATTTGACTGCATTTCTATATGATTTTGTTAAATATTTGAAGAAAAATTAAAATGCTACAGTTTAGAATGAAATTCTAAATAGATTTTTACAAAATAATGTGTTAATAAGTAAAACATTACATTTACAATTGTAATTTTATCTACAGTAAAACTATTTTTTAAATTGGCTGTATTCTTGTCATCTCTACTTCTAACTAAAGGTGAAAGGTTTCTTCTTTATGATTTTCTCAGGTTCAGTTGTCCGAAGATTACCAGGAATACGCACAGTCTGCTGAAGGATGTTAATATGCTAATTTAATTTATACCATGAATTCATTACTGAATCATGAAAATATCAATACTTGTAACAAACATTAAAATAAATAAATGATAGATTTAATGTGTTTCTTTTATTTGCCCTTTTATAGGAACACCAAAATATAATTTATTAAAGGTCTACATGTAATGTACCTGCGATAATGTCTAATCTTATTCATAAGTTATTTAAACAGAAATTTGCAAAATATGTATGAAACTTAAAAATAGAAAATACATATGAAACAACTCTACTACCATACAAAAGTTTTATCGATAGTTTAAAATATTACTAATCATTTTTATTTGTAACAAATATTAATGTTTATATTAATTTTTGTAATATAAACATCCATATACTTTTAAGTTACCTTCATGTTAACAATCGAAATCATCTCTGGGAGTTCTATTGTAATGTAAAAATGCCAATAAAAAGTGATTGCTGATGTTAAATTCCCCCTATAGTTATCCTAATTTAATGAAAATCCTTTTAAAATCATAGATTTTATGTTACCAGCAGAAAGTAATCAGTTAAGAATAGCTGAGATATTTTTGTCGTCTAGTTGCAAAACCGGCCAACTCCTCAATTTTGAGAAATACGTGTTTTCTGTTTTCTGAGTCCTAAGATACATTTTCCATCTATTGAAAACAAGAAACCTCGCAAAAACCCGTGAAATCCTTGTTAAATCTGCGTTTGAAAAACACAGTGTGCTGCAAAACCGGCCAAATCCTTCCCTGAGTGAGTTTCAAAACCGGCCATCTCCCTGACATCCGCGCTGTTGTTTCAGTTCAAGAAGGCCTCTTATCAGGTAACTATCAGTCTGCTCCTGCTTTTCCTGTAGTTAACGTTTATGCCTTTATCGTTTCGTACACTTTTCATTCGATCTTTATGGAGAAGTTTGTAGAAGAAGTTCCAGCTAATTTAGCAAGAAAAAGACAAAGAGACCATGCAACATGGAGAAGAAACAAACCCCTCCAGATCGGGTTTTTACCCAAATTGAGAAGAAGTTAAAGAAAATCGAGTCTCGTTCAGCCTTCAGAGTTTTTCGGCATTCTCTCAGAAAGTAGAACTGTGTTCAAGCCAGGAAGAGACTACACAAATCTTGATTGGAAGAGTCCCAGTAATGCCCTGCTCAAACCCCCTCCATTACGGCACTTCAAAGTCACCCCAACGAAGAGATTTTTCAGAACCAAACCAAATAATAAGGTGCTAGTTAAGGGGAGTTTTTCTGCAGATCGTTTGCTTTTTTACTGCAACGTCGTAGCATCAGCTGCTCAAGAAGGAGGAAGCAGAGAAGTAGATGAGAGGGATGAAGAAAAATATCAGGAAGAAATGTGTAAGCCTGTTGAAGACGATAATACCGCAAGAGTATATGTTTCTGAATTTTTATATTTTTCTAAATTACTTTTTTCGGAAATTCTTCTTCTTCTTTTAGCACAACAGACAGCATATAGTGGCCCCTGATTTTCTAAACTTCTGCCTTCCATTCCTCTCCGTCTATTTTCGGAACTTATTACTTTAAAAATAATTCTCGCCAGTATTCCGTCTAGATGTTTGAGTTACACCACAACATTTCAGAGTTTAATTTTTTCAAATAATATTCACTTATTGAAGAAAGTTTTGTTCATTTGCATCCCAAAAAAACCCAATATTTTCATTAAATTTAGTTATTTTTAAGTTCTAATTCATTGCAAAACCGGCCAACTCCAAAATGAGTTGCAAAACTGGCCAAACCCAAAATAAAAAATTGAGTAACTCACCCCCTCCACTTGCCCCTTCCATTTCAAAAAGTGCTTTCAAACACACTACCCTTGTGCCACTAAAAACCGAAGAGATTTTCTTCCTACTTCGTTTTGGCGTGATGTAACAGAAAATCAGCTCTCCTGAAAAATTTTGGTTTTTGGAGATGGCCGGTTTTGCAACTACACGACACATTTGTCCTTGTTTTAAAAGAATTTATTTTACAAAGTTAGCCATGGGCTTATAATAGTAAAATACAACATACTACTAATAGTACATTACAAAGTAATATAAAAGAAAAAAACAATAATCACACAAAATAAAACAACTGGTATCTAGCTGGTTATTTGAAAATATTTCAAGCTACAATATAATAAATACCTCTTTAACTATTGCCATCTCATATTTAAATATAAAACAAAATTAACACTTATACATAAATAAAATCATCATTATCATACAATTAATTTCATTTGAACATCTCTTAAAAATATATTTGAATTTTCAATGATAGTTATTCCTGCAAAAATCATTTATTTTATTTTAAAAATGTGTTATGAATTCATTTTATCTCTATTTTTAATACCAAATAAGTTGAAATTGCATTTTCGGATTAGTGTAATGCTATAAAAAAACAAGTAGACAGCAAACATTCTGTTTTGATTTAGTCTTGCTAAATTTATCTTAAAATAGTTTTGAAAACTGATAACAGAGAGCAGCACTTCCCAGACAATGCTCCAACAATAGTTTTACTAGCTGTTCAAAGAGAGCAGCACTTCCCGGTGGAGCTGAAATAATTTGAGATATTAGTTTCAAAAACTGCCAATAGATAGCAGCACGTCACGGAAAACAAAAGTAGCAGTTCCGAGTAGAAAATTTTATTTTGTATTAGGATATTATGAGGTCATAGGAGTTCACATTTATTGGTGCTTCTATCTGTTGGGGAAAATTCGAACTAATTAATACACGTGATGGTAGTGAAAAGTGAGCTCCTGTGGCCTCATAATATCCTAATACAAAATAACATTTTCAACTCGGAACTGCTACTTTGGTTTCCTGCGGAGTGCTGCTACCTATCGGCAGTTTTTAGAACTAGCACATAAAGTAGTAAGGCCCTACCGGAAGGAGCTGCGATCTTTTAACGGTTATTTGTGTCGTCTAGTTGCAAAACCGGCCAACTCCTCAATTTTGAGAAATACGTTTTTCTGTTTTCTGAGTCCTAAGGTACATTTTCCATCTATTGAAAACAAGAAACCTCGCAAAAACCCGTGAAATCCTTGTTAAACCTGCGTTTGAAAAACACAGTGTGCTGCAAAACCGGCCAAATCCTTCCCTGAGTGAGTTTCAAAACCGGCCAAATCCTTCCCTGAGTGAGTTTCAAAACCGGCCAAATCCTTCCCTGAGTGAGTTTCAAAACCGGCCATCTCCACATCTGCGCTGTTGTTTCAGTTTAAGAAGGCCTCTTATCAGGTAACTATCAGTCTGCTCCTGCTTTTCCTGTAGTTAACGTTTATGCCTTTATCGTTTCGTACACTTTTCATTCGATCTTTATGGAGAAGTTTGTAGAAGAAGTTCCAGCTAATTTAGCAAGAAAAAGACAAAGAGACCATGCAACATGGAGAAGAAACAAACCCCTCCAGATCGGGTTTTTACCCAAATTGAGAAGAAGTTAAAGAAAATCGAGTCTCGTTCAGCCTTCAGAGTTTTTCGGCATTCTCTCGGAAAGTAGAACTGTGTTCAAGCCAGGAAGAGACTACACAAATCTTGATTGGAAGAGTCCCAGTAATGCCCTGCTCAAACCCCCTCCATTACGGCACTTCAAAGTCACCCCAACGAAGAGATTTTTCAGAACCAAACCAAATAATAAGGTGCTAGTTAAGGGGAGTTTTTCTGCAGATCGTTTGTTTTTTTACTGCAACGTCGTAGCATCAGCTGCTCAAGAAGGAGGAAGCAGAGAAGTAGATGAGAGGGATGAAGAAAAATATCAGGAAGAAATGTGTAAGCCTGTTGAAGACGATAATACCGCAAGAGTATATGTTTCTGAATTTTTATATTTTTCTAAATTACTTTTTTCGGAAATTCTTCTTCTTCTTTTCTTTTAGCACAACAGACAGCATATAGTGGCCCCTGATTTTCTAAACTTCTGCCTTCCATTCCTCTCCGTCTATTTTCGGAACTTATTACTTTAAAAATAATTCTCGCCAGTATTCCGTCTAGATGTTTGAGTTACACCACAACATTTCAGAGTTTAATTTTTTCAAATAATATTCACTTATTGAAGAAAGTTTTGTTCATTTGCATCCCAAAAAACCCAATATTTTCATTAAATTTAGTTATTTTTAAGTTCTAATTCATTGCAAAACCGGCCAACTCCAAAATGAGTTGCAAAACTGGCCAAACCCAAAATAAAAAATTGAGTAACTCACCCCCTCCACTTGCCCCTTCCATTTCAAAAAGTGCTTTCAAACACACTACCCTTGTGCCACTAAAAACCGAAGAGATTTTCTTCCTACTTCGTTTTGGCGTGATGTAACAGAAAATCAGCTCTCCTGAAAAATTTTGGTTTTTGGAGATGGCCGGTTTTGCAACTACACGACACATTTGTACTATCATCTCAAAATAGTTTGGCCACCCTGCGAAGTGCTGCTCTCTATAAACAGTTACGGAAATTATTTAATTGTTTATTTATTTTCGTTTGGAGGGCAAGCAACTACTGTCTGTATGTTGTACTTTATTGCCCACACATCATAACATTTAAAAATTTTCAATTGTTTTGACATTGCAGTCATTTTAAAATATTTATGGGAAAACTTATAACAGTGATTTAACATATTAAAAAAAAAAAAATGACAGAATATAAAATCATAATTTAAGATATCATTGAGTAATAAAACAAATTTCAAATGCCCTAAAGGATAATGCCTAATAAAAAGGATAATGTATAAATTAAATTATTTTAAAAATTATCTCGTTTTACAAATATCTTACTTTCATTACTACTTAAGGTTTGGGGTGTCCTTTAACGAACGGAATATTTCTTAATTTATAAAATAATTCTGCATTAAACCAAATTAACCCTACCGCCGCTATTAGAAGATAATATTACGCTGCTATTAACAAACATAAACTAAAAAAATATTATAGAACAAAATAAATTTAATTTAAAAAATAGGTCTTTCTTTAACCAAAGAAACATAAAGATTTCTTGGAAGAATTAAACATAATCGACAATTCCAAAAAAAATTATCGATTATAAATATTTTATCTCATTTTGTACTACACAAATTCATTCTTCTCAGCAGTATCGCGCTTTGTACCAGGAGTGCATCGGGTCGTAGGAGCTACTATTTCTGAAATATCTGTGAGCTCCTTCTGGTTCCTGCTCTTATGATACTAAAATTGTCATTTTTCACTGAAATATCGCGTTTTGTACCAGGAGTGCATCAGGTCGAAGGAGCTACTATTTTTAAAATATCTGTTAGCTCCTTCGGTTTCATGTTCTCCTGATACAAAAATTTTAATTTTTCATTGAAATAACGCGTTTCGTACCAGGAGTGCATCACGTCGAAGGAGCTACTATTTCTGAAATATCTTTGAGCTCCTTCGGGATCCTGCTCTCCTGATAATAAAATTCGTCATTTTCACTGAAATATCGCGTTTTGTACCAGGAGTGCATCAGGTCGTAGGAGCTACTATTTCTGAAATATCTTTGAGCTCCTTCGGGCTCCTGCTCTGCTGATACAAAAATTGTCATTTTTCACTGAAATATCGCGTTTTGTACCAGGAGTGCATCAGGTCGTAGGAGCTACTATTTCTGAAATATCTGTTGGCTCCTTCGGGTTCCTGCTTTCCTGATACAGAAATTGTCATTTTTCACTGAAATATTGCGTTTTGTACCAGGAGTGCATCAGGTCGTAGGAGCTACTATTTCTGAAATATCTTTGAGCTCCTTCGGGATCCTGCTCTCCTGATACTAAAATTGTCATTTTTCACTGAAATATCGCGTTTTGTACCAGGAGTGCATCAGGTCGTAGGAGCTACTATTTCTGAAATATCTTTTGAGCTCCTTCGGGATCCTGCTCTCCTGATAATAAAATTCGTCATTTTCACTGAAATATCGCGTTTTGTTGTACCAGGAGTGCATCACGTCGAAGGAGTTACTATTTCTGAAATATCTTTTAGCTCCTTCGGGCTCCTGATACTAAAATTGTCATTTTTCACTGAAATATCGCGTTTTGTACCAGGAGTGCATCAGGTCGTAGGAGCTACTATTTCTGAAATATCTTTGAGCTCCTTCGGGCTCCTGCTCTCCTGATACAAAATTCGTCATTTTCACTGAAATATCGCGTTTTGTACCAGGAGTGCATCAGGTCGTAGGAGCTACTATTTCTGAAATATCTTTGAGCTCCTTCGGGATCCTGCTCTCCTGATAATAAAATTCGTCATTTTCACTGAAATATCGCGTTTTGTACCAGGAGTGCATCAGGTCGTAGGAGCTACTATTTCTGAAATATCTTTGAGCTCCTTCGGGCTCCTGCTCTCCTGATGCTAAAATTGTCATTTTTCACTGAAATATCGCGTTTTGTACCAGGAGTGCATCAGGTCGTAGGAGCTACTATTTCTGAAATATCTTTGAGCTCCTTCGGGATCCTGCTCTCCTGATAATAAAATTCGTCATTTTCACTGAAATATCGCGTTTTGTACCTGGAGTGCATCAGATCGTAGGAGCTACTATTTCTGAAATATCTGTTGGCTCCTTCGGGTTCCTGCTCTCCTGATACTAAAATTGTCATTTTCCACTGAAATATTGCGTTTTGTACCAGGAGTGCATCAGGTCGTAGGAGCTACTATTTCTGAAATATCTGTTGGCTCCTTCGGGTTCCTGCTCTCCTGATACTAAAATTCGTCATTTTCACTGAAATATCTCGTTTTGTAGCAGGAGTGCATCAGGTCGAAGGAGCTACTATTTCTAAAGTATCTTTGAGCTCCTTCCGGTTTTTGCTCTCCCGTAAGCTCATTATTTTTATGACAGGATTTATTTTATCATATATAATTATTATCAATTTCAATAGATAAGGGAATTTAATGAAGTATATTACATTTTAATATTAAAATAATTTATTTATTGTATAATATTTTTACATCTTTATTTACATGAACTAAGATTATGAGAATTTACCTGTTTGAAGTACAATACACTTTTATACTTCCTTTATGTTATTTAACACTTTTACATTATTGGTTATTATCCACAAACAATTATTCAGTGACTAGAATGAAATGTTTACATAACAATACTGCACTGACTGACTGAAAAATCAAAATTTTAGTTGAATTTAATCATCTATTTTTATATCAAATATGGAATTTCATATATAAGTACATATACTGAACTTTTCTTTTTTTATTAATTACAATTGTTACTGTTTTCGCAGGTATAGTGTGGCATATTATTCAAGCTGTCTTAGAACTATCACTTGAAGTAGGAATACTTCCGCACATCAGTTTCTCAGACCAATCATCACATCATTGAAGAATAAGAAACCATCTATCTGCGTAGATCGACAAACTGATCACCTGTAGTGCGAAACTCTCCTTCGATGTCCCTCCTGTCGTCTGAGATTCCAGAGCATCGTCTGCAACACGCAAGGCAGACTATTAACCTGCATCTACAACATGAAACAATACAAATTCAAATTTCACATAATAAACACAAATGAATCTTATTAAAAAATGTAAGCAATATTGTAAATAATTGGATAAAGTTAGTGCTGTCAACACCATGAGTCTGTACGGACTTACATAAGAGAAAATATGTACAATTAGTTTTATCTAAACAATTATATAAATCCATAGGAATTAATTTTATTTAAATTTGTATATAACTAAATAAAAGCGTTATTCTTTATAAAATAAATAATCATTGTTTTACTTTTTCTCTCATTTTAGTAACCTTTCTTATTCCCGTTTTGAATTTCACTCATCAATTGAATATCCTTCTTAACACTAAAACTTTTACTACTTTCATCACAAAATATATCAATATCCACTCCTCACTTATTGTTTTTTACCAAGAAATTTTGGAAGAAATAAGTATACATGAAATTTCGGTAGTTTTATTGTGAAAGCAATCTGTTGATCTTCATGAGCTTCTTACTTTTATTAAATATTTTGTTCTACTATAAAGCGAATTTGGAATACAGATAATCTGCTTAACTTGTGGAAGATACTTCTTTATAAAATTCCATTGCTTATAATAGTTTTTAATGCATTATTAGTGAGTTTTCAATTAACTTTGTGCTTGTCCCTTTTGTAAAAAGAATCCTTAAAATACATCAATTATATCATTAATAATCTGAAGAAATATAGAAACAAATTCACAAGTTACTAAGAAAACTTTACAACAATCTCTTCTTTACAGACACCTGAAAATACTTAAATAATTATGTAAGCCTTACATAATGAATTACACCTTCGAAACTATCAATCAAGAAGCTCTAAACACAATTATTGCCCTATATTTTTTCTTTATGAAAAGATAAATACATCAATTTTCCAATTTTGGAGGAACAAGAAATAAGAAACAAACGTTTTAAGATGTTTTAACAATTTTTATATATTGAATGTGTGTTTTTTTATGGTTAAAAACATGGATTGAAAAAAAACAGCATTAATTCATAAAAGTAAAAGTTAAACTTTTATATAAAAGTGTAACCATTTAAGTTTTTTGTTTTTTTTTGAACTTTTATTTAACTGTTATTTTAGAACTTTTTCAATAACTGTACAGTAATATCTGTTTCAAACCAAAAATTACAAGTAAATTCCATAAGTGTGAATAATAGAAGTTATTAAATGATGTATCTAATTCTTATTCTTTCTACAAAAAGAAGTATGTATCTAGTTTATGATCTACAGATGACAATAATACTTCCTTATTGTACTTTCATGTAATTAACAAGAATAGTTTTAAGTCATAACCTAAAATTAAAAAAACAGATCATTCAATATTATCTGTCAATCATGTAACATTTGTAGATGAGGTAATTGCATTTAGAGAAGAAACAGTGTCACAACTCCAACAGAGCAATGTTGATTTCATGAAGTACCACCATAAATTACAAGTTGGCTATTGTGATCAAAGAAAAGCATTGTTCCTATTCATATTGAGTCAGTGATGCATAGAGGCAATAATATCCAGGGTGAACCAAACAGTTCTTGATGCCCTGACTTAGGAATTAAAAAAACAAAACAAAAATAACAATAAAGGAAACATGTAAATTTCAACTTAATTGAACTATTCTTTCTATAATTGTAGTACGAACATTGCTTATGGGTGTCAATATCTGTCTGGTTTACCCTATGTATCAGAGTGGGGTAATAGTTAACTAATTGTGGTAGTTAACTTCTCTTTTTAACTATTAAGTACAAGTTAAGTAGTTGCGTGGAGCAACTATAAACTAGTAGTTGGTAGTTAATAATGAACAATTACAGTAGAAATAGTTATCTTAACTACCAAGTACTAGTTAAAAGAAATAGTTAATATTTTTTACTACCAACTACTAGTTAAAAGAAGTAGTTAATATTTTTAGTTACGTAAAAATGTTAACTGAAAAAGTAGTTGACTAAAAAGGTAGTTTTTTTTTGTTTTTTTATTTATCAAAGCCACTCGTTCAGTGAAAATAATGAGTTACACTTATAAATATTTGTATTGCAACATTTCATTTAAACCAACAAATTTTCTAATGTAAAAAATGAAAATAAAACAGTAAGAAAAATAAACATTGTAGCTCAAATTCTATTATTTATTTTAAAATAAGGCCTATTGTACCAGAAGCGGAATTTTTGACAATGAACCATGCAATAACAAAACCCTTAGTCATTTGTAAATTTTTTTCTTCATTTGAAGCAGTTATTAACAATTTTTTACAAAGTATTTTAAAGTGCTATGGTGTTGTAGTCCTTTATTAATCTCAGTTATTTTTTTATTTCTACTGCAATTATAGGCGTTTTGGTAATTCAGCAAGTCTTAGTGCAAAGCTTGTCCCCCTACCCCTTTCTCAAATGATTGCAATCCCAATAATGCTGACTTATTGTTAGTAATACCTCAAAGTTATTAGTAATTGTACAATCATCAGTAGTTAAATAATTGCAATTACCAACTACATTTTGTAGTTAGTAGTTAAGATCATCAAACTACATTTTTTAACTTGTAGTTGGTAGTTGGAAAAATTTAACTGCTAACTATACATTTGTAGTTAGTAGTTGTAACTACAATCACACCAAAGTAGTTGTAATTGGTAAACTACATTTTGCCCAACTCTATATATATATATATATATATTTTTTTTTTTTTTTTTTTTTTTGAATAGTTCCTTCAATTTCTTCTAATTCCTTGTTTCAATTATAGTCAAGGATTTAAATTAAAATATCCAATAAAATTAAAAAATGCAAGAAGAGAGACTTACCTTTCTATACAGATGGTTTTGAAGAATATCATTAAAAAAAATTTTTTTTATATCTAATGTAAATGAAAATATGTAGTAGATCAATCTACGAGGCACTGGATTCCTAACTTCTGGGCTAGAGGTGGAATTCAGCTTCAGCAGAAGTTATTTGCTCTATTATATACGCTGAGGATTGGCCCTGTCCTATGTTTGGAATATATCCTGGAGCACACCTAGCCTCTTTAATGTGGATACCCTTAAATGGAAAAATCCCAGGCAGTTGAATGGGATTCTCAAACCGCCCCCATGCACAGCCACAGCCATAAGCCAAGAAATTTCCAACCTTGGCCAGAAATGGATAAAGGACCCTCTGAGCATTAAATTTTTTTTTTCATAAATTCATTAATAATTAACTAAAGTAAGCATATCCAAATTATATAATTTAACTGGGCCTATTATACAATTATTGAATTTGTTTTATTCAATCATATAAGGAGTTAAATTTATAAAATACTTCTTTCTTTTATGTTGAAAACCCTTATTTTACTTTTAGTCAATTTCTTTTGATCACTTCAAACTTAATCAATCCACAGAACCAGGTAAAATTATTAAAAAGAACTTTTCTTGGTTGAAAAAAAAAAGGAAAAGATGAATGAAAATTTTATTAAATATTTAACCATGGATAGAAATGTTTGCTGACGATTGACTTCCTTATGTACTCCAACTAGGGCGGGAAGGACAGGTTAACCTTGAGGTTACCACCCTATTCTAGCCTGAGTGGGAAGGTGGGTTTACAAAACCCACTATCTTCTGAATGAGGCATGATGAATACATCAGCCATTGAGCCCCCCAAGGATTGAAATATGTTTCATCCTCGGGACCTCAAGGCAGTTACACATTACTTGGCGATATTCTGAACTTTGGTAACTTTTTCCTAATTTTCAACAGCAATACTTTATTGGAACATTCCTTTTCCAATCGCTAAAAACCAATAAACCTTCCTATATTATTGACGAAATTACTCTGCATTCTTATATTCACCTCCTAAACATAAGATCACAACCTTTTAACCTGTATACCCTCTCACTTAAAATTGATTCCAATGAAAAATCCTTCATCATTCGAGCTATCTCCTTCTGGAATTCCCTACCCATTCCTATCCGTAGTTACTGATACATATTGGAAGGAATATGAACAGACAATTGGACCAGTAATGGTACAATATTATTATTATTATTAGGGGGCAGTAAGTCCCAGAAAAAAGTTTATTTTTCATTCATTCAAATATGTTTTAAGAAAAAACTAAGTGATTAATAATAGATACAACCATGTTTAGACCATACTTATCGCTTCGTAATCACCCATAGTCAACTGTTTCTAAATAATTAAAAAAATTATGCTACTTGCAATACAATTAAAAATTCTTGTTATCCATCTTATTTGTTACTACATATTTCTGTATTGGAATTCGAAAAATATAAAAATGATCTTAATATAAAATAATGCCAATAATGATTTTAAACCTCAGAAGTGATCTAATTAATAGTTTTTTTTAAACTTAAATTCCTATTATATTTGCTTTAGTTTCAACCCTCCAATAATTTCCAATTGTCTGTTCTCTCGGTAGAATTAGTACATATCTTATTTACTTATCATACATTTCTTATGCACATATCCACTATGATTCAACAAATAAGTTCTTCAAAAAGAAATATCAAATATCAATTATCGTAACAATATGACATACACAGACATTCATATCTAGAATCTTAAGCTAAATCAAAATTTTGGAGAAAAAAAATCTTGTATTTATTTCAAAACAACTTTATGAGTTAAGACAACAAATTTACAAACTATCATTTCTTTGGTAATATTAGTTAATACTCTGAAAAGAAATATTGATAATCTTGCATAAGTAAATAATTGAAAGCTGAAACGCGAAAACAGATATTCGGAGAATGACACCAATAAAAAGATAAAACGGGGTTTTCTTAAATTTCTGCAAACTGCACCAAAAAACATTTATAAAATATTTTAAGGTCCTGAAAAAGAACAGTTTTCTGATCTAATTGTTTTGTTTGATTAAATAAAAGAAATACAACAATATTAAAGTCGATAAAATAACAATAACCCTTATGTTCACCGAAATTTGTCTATACAGATAACCATTTTTATGTATGGCCAGTATTATGAAGAATAAAATCATTATCAGCAATTTAAAAACAATTAACGATGATATGGATCTGTCAAAAAATAGATCCACTAAAATTCTGTGAGATGCTAAAATGTTAGTAAGAAAAATCAATTTTAGACAGGAGGAACTCACAGCTGTGACTAGACAAGCAATAATCCCAAAACGGGAATAGAAAAAGAACACACACAAACAACTACACCATGAATTCAGCCTTCGATAATGCTGGATTCAGTATCACAAAAAATATCAATGCTTACCCAATCATGTCAGGGCAATATAACTACTAGATTTCAAAAGGGTTAAAGGCATTAAATTTTAATACCTTGGCTTGGTCAACATGTTCAAAGGGGGAAATTGATTGCAACAACAAATAAATAGTTTATAACTTTTATCTGGTAATATGCTATGATTACTTCATAATAAACATACTTCATACATTTTTCAAATATGAGCCTGTTATAATATACTAATAATTTTTTTTTTTTTTAAATTGAGAAAGCTTCAGTATTGGTATTACGTACGTACTTCTGAATTAGTTGTATTTGGTGATGATCATAATTCAATTATTAAAAATGCACTTGACCCTGATTATTAATAATTTTTGGAATGTTAAATAAAAAATAAAATTATATAATCACAATAAGATTTGAATCTTTAATAATACTGGCCATTATACACAAGACCTGTTTTAGTTAATAATTATAAAATAAGTGCTACAATAAATATGAAACATGAAATCTCAGATATTTTGTTAACACATAATCAATAAGAAATACAATTTATACAATAAAATGGAAAAAAAAAAAAAAAAAAAAAACTTATTACAATATATTAACTAATATACAAACAATATAAAAATAAACATCAACGAGGGAGAAATATTAAATGAAAAATGGAGCTAATTCGATACGAAATTTCATTAAAAAAAAAAGAAATCACTGCACACAACAATTTCTTCTCAAGTATTTATTCCTTTTATAATAATATTAATAACTAAAACAATTTTTTAAACATAAATTTTACAGTAATTTTAACAGAATTAAAAGAAAAAAAAAAGAATTTATGGATCTCATTATTATATGATGAGTAATAATGTCAAAAACTAATATTTCAACATTAAATATATTTCAGGAAGGGTTTATGGAGTTCGAGAAGTAAACTTGAGGAAAATAGTTTGAACCATGATGTCGGAGTATCATATCTGTAAAAAAACAATAATATTACAAGCCAAAATCAATTTTTAAAAATACCTATATTAGTAACAACATATTTTCAAATAAAAATATATTCATTTTTATAAATAGACTGCTTCTCTTATCAAGTGGCAAAGATAATATTAGAATTGAATTATTTTCCACTTCTATTGTAATTTTTTTTCTATTCAAAGACAAGTTTCACAGTTTGTACTAAACCTAACTTTTAAAATAGATAAAAAATAGTCAACCTATTTCCCTTAACCTCAAATCAATTCTACTTCTCAGTTAAAAACCTTGGTATTACATTGACCAAATCCTTTCATGGAAACCTCATGTTTCCTAAATCTCTTGGCAGGTTGTATCTATTCTTAAACTATTTCATTCTTCCCAGGATTCCCCAACGAAACCTAGCCATCACCTCCTGTTTTCTTCCCTTATCCTCCCCCATTTTGACTATGGCTGTGTGGTATATCGTACGTGGAAGGTGGAACCAGAAAGATGGCTAAGAAGATTAGTGAACTGTTTTTAGGTTCCAAAAGACATCCACACATCACATCTGTGTACAGAGTCAAAATGGCTTTGTCCCTCATCTCGCAGAAATTACTACCTTTGATATGAGTTTCTATCCTCAATCAAACCATTAATTATCGCAATCCAATATAATATCTTCAAATTCAAATACTATTTATCCTCTTCCAATAAAATCCCGCTCCTCAGACCTGTATACTTTTTCCCATAAAAGGGTATCATTTGACTATTCCTATACTTCCCGTGTAACTTCCTTAGAAAATTCATTACCCCATAACATCTGCAATGCTCCATCTCAGTCCAGATTTAAATCCCTTCTATTTCAATATCTCCTTTCTCTCCAGAATGACACTTATTAGCAAAACTGCATTTAAAAATTTTATACATTCTACTAATGCATGCAGTAGATGGATATACTCATTCATTGAATCCTCTATCATTGAATTTTCATACTTTATACTTAATATGTTGTTGTTTTTTTGTTTATTTTGTTCTTTATTTGTAAAATTGTAAATAGTGAGACAGACTGAAAATTTCTATTATATTATCTTTAGATAACCAGACTCATTGTATTTATTTTCTATTCTTTTCACCTAAACTCAAAATAACGACTTTTCAAAAAAAAGGTGCATATGAACTCAAATTTAATCAATGTGAAGCTAAATACACAGGAAAAACTGGACAATCAGTAAATCATGTATCGATATAAGGTCAAACAATTATAAACTGATTCAAACTTGGCTAACCATTTAAATTAAAATGATCATAAATTCAACAAAGACTAATACATCGTGTAGGTAATAGTCTAAAATTAAATATTTACAAATTAATAGAAAAATTAAAATTGTTGTTAAAAACCAATTCAGATTTAAATTTAATCTAGTGTTGAAGAAATGGAGAAGATAATCAGGGATGCAGTCAAAGAGAAACACCACGTCTAAGTTTCTACTTATGCGTGGTGTTTCTCTTGATAATCCCTGATTATCTTATTCTCTATTCATCATAACTGATATACTAAACTTTTATCATTTTGTATAGTAGAAAGCATGCAAAACGGAAAAAATAAATTCATTCTTAATATGATTTTAAATAAATTATACATAAGAGTTTTGTCTCCCATTATTATGAAAATGATTAGATTGTTAGGGTTTCCTACATATAATTGACCGTGAGAGAAACAGGCAATCCCAAAACCAGCTCAGTTTTGTAAGTCCAACATTGCAATTTCTTAATAGTAAAAGCAAATGAAACTTGAAATTTGTTATCTTTTGAAGAGAAATCTTAGATCTCTAGGAATCACTGGCATGCCAGGAAAAAAAATTGTCAAACAATGATTATATAGATTATGATCCAGCAGAAAGAAACAAATAACTTTTGATAAATATGCCTAATATTAATTGTACTATACTTTTACTCAATTGTAACAAACTAGTAAACCATTACTTACAATGGTATCAAACGTTTTAAGTTTATATTTTTATTTTATTTGCTCATTAAACAATAGTAATAACAATAAAATTACTTACGTTATCTACTGTATTATCTTCTCCTTCATCACTGACTTCATAACCGAACTCGATATCTTCATCGAAACCTTCTTCCAAGAATGTGACTGTGTCGTTGATACGTACTGAAAGAAAGAAAGAAAATCAGCATTAAACATTAAATAAATATAGTACTGGTCAATAAATGAAAACATAGAATAAGAGCTTAAGCTACTAATGATGATTTGATCCGAAAAACAAACTTTAATAAACTAAACACATAGAGAAAATGAGTTAAAGAAAATTTTGAAATTCCTCTTACTTGATTAAATTTAAAAACAAAATTAAATGATCAATTTTTATGTTATTTCTTATTTTAATAAAAACATTTGTTAGTTTTGACAATATTTTGTAAGGAAGGAATAGATACAGAAGCATGTAAAACACTAAACACTCTAGCTTCAGCGATTTTCATATCATCCTTCAAAAACAAAATCCCATTAAACAGAATACTTAAAACAAAAGAATAAGAAATTATAAAAGTCTAAATAGGCCATATCCTTTCTTTCCCCTCTTTTCTCTTTGACTATAACCAAACTGAAATGCTTAGCCATGAAGAAATAATGGTCTTAGTGACACATGGCAGATCTAAAACATGACTGAGCAGTTTATTTCCAAATAAACTAATACAAAAAAACTAAAGAAAAGTTTCATAAGAACCTGTTTCTGGGAATTCTCCGTAGGTCTTAAGATTTCTAGCTTCATCGGGTGTGTATTTTTGAATTACATCAGCTTTAGTATCTTGGTAATCTCGTAACCCGATTAATATAATGTCGCCTTGGTTTATCCATACCTAAAATAAAGATGAAACAATTAAAACCAAAACCAATAAATATCAAAATCTAAATGCACAGAATATTTAAATACCTTTTTCCTAAGTTTGCCACGGATATGGCACAATCGTTTTACACCATCAAAGCACATAGCTTCAAGACGACCATTACCAAGCATCTTAGTGACTTGTGCATACTCTAAACACAAAGGCATAATTATCAATATAAAATTATATTAACAAATTATAAAATTACAGTAATTACACTTTATAAATAAAAGAACAATCAAATAAAGAATCATTGAAATTCAAATTAGGCATTTATTACATTTGAATTATATCATGTAATGTAATATTTCAAAAGAAGGTGTAATAATTCAAAAGTAAACTTTTCCTTCATTAAATACAATAAAAATAAACAAAGAAATTCAAATGATGAATTAGAACTATTATTTAACATTAAATGTTGTATTTTAGAAAATAATTCATGTTCAAAATATAAGACTATTTCACAGGATGATTTAAAAGACAAGCATCACCTAAAAATGACCTGACAATTTCAAAATAATTGTTAAATGTGAAAGCTAAAAAAAAATAATAAACAGTATTGATAGTTTGAACATTAAAAGAGCTGTAATCAGTTTAATAGCATTGCCATACTTATATACATCACTATAAATTTTGGTGAAGAGATAAACAAGAATGTAAAAATATTAAATTATTTAAATCATTGCATCAAGTTTTCATAAAACCGTAACAAAGAGTTAGATTAGAAGTTTTTGATAGAATAAAAAAAAAAATAAATAACATAGTAATAATATCATTACCTACAAACAGTACAGAAAAAAGAAAGTACTTTCTAACATTGTCAGCAATGAACTAGATATTGATGGTAAGGGCATAAAACATAAGCATTAACTTCTTATAAACAAAAAATGTATAAAAATAATAATAATAATAAATAGATGAATACAACAAAAAAATGAACCTTTCACTAGCAAAATTAAAGCTTACGATATCCTAATGTTAAGTGTAACCTTTGCTTAAAGCAATAAACTCCAGAGTTGTTAAAATACAAGAGTTTAAAACATGGCATAAATAATAGAATGCCTAATTCATTAATTCCTGCTGCTACTGGCAAGGTGACCGACAACTGTCTACACTGTCGAACAGGTGTCAATGTCCACCTTAAGTAGATGTAATAATTCCATTCCCATGAGCAAAATAACACAGTGTGCTTAATGTATTTATATCTTTAGAATTACATATAATAACATCCAATAGCTAAACCCGTACATTAATAGCCCTTTAAAAAACACTAAGGAAGAAAACTGAGATTAGAAAGAAAATCACTTTAAACACTTTCACATTGATAAATCGTTTTTAACACTCAAATTTAACACTTTGAAATAAAAAAAAAACTAAATTTATATCACTGAAGATCTAAATCCAGCATTCAGATTCCTTAATTGCAACACATTACCAACCTTGTCCATCTTCCTTAAAGACCAATTCCCTCTTCTCAGTTTCATTTTCATTCTTTCCTCTCCTACGATTTTTACCTCCCTTTCCTAAAAATAAAAATAATTTAAAAATATACATATTTAAGGAAATGAAGTTAGGTTAGATTGCAACATAGCTTCTCAACTTATTAATATCCACAAAAATCACAAAACAGTATAACAGAAAATTATGAAATCAATCACAAATAACATATTGGTATTCATTAAGAAACAATAACAAATAGACTAATGATGTGGAATCGATTAAGTATAATTATGAATAAAAAAATAAAATTTTACTACTTTAACATATAAATAATGTTAACCTACCTTTATTCTTCGGCATAATTTAGAAACTGGTAATATTCTAAATCCCAAAAGTTCTAATTACTCAAAATATGGTGCACAAACAAGAACTCATTCCGAACCCATGAGTTAGAGGTTGTTTCCATTATCTGCAGTAATGCTCCGAAAATCTGAATCAATGATAAATTATTAGATTACAGTAATCATAAAAAACAAAATACCAAGGTATTGACATAATTATGACAAACTGCAGATAAACTGTCACAAGAAAATTATAAGCGTAATTAACTGTACAGATTCATATGACAAATTTAACATGTACAAAAGGCAGTGGAGCAAGCCCGCGTTTTGTTTTTAAATTATGATTTTTAAAAATATAATTCAAACTTGGTATGCTAAAAAACTTATTTTTTATAATTAATAATAAGATATTAATTATAAGATTCTATTTCGCATTATAAAAATCATCTTTTGGAATATGTTATATTTTACGATAAAAGGTTTGGTAAAGATTATGAATATTTTATTTCGTTATAAATCTAAAAATAAGCACCAAACGTAGTTATTTAACGGAAAATGGTACGTTAAAAAAAAGATATGTAAATTTATTGTTAACAGATAATATAATTAAACTAATATATCACCTTCATCCCAGAATCATATCCAACGTTGAAGATTTTTGGCGTCATTTTTCTTTCACTCTATATTCATCATGAAACCAGAAATGAAAATATTTTATTACACTTACCACATGTTCAAATTTAAAAAGAATTGAAAAAATAAATCAATCATCAATTTGATGTCATATCTATAAATCGTCATTAATTTAATTAATATATACATCTGATAGTAAGAACTTATCAATGATGAACAGAAAATACGGTAAAATGTTTCATAATCCACCAAATTCAACATACATACATATATGCTGTTATTTCGTTATTTATATATAACCAAAAGAAAGTTTACGTTTTTTTTTAAACACGTATCGTATATTGTACTATGTAATTCAAAACTATAATATATTTACAGCTAAACAAGAGAAAAAGCAGGAAATTCTTTCAATAAAAATAATTCGAGCTTATTTCAATAAAAAACACTATAAATCAATATTTTTATGACAGCAATTACATGAAATAAAAAAATTGTATTTAATGAAATTAATAAAAAAAATATAATCTGTAGATATATTAACAGCCTAGATATTTTTCATACTTAGGCTCTTTATATAAAATGTTTATGAATTTTAGAATACTTTGGCTTCATCGTTAATTTTGTGCGTTCATTCTAAAAAGAAAAAATAAAGTTGAAAATTATCTTTTATATAAACACTGAAAGTCTCTCTCTATACTGGTTTATGAGCTACCAAGAATTATGTCTCAAGAGGCGTAGGCCCGCAAGAGCATAGTCTTTTCTAATTTAAAAAAAAATCATACTCCTGTCCCCTTAACCGCAGTGTAGGGTTTCCATATTTATTAGACAAATATTAAAACATATAATTAATTTAAGCTTTAAACGTTAGTAATCAAACTGACAGAGATTATCAGTTGTAAAAAATCTTTGCATATTTCATCGGACTGTAAATAAACTAAATATAATAGAAATAGAGAGTAATAAAATAATATCTAAAAACTCTTTTCTCGTTCCTCGCCTTTTTCAAATCACTGGATGATTAGGTTAAGAATAGAATAGTTTGGAGGAAAGAATAGAATCCATGGTCAGCTTTTAAGGTTGGAAAGCAGCTTACTAGTAAACGAGCTCATGTTCAATCATTTTGCGTAGTCTGCTTCTAATAACTCTTGTAAACACCTTATAAGCAGCTTGTGCAAAATAGATAGGCCGATAGTTGTGACATTCACTGAGGCAGTCATGTGACAATAATTATCACAATAATTTCTGAATACGGGTGAGATATGATCCCTTCATGCTGCCTTTCCTAACTTCACTTTGTCCAGTACTTATTTTAATCCATCCTTTACAAAGCTGTCATCCATTTTCTCAACGGGTTTTTGATAATTGTTCTCCTTAATTTATTGGGTAATAATGTTGTTGCCTAATATTTCGATAATCTCTTCTTTTAATAGTTTTCCTTCTTCTTCTTTCGAATTCGGCCATCTGTGGGCCACGTTTAACAATTCATTCCTTACTCTTCCGTCCCTTCCAATATTTTTTCACCACCTCTGCCTGATGTTTTCTCCTTTCATCCGACCACTGTCTATTAATTTGTGTTTTAACTATTTTTGGAAATTTGATCCACTGCTCTCACCTACCCTGAAGAAGACATTAGAAATCGATACTGGGAGGCTCGTCAGATGGCAAAACTGCCACTGTTGGATAAATAAATAAATAAATAAAAATTTGATCCTGATGACTGCTGTTCGAAATTTGTCTCTGTCCCACATTAAAATCCCGTTATATATTTGCCACCATCATATTTCCTTTTACCATCCTTATCCATTTATTCGTTTTCTGTTTTTAGAGGCTGCGTTGGAAAATTTTCATAGTCAGTCTTCTGTAATTAATTCTTATTAAATGCTCAAAAAACGTCAATCTACGGTTCCTCATAGTTGTTCCACACCTCAAGAATTTTTTCGCTGAACTTCAGGATTTCGTTTTGTAATCTCTATAATTGTCGATTGGTTTCTCAATGTCCGGCTTGGATTTGTTCTTTGTACTTTATATCACAATCTTTGCAGCTTACATACTCTTCCCACTTCGAAAAGTATCTCCTACGATTATATTTCTTCCAGATTTTCACCTTTTCATTAACTGCCCTACCACCTAATAGTTCCACCAGCTTGTCTTTTTATGACGCGAACTCTTTAAAACCGCTAACCTCACTTGGTGAAATACGAAAATGAGTAAATAAATAAAAATAATCTTTACACTCAACATAAAAAAGTCTTATTGTGAGATAAAAAGTCTCTACGGTTTATTGCGAGACCTAATCGCATGTCTAAAGTCTCCCGATCGGAATAGGAGAAATACTACATGTAACGTAAGACATATTACCCAACATTTTGACAATATGGATGTCACTGGGCGTCTAGAGACGAGACACGTTCCAGTCTGTCCCAGCTTCCAAGCTGTGTATTTCGGCTGTTTACAGTCGTTTTCTAAAGTTTTATGTAATGTCTTTTGAAAACATGTTAAGAGTCACAAGGAAAAACCGCGGTAGTCTACTTTTTGTTTTTTTTAAACTGGTGGGGCAATCTGATAGTACAGGAGGTGTAATTTATTTTCGTACATAATGCTATTGGAAAAAAAAAACGATAGTGCACATAAAATCGATAAAAAACAGTAACGGGAAACAGCTAAAGTCCTTCGCGTCTAATCTAAAGCCACTGGAGATTAATAGTTTTTTCCAGAATCTAACGATTTCTGACGACCAAAGGATATCATTGGCCTCTCCTTCCCGACGATTTCCCGTCTTATAATTTCTCCCCTTTAGAAAAATTATTATATATTTTGGTTTTTTTAAAGGACACACACTCTCTCCGTTTAATCCTTTTCAAATGACACAAAAGATTCTGTTTCGAGATCTGCCAGAATCTAACGCTTCTTGATGGCCGAAGGATATTCCGCCATTGTCGTCCCTTTGAAAATTGATTAAAGATTTTCATTTTTTAAAAGTACGCACTTTCTCACCGTTTAATCTTTGGATTTTGACTTTTTTAGTCAGTGTCTTAACATATTAGTCAGGAGGACTGAGATAGTATCTCGGCAATATCTGTCCCTACCTGTAAAAGTTTTTAATAAATTGGTAGAACCGTGGCGGTGGGGGATCAGAGAGGGCCCCAGTATTACGTCTAAAACACAGATATTATCCTTATTCCTATTTACATGTAGTATCTAGATTGGACTGTCATGGTTTTTCCCCATGACTGTTCAATTTACTAGCCACAAACAAACAAGCATTCGACTCTACCTCCCCCCCCCCCCCCCCCCCAACCCAAACAATAAGCAGTTTGGTGATGCCTCGATATCTGGGAAAAGAGATTATTTTTTAGAAAATAATATTTCATGTATTGAAATTGCATCACGGCAAGTTAAACTTTAAATTTCATTTTCCTTAAATGACCAAGTTGGACTCCCTGTTTTCCCCCTATGACCTTTCATGTGATCTAGCGATGGAGTTTTAAAACTAATTGATGAAGTTTTAATTACCATGCGACATATTGTTTGTAGGATGTCCCGACTACAAAGACCGTCTAAAAATAAAAGCGGCCTTCGAATCTTTCGCTGCAAAGCAAAGTGTGATAGTGGCGGAAATAGAAAAAAAAAATCCCTAATTTAAAAATGTTATTCAACCCCGAGATAAAAAAAAAATACTCCGACGAGTGGGACCTCTCCCAAAAAGTTCACAAGATTTGCTCACGAGTCTTAATTTATGTAATAATGCATATAGAACATAAGTCTATCAGCGAGCACTTCGCGCGTCCAGGAACACATTTTACACAAAACAATACCCTCCATAGTGGAATGGGAAGATGAGAAGGAGAACTCGCATCACAGTGTGGACGCTAGACGAGACAAAGAACAGAGTCTATAGACCATCTCTTGACAAATTGGGCAACATGGTCTACTACGCCCTCGGACCCTGCAACGGCTTATTTAAAATAATCATATTCCATGGGCTTTTAACAATTAACTACAATTTTGACAGCTTCGGAAAGTGTTCAATATTAATAATAAAATATAAGTTCGGGAATAAACTATTTCTTTCATGAAATAATAAGAGCCGGTCTATCAGTTGAAATGGTATAGAAAACAAATTAATAAATCAATAATCGTTATCAGCAATAAGTATTATGTTTACAAAAGCAATCCTACAATTTATTGATAAGTCAATGAACTCCGCTTCCCCATCCTTGCAATCCAGCCAAATGAAGCAGCATAGGCCATTTGGCAGCAGAGGCCTTCTCGTTTAGTTCATTTACATTTTGATTCTTACGATGTTACTATTAACTTTCGCAACACCATTTTCTGAAAAAAAGTTTTTCATATTTTAAATACCATGACTAAAATGTATGTATTTTCCTTTAAGTTTACTTACACAATAATAACAGTGTAAATAAGTGTAAGTGTAATAATAAAAAATAAATGTAAAACAGTGTAATAAGAGGCACAGTATAATATGATTACTATGTTATATAAGAATTTATGAGATTTTAAGATCGCAGTGACATTTGACATTAAAATATCCCCCTTTATTAGGAGTAGTAAGGGGGACGTGATAATAACAATAATTTTCATCAATGTCATAAATGTTGCATAGTTTTTATATCTGTATTTATAAATTTATATCTGTGACGATTACAATGTAATTCATTAATTATTTATCAATCATTACTTTTTTTTTTCTCTGATCTTCCAACTTTAGTAACATAGAAATAAAACAAAAACGAAATAATAATTGAGAAGGATCTCTTTTCGCCTTCTCAGCATTTTAAGATATATACATAAGTCTATATGGATCTAAGGATAGATTTAAAAATTAAAAACTTATTATCAATCACACATATTCTGTAACTACAAAAATATTACCATAATGATAAAAGTATAGTTGACTGTTATGACAAATGGAGAAGATGATCAGGGATGCAGTGAAAGAGGAACACCACGTCTAAGAAGTAATTCTTTAATACGTGCCAACGTTTCGACCTCCCTGCAGGTCTTCATCAGGGCCACCGAACCTTGTGAGGAAACAAACGATGACTGAGTTCGTCTCCTCACAAGTGTGGTTTGGTGGCCCTGAAGAAGACCTGCAAGGCAGGTCGAAACGGCACGTATTAAAGAATTTCTTCTTAGACGTGGTGTTCCTCTTTCACTGCATCCCTGATCATCTTCTTCTCCATCCAAAAATATTACCTTTATATTTACATGATAATTTAGGCTTTAAAACATAAATTAAACTATTGCTAAATATTAAGAATTGGTATGTAAAATTTAGAAAAAAATATTCACAGGAATAGAACTTTGGAAACCAGTGGGGATCTAAGAACATAAGCTAATTATTGGATATTATATATATATATAATTGTGGATTTAGATACAAGCAAAAATATGTAGGTAACGTTCATTTATATTTGTGTTTGGAATCCTATGGAGAGTAAAAATGAAATCAACATATTGCATTATATCATATCTAGGTAATAGGATTTTATTATATAGGACTAACTGAGGGATATGAATTACAGCAGAAAGTTATAAGCATGCATTGAACTATTCATGTACCACAATTGATTTTTGTGTTCGATGACAACAGCCTGATAATGATAAAAGGCATCATTAAATATATATTATTCAGTTGTTAAAATATAATATTAATAATGATATCAGTAATATCAATATAATCCAATCCTTTTCTATTCCAATCCTTTAAGTCCAAAAAACCTTCGCACATTTATGACATCCTTGCCCTATGTTGTTCCATTCATCTTTTGAACACCAGATCTCAGCCTATAGATTTGAATATCCCTTCACATCAAACTGCTTCCTTTGAAAAATCGTTTATTAATCGTGCAGCTTCTTTAATTAATTCTGGAATTCCATACCCATTTTGATCTGCAATGCTCCTTCTCTCACTTCCTTTAAACATAATTTATTCACCTACCTCCTCAATTATCAATCTTCCGAAATGATGTAATAATATATTAGTGTTAGAATATTTCTTTTTATTTTCTTTTGATTTGTTATTTACTTATTTTGTTTTTCTTATGTAAACCTAAAGACTTGTTTTGAAATTTAAAATTTCACCTTATATATCTATATGTATATAATTTACATTCTATATAAGTTGCTGCCTGATATGTACTCAGCCAGACAATAATACCTTTTTTTTGTTCTTTTGTATTATTCTTAGGGGACAAGGTGTCCCAGAATAAAGATTACTTTTTATTCATACATTCAATATAGGTAAAATATTAAAAAAAGTGACGATTTTTTTCATAAAACATTCTGAACAATCAATTTAAAGTAGATAAGGTATTTGTTGACTAGAACTAATGAAGATATAGGTATCACTTGAGGTATGCATGACGGTAAAGAAGGATCAATACAATTAGCATTGATGTAAGTAGTTGGGTTATTCAGTCATGGATTCACAATTAAAATATATATATATATATATATATATATATATATATATATATATATATATATATATATATATATATATATTTTTTAGCTATTTATTGAAATTTACAACTAAACAACAAATAAATAAATATACATCTATTAAATCATATGATAATGCTCGTAATTACCCGTCAATTGCTTGTAAAGCAACAACCTATTGGTAGCAGTTCAATAAGTTCGATATTATAAGGTACTGAGGCCATCTTCTTTTCAGACGCTTTGGATGGTTATCTGGAAAAGAGTGGGAAGCGAGTTGAGATACTAGAGGATTCGAATGGTTATGGAATTTACAATGAAAGGATAGATATCTGCTTTGAGCTAAATCAGAGACATAAGGAATGTTAAGATCTTTGTGGATAAGTTTGTTTGTGACAAAGTAAGGTCCATTGAAGATTTTTTTAAGTATTTTGGATTGCAAAGATTAGATAAAGATGAATTGGATGGTTTAGTAGAGCCCTAAAGCACAACTCCATACACCCAAATAGGTCTAATTACTTTAAGCAAATGAGTCTAATTAATAAGTAATTAATTAATAGTAATTAATTGAAAGGTTTGGAAAACAACGAGCAGTTTCTTGTAAGTGGGTTCCAATAAGACGTTTGTCTAGATAGAGTCCTAGTAGATCCTACGTCCTAGATAGTAGATCTGCTCAACAGGCATTAACGGAATATCATTACAGGATACTGTAGAACAGGAAGTAGGAGGTTTACGAAGAAGGGTAAAGGTAATCTGAAGAGATTTGTTTGGATTTATTTTAATTCTCAATTTTTGACGCCATTCTTGAAGGTTTATGATATGGGATAGCAGTGTTTGGGAGGCAATGTTCGAACAGGACCAATGTTTACTGATAACACACATGTCATCAGCACATGGTGAGGACAGTGGAAGGATGATTTGGGATGTCAGCTGTATACACTGGGTAGAGGATGGGACCTAGATTACTTCCTTGAGGAACACCGGCAGATTGGGTAAAGACGGAAGAATAGAAAAAGTTATGATTAACTTTGAAGGTACTATCATTGAGACAAGAAAGTATGTTGGAGGTAGGAATTTACAGTTTGTAGAGTAGTCCTGAATGCCAGTCTCGATCAAAAGTTTGTTTTACACTGAGAAAAGTTTCTGTGCAGTACATTCCACTCTCCAAAGTGAAGAAGATTAAAATATAAATTTTAATTGTGTATCCATGACTGAAAACCCCAACTATCTACATCTTAATTAATTAAAATCATCTGAAGAAAGAAATTGAATTTCAAGCTGATTGTTTCTTTGAATAGGCTTTGATGGTCAATCTTTTATAAAAATAACAGCCATCACTTAAAGCTCTGTGGACCTCCTTTTTTTCGCCAGGTCAGGAGGTCTGCTAGAAGATCTGAATTCACACAAGCTAAAATCAATAAATCAATTAATGGTAATCTAGTCAATATCCCTTTAATTTTTTGAAGTAGAAACTGAAAATGTAGATGGAGGAATAAAAAAAGATGATATCAGCAACCAATAAAATGATTTACAACTGAAAGAAAGGAAGGCTAAATGAAAAAGAAAAATTCAGAAGTAAGAATGTATTACATATTTTTAGACAAAAATGTTCAAAAGAAACTTAGTGAAATAAGTTAAACATTTTGACAGACTTTCCCCTGTGTTACAGTGATCCTAAATTATTGAGAGGTGTTTATTTAAAAAAATATATACGTTTATATACATACGATGCAGAGATAATAACAACTCATATTGACATAATCATTTATTTGTTTTATTGTTTAATTTTTAACAAATTAAATCGTAACAATACTTTGTACAAATAAAATCACAATATCAAAGGTGAATATTTTAACAATTCAAATAAACTGAGTGGTTTTTTTGATATATCACAATAAGTATGCAAAAATATATTCTTCACAAATTTTAATACATCATTATCAAAAAGACCAGTCGAAATAATTATACCATCGCTTAGCTAAGAAATAATAAAATGAGAAGTGTATGTTTTGAACATGAGTACACTTCATTATTTACTAAACAACCAAATACATTCATTCAACAGGAAAATCATTAATGACATTTATTCTCAGATATTTCAAATTTAACTAGACACAGTCAATACATATATGTACCAATACATTTATTTTTTTTTAAACGTGGTTTTTATCGTTGCACTCATAATAAACAAGTAACGAAATCTTAACCTAATAAAGTTTTCATATAGATAAAAACAAATAAGTGAAATAAAATTTATGGTAACATGGAAGATTAATGGAAGACAACTAAAAAGAAAAAAAGCAACAATAAACAAAAACATTCATAAATTCCGATAAAGCTTCAATCACTGTGAGTGAAATATAAAATAAAAATCTTAATGAATATGTAAATAAATAACGGAAATTATCACTAGAATAAACGAATGTACAACTGGTTATGTACAAAATAATAATCTTCAGGAATGTTTTTTGTTCTTTTTAAAACTATGTACATGACTTTCATATAGGCACTTTTCAATATTCTTACAAATTTAAGATTTACAATATATACACATGTTTATCTCGATACAATAAAATATAACCATTCTTTATTTTATATTTAAGGCAACTTCAAATTCAAAATAATTTACTAACAAGAATGAATACATTCTCAGGAACTAAAAATGAAAACCAAAAATACATATTACAAATATAGTTTACATTTAACTGATGAGAAATTCCATTCCTCAAGGGTCTATATAAACAAGAAAATAAAAAAGATAGAAAATAAACAACTTTCCTCCATTTACGAAACATAACATGCTACAGCCATTATCCACTAGTAATAATTGTTGATAACAAAATGTCATGAAGTATTATATGATTCCTTCCATTATAAACATTTAAAACTTTAATAAGAATACTAAATTAAAGAGCAATTAAGCTGAGTGAAAATGACATATTTGAAAACTAAAAAATTAACTAACATCAAAAAATTTACCCTCAACTTCTATTTAAAAAGTCATTTTGATTAATACCAAATATTATTCAAACTTAATTTTAAATGAAATTCTTAATTATCATTCACATTAATACTGTTTTGATACAAATAAAACCAACGGATAGACAAAATTATTTTAAAATCTATTCACTAGTACATATATAAATCCCATTAAAATATTTTTTTTTCTTTTTTTTTTTAAGTGTTATCGACTACGAAAAGGAAATGCCTAATAAAAAAATACAATTTAAGTGTTCTTAGGTAACATTCACCTTAAAGGAAAGAGAATAGATAATAAAATATATTAGTTAATACTAGTTCCTCGTTACCTATGTAAGATTGTCCAGCTATCGCCCAGTAGGCATAACATCGAGGAAATCAAGTTCTAAGTTGTGCTCTAATTGCGTAACTGACAATGGCGTATATTTTCCTGTACTTAGTGCAGTGAAGAATGGGTATAAGTCTTCGAGACTTTTAACTTTCGTGAAAGTGGGAAGCAGAGGAGTGGGTAAAGCTTCTAATTTTTTTCCATACTAGAAAAATGAAACGATAAAAATAACACATTAAAGAAAATTCACCATAATGATATTAAAACTGAAACACAATTTTACTGATGTCATACAGGAATCATTACCTTTTTACCCATGAGTTGGGCGATCCTAGTAACATGTGGCACAAAATCAGGACTCGCATTACTATTGTTTGATGATGTAGCATCAACTCCAACAAACGCCCATCGATACCTGAAATAATTAACAACTATTATCTATAAATGCTAAAATAAAGTTTAATTAATTAATTAATTAAACTAAAATATAATTAGGATTGATAATTATTTGCCATTTCTATTGCAAGTTTTTATCCGAAGACTAGTTTCAAATATTAAACATTCATAAGTTTAAAAAATTCAGAACATCAGCACTTCACTACATAAATTATAAATATTAATTTTTGAAATGTAAGACAAGAAAAAAGCATATTGATACCAAAGGTGACAAAACAGAAGGGCTTTTAAAAGCTGTAAAGTTCTAGAGTTTATTCAAGGCATACCAAAGTGCAGAGGATTTGAATTTGTTTGCATGTTTTCAGAACTAATGATGAATGTTTAACATTTGAGTCTTTGAATAAAAAATTCCAATGGAAGTGACCAAATTCAACAATAATAATTCTTAGAGATAAACCAATGTTTTTGTCCTCCTAATCACTAGCCGATCAGTCGGCTGGCAAGAAGGCTGATTAGTCTGATTAGTAGAATTCAGGTGGCATCAGCAATGTTCGAGGTGCTTCAATTATAGCTTTATAGTCATCAGTACATGTAACTACAGGTTTTATAAATCTTATATTTTTTTTTGTTTGTTTTGCAAACAAAAAATAACCGTTTTTTTTTTTTTTTTTAAAGAAAAATAAAGCTAAAGTAAGCAATTTACTTTACTTAGCTTAGATAGTTAATTGTAAAATTTGGAATTAAATCATGCTGAAAACAAAATCGTGTTTATGGTTTAGCAGTTCGTGTTCCAACCTATATATTTTTTTTTAATTAGAGATTAAAATTTTTAATTTTAACACAAAACTAAAACTGAAATAAGTAGATTTCGTATGTTCTTTATTAAGTATCGTACAAGTTATAGAATTTATTTTTGTTGATATCCTTCTTAAAGTTTGATAACTTATTACAAAAAAAAAAAAAAAAAAAGTTTCTATACTGGAAATAGATAACAAGCTGTAAGGCCATGTTTTCCATTAAACTATTTCTAAGCGTAGAAATATAAAAAGATAAAACGGCTAACTAGTCAGCAAAAAGCGCCGTATAGTTGCCTCTTACAAAAGCAGTCGACCCATCTCTAATAACAATATTAACCCTTCTATACCATCACCATCATGTATACCTCACATAAAATAAAACTTCTAGATTAGAAGTTATCACATTATCTAGAATTAGACATATTAAATATTAAAAATTAAGTCTAAGTACAACAACAACAAATATGGGGCTAAAACCTTGGCCTCTTTTATGATCCCCCTCAACATTACCCCTCCAACACAAAGTGTATACATTCAGTAATTTTTCTTTTCGTCTACTACTGTATCTCATTTTCAGCGCCATCCTTTTACTTACTGTCCTATGTTTCCCCAACTCCTTCTCAATATGACTAACATCCTAACCGCCTGTCACATAAACTCACAATCCCTACCAGCCCATTACGATGAGTTCCTAGAATTTTTCACCCAAAATTTTTACCATATCATTGCAGTCTCAGAAACCTGGTTTAAACCCCACATTCCTTCTTCCTCGGTTTCTCTGCCTAACTACTCCATCATTTGTCATGACCGGGTAAACCGGACCGGCGATGGAGTAGTGCTATATGTCCATGATTGCCTGAAGTCTCGTGTCCTTTTTCTTTCACCTCCTTCAAATCTCCCAAACATTGAGTCCTTATTTGTTGAAATATCCATTAATGCCCATTCTCTCCTGTATGTAGTGGTTTACCGTCCCCAACATGTTCCTTTTGACCAATCATTCGAATCTAACTTTTACTATTATGTTCCTCTCTACTCCAATATAATCATCTCTCGTGACCTGAATACCAATCTCCTATTTGACTCCTATGACAAAATCTACCTTGAAAACATTTTTTTTTCCCTTCACTTTTTAATTGTACTATTCAATCCGACCCACCACTCCCGCAGGTCCGAAACATGGTTGGACCTGCATGTCAACGACCTGTTTCATTCCTATCCTCTCATGACATGATAGAAATATCATATGATATCCCAACACCTCGGTTCCTTCCTAAAACAATCTCCTTCCGTGACATAGACTCCCTTACCCGGGATAAGATTTTACCTGATCTTGAAACCATAAATTGGAATCCAATTTACTCCTGCTCCTCAATTGATACCATGGTTGAATTACTCACCACCAATCTCCTATCTATCCTTGATACCCATGCTCCTCTTAAAACCTCAACATTTCCCCGGTGTCGCCCTGCTCCTTGGATGAACCAAGACATTAAAGATTTACAAAGAAGACGCGAGGCTGCTCGAAGATGCTTCAGACGCACCAGGCTTAAAGATGACTATCAAGCGTTTCCTAGAAATTTAACACAATCCATGATCCGGCAAACTAAATCTAATTTCTTCCACAAAGCCCTTTCATCTGCACCCAATCCTAAATCCAAATGGCTGCTTCTCCGCAAACTTTCCTTGTGTGATCCTCCTAGTTCCTCTCCCTCGGGAGTCTTTCCTGTCACTCCAGATGAGTAAAACTCCTATTTCGTTTCTTCCACTTCATCTGCTCCTTCTCGAACCTCCCATTTCTTACCTCCGCCAGCATTTAACGACAATAATTTTTACTTTTCTTATATCACTCCCTCTGATCTCATTACCTCCATTATGAAGTCTCAATCCAACTCTTCTGGTTTAGACGGCATTCCTGTTAAATTATTAAAATTATGCCTTCCTGAAATCCTACCGGTTCTCCTCTTCATATATAATTTTTCCCTCCAAAACTCTGTATTTCCCACTTCCTGGAAAAAGGTCTTAATTCATCCCATCAACAAGAACCCAAACCCTATATTTCCAAAGGACTACCGCCCTATATCCATACTTTTCAACCTTTCTAAGCCCCTAGAAAGATTGGTGCAATTCCAAATTTCCAATTTCCTAGAAGATTCCAAGTTACTCAATCCCTTCCAATCTGGTTTCTGTCCTGGCTTCTCAACACAATCCGCCCTCATTAAAATTATCACTGACATCCAAGCAGCGATGGACAAAAAAGAACTGATCATCCTGATCCTCCTTGATTTCTCTAAAGCGTTCAATTCCTTAGACCTTATTGAATTCCTTTTTCCAAATTGAAATCATTGAACTTTTCCTACAGCTCCCTCCTTTGGTTTCAATCTTTCCTTTCCCACCGCACCCAAGCAGTCGCCACCCCTAACCAAGGCCTATCCTCTTTCCTCACTCTACAGTCAGGAGTAGCTCAAGGTTCGAGCATTTCCCCTCTACTGTTTAATTCCTGCATCAATGATCTTCCCCATTCAATTAACCATTGTTCCCACCATCATTACGCCAATGACTTCCAAATTTACTTCTCCTTTCCTCCATCCGAAATGTTAGCTGTTTTCCAAAATTCAGGAAGACCTAGATGAAATCTGTGCCTGGGCAAATCTGAACAAATCAACGTTAAACGCAGCTAAAACTCAAGCAATTGCCATAGGATCATATTCCCTTCTCCATTCAAATGCCAACTTTCCCACATTATTTCTTAATGGTCATCCAATAACTTTCCATTCCTCTGTTAAAAATTTAGGCTTAACCATTGATCAAACGCTCTCCTGGAAATCCCATATTGTACAAATCTCCCGAAGGTCAATCGGTATCCTAAAACTATTTCACCGCTCCTGTCACCTCCTTCCCCTGTCCACACGCAAACTTCTAGTATCCTCCCTTATCTTCCCCCAATTTGACTATGGTTGCATGATATATGGCGGGCTCTCGACGGATCTTGAGGACAGATTAAAACGCATCGTGAATTGATTCATTAGATTTGTCTTCAGAACCTCGAGACGTTTCCATGTTTCACATCTCTGCACTGAGTTAAATTGGATTTTCCCCACCTTCCGCAGAAAATACTTCCTAGGCACTTATCTATTCCAAGTTATCAACACCCGTCACCCTCACTTTATTTACAGTAACCTGAAATTCAAGTCTGCTATCAAATCACTGCATACAAGATCTTGTCTTTCCGATCTCTATACTCCCCACAGAAGCACTGTATTCCAACGATCCTTCCCTGTCCGATCCACTACTCTTTAGAATTAAGTTTCTGTTTGGTTTTTATCTCTTCTGCAATTTTGTTAACAATTAATTACAAATAATTTGTAGATTTATTTTTTCAATCTCTTTTTATTAATAGTCTTCTCTTTTTCTAGTTTGGTTGTTTTATTTATAACAGCCTCTCGGCCAGTTATGATTTTACTTTGTGTTATTTAAAGTTATTCGAAGAATAAAGTTTTCTATCTGTTCTATTCTATTCTACAGGGTGTCCCTAATTTAAATGGCAAAACTTAAGGAACTTATAGGGGAGCGAAAACCGAGATTTGCTCGGTTTTGCTTAGTTTTAGAGAATATTGCAAAAAAAGAAACAAAACAAGTTTTCATTTTCATATTTATTTATTTACATTTATATTTATGTTATATTCTTTTAAATGTAAATATTGCTCAAAATGTTGTCCTCTTGCACCAATGCAAGCATTACATCTAGCACTCACTTGATAAATTGCAGCTAAACATTGTTCTGATGATATTTGGTGCACTGCATCTATGATTCGGTCTCTTAATTGCTCTCTTGAGTTGATTGACACCGAATAAGCTTTCTGGGTTCCCCCAGAAATCCATACGAAGAAATCCATGGGTGTCATATCAGGTGTTCTGGGTGGCCAAGGTACTACTCCTCCACGTCCAATCCATCGTTGTGGATAATTTATATCCAGCCAAGCTCGAGCAACTCTGCTATAATGAGCTGGACATCCATCGAGTTGGAACCACATTTCAATCTGCTGCTGTAAGGGAATGTCATCTAAATAATTAGAAAAGTCGTTCTCCAAAAAATGTGTAAATGTGATACCATTCAATCTTCCAGGTAAAAAATATGGTCCCACCAGTTCCCACCATAATCCGCTCCAAATTCCAAGCCAAACGTTAATAGCAAATTCATGCTGAAACCTATTCTCTGTAATAGCTATGGGATTTTCAAGAGCCCATACATGATAATTTCTTTGATTAACAGTTCCTCCTCTTGTAAAGGTAGCTTCATCGGTCCATATAATTTTTAATGGAAATAAATTATCATCGCGAATTTCGTCAAGAAACAAGTTACTAAAATTCAATCTCTTGACATAATCTTGAGGTAATAAATTCTGAACTTTTTGAAGATGGTATGGGTAGCGATTATCACCTTTCAAAGTTCGCCATATAGCTTGCTGCGATATTGCTAATGCAGCAGATGCTCTTCGGATGCTAGTCTCAGGATTGTTATCGAAGTGGCGTTGGACACAATTTCTTCTCCAATAATCTGCTCTTATGTATTAAGAATGACCCAGTCTCTCGTAGTGTATTAAAAGTTAACGAAAAGACTCGTCGATTAGGCACTCTTCTATTTGGAAATCGGCGTGCATACTCCCGCACCACTTCTAAAGCATTACCGTTACAGAAACCATACACAAAAATCATATCAGCGTATCCAACATTAGAATATGTATGCGGCATTGTGGCTGATGATATTCACACAAAAATATCTGAGTAACTGACTGAAGACTGATTTAGAAATTATAATCCTAGAAGGAGCCAAAATGTAAACAAATAAAAGAATGTGAAGGATAACATTAAGTGATTACATATCTCACTGCCTAGCCTGGCGAACTTTAAAAGGTCATAATCGCTACCTGTAACATTTTTGTTTTGTTTCTGTTTTTGCGATTTCCTCTGAAACTAAGCAAAAATGAGCAAATCTCTAAAGGACTTTTTGTCTTAGTTTTTCGGTCCCCTATAAGTTCCTGAAGTTTTGCCATTTAAATTCGGGACACCCTGTATAATGCATCTGAGTACCGGCCTCCCTCTTCTTCTATTTCTATAATCTATTTCTTACCATTGCAGCATTTATAGTTTGGAAGAGAAGATGGGTGGCTTCTTGCTACATGTCCCACCCACATTAATCTCATTGCTTTTATGTCCAACATGACTAACTGCTTGCTTTAGGAAATTATTTCCTTATTATTTTTTCTTCTTAAAATCCTTAACCCATTGTCCTACCCATAGATAGGGGGGGGGGGTAGATGGCCCTAGCCCACTATTACCCTGAGAAGAGACCAACTCTCACTGCCATACATTAATACAGGCGTACATGCATTATATATATTATTTAAACAAACTACATACTATATAATGGAAGAAAATTAACACATACATTTGAAATTGCGGTAGTCTGTCAGCTGGTAGTTGAACAGCAAGGAAGAGTAAGTTAGCCGCAGCCAACTGGAGTTGGAGCCAACCCATTGAAAGTAAACCGTTGCCATCAGGTTCCTTCCTGTAAGCAAATCAATTTTTAAAAACATAAGAACCAGAGAAGTTTAAATGCAGTCAACTCTTTCTATAGATAGTTTCAAAGGATCACTGAAATTTGTTTGTAATTAAGTTATAAAAGATGGTGTTATAAAGAGAGTTTATGCTGGATAAACAGTTAAGAGAAATTGTACTTCAGTTGTAAACTTTATTGGTCTCATACCAACACGTACACATATATGAAGTAGAACCTCACTAATCCAGCCCGTAAGGGACCAAGGGGTAGAGTGGAACGGCCAAAAGGTCGACTTAACCAGAGATTTCGATGAAGAACTTGTTTTTCATAGTTAAAAGTGTATAATATTATATTAAACTATATAATTAAAAGTTATATATTAATATTTAAAAAAAGTAAAAGAAATTGAAACCTATTATATTGTTATGATATAATTAATATCCCTATTTGATATACATATCCCTATTTGGGCACCATATTTTATGATTTTACTTTAAAATAATATTTCAATTTTTTTAACTTAATTGTTCCTGTTTGGGCGCCATGTTATTATTTTATTTAAAAATAATATTTTTAATTTTTAACTTTTTTAAGTTAATGGCAATTTATTCAATTTTACTATTCTAATTCTTTAAAATGTTTTATTCTGAAGGATAGATCCTACGTTAATATATGCCATCTTCACGTGCCTTCCATATTGTCTGATATTTTTGCCCCCCAATTTTGAATTCAAAAGTTTATAGATTAAAAATATCACAACAGTATGTTATAAAAACCAATAGACTAATTTCTTTGCATTGGAATGTTCAAGCCACCTATTTATGTATAGAACCCCGTAATAACATAATAACACTTTTGTTTTCGATTTATAGCAAACTAACTCATTTCATAATGAAGTATGCTCTTAATGTAATTAAGGACCTATAGAGAAAAACAAATTTCCAAAAAAAAAAAAATATATATATATATATTGCCATAACTTAATTTATAATATAGATTAGTGAGGTTTTTCTTTTTCATCAGATTCAATGCTCTGTTGAATGATTTTGATAGATTGAATGATGCCCGCTATAACATTTTAATTTTGTAAATATAAAGAAGTTTGAATCATAAATTAATGCATAAGAAATAAAAACTATGAAGAGAGGACTTTTATCAAGAAAATTTAAGCACCATAGTAAATTTTATAATTAACGACAACATTTTTCAGACTTTCGCAAATTTACTGTAAATTCCAGACTTTTTCCTGACCATACCAAATCTGACATATTCCCGGATGTCCCAAAAGGTAGACGCCCTGCACACCCATTATAATGGGTAGAGATGTTCGTAACCAACACTATGTTAGTTGTATGTTCATACATAACTGATTGAGAAGGGAAAGAGAAAATTTTCAATGAAATTAATGGAATTAAGTAGACAAAAATGGTCTGATGTCACAAAATACTAACCGTATTTCTTCACTCTCACTTAAAAGGTCCTCTTCGATGTTCATCAACACTTGAACCAATTCGCTGATGATTGTTGGCCACAATGGGATTATGTGGGCCGGGGTCATTCTCAGAAGAAGAACCCTGAGACATAGAAAAACTTGGGCTTCCAGCCCTGGCACTATTTGCGGCATCTTTATGCAATCAGATAATCGTTCTAAAAGCAAAAATAAATTTTAGTTTGATACTAGAGTTATCTATCTATAAATACATTAGCAATTAATAAAATTGTGAACAAAAGATAACGTAAACAACTAGGGACTGATTATTTGCTTGTACTTTCGTCTTTTAAAGTACAAGCAAATAATCAATAGCTTATTTTTCATAGGTTCATTAATACATAAATTGGAAGAAAAGTGTTAGAAGTAAGTAATACAAATAAGTTATGATTAGAATATTATTCAAATAAAACAAATATTAGATTAAAGAAACAATTAATTTTTTAGTAAGTGAAGAAATGGTCAGAGGTGCAGTCAAGTAAATAAACACGTCCAAGTTTTGAAAACAAGAAACTTTATATTTGGCGTGCCAACTTTTCGACCTCCTTGCTGACTTGGTTGCCTGTTCCCATCAATCAAGTTTAGTTTATGCTCGTATACTTAATCTAACCCCATTCAAACACCTACCCCATCCAGGAGTAGCTGCAGTGCAAGCTCCTAATTTTATTTTATTGTTTTTGTACAAAATTTATTTTAAATATATGACCATTTTTAATAATGTTTGCAAATATTTTTGTCACTTTATTACAATTATTATTTTGTATATCTTTTTATTCTTAAGTGTATAGTCTCATAATAAAAAAAAAAAATTCTATTATTATTATTATTATTATTATGAGAAAAAAACTTGTTATTACCACTATTCATTCAAATTACAATTTAAAACAGTAGCTTTTAAGATATAATTTAATTACTAAACAAATTTAGCTGTTTACCTACAAAAACCTTGTTTAACTAAATATATGACAAAAAATCTTATTTATATATAAATAAGATAGAGGAACTAACAATATCGAAAAGAACATAAATTATATACTATAACTATACTGCCATCACCTTGAATTTCTTTTATATGAGAACAAAACTGATCAGTGTCACTGCAATAAATCACAAATGCTAATCGTTTTAACAGCTGTGCTCTTTGTTCATTTTCTTGATCTTTACTGGAGAATATGTTAAGAGAATTTGCTGGAGCAACAGATATCCTATCTGAAAAAATTACAAAAGTTAAATAAATATAGATAAAAAAAAAAATTAATTTACAACAAACTCAATATGATTTTTGGGTTATCTGCAATCATTCTATTCCTCAACCTTTTTTGCTCCCCGATCCCCAAATAGTAAAAACAAATAAATTAGAATTTCAAGATCAACTCCCCCCCCCCCCCCCCCCCCCCCCCCCCGATAATAAAAGTAAGCCTAGCTATTAATAATTGAATTTTGACTAATAATGATTTTGTTATATATTACATACCTATTACAGACGTTAAACTGCATTAATTTTATGTCATTAAAATACAGACAGTAAAATATTTTTTATTGCTACGTTATTAATTTTATAGTAGTGACATGTATGAACATGGTGTATCATGGGTACATACATGAGTAATTTACAAGTTGATGTGTAGGAGCTCTTTGTAATTTAATCTCCTATGTTTGAACAAGTCTTGTAATTAGCATTCAAAGGCGCTGACTTCAGCTAAATATTAATAACTTTCACCATGTCTCTATGACAAAGTATTTTCCTCTATGGTTGCTCTAAAAACTAAATATAGGAATTGTATGTTACCACTGGAGAACAATTTGCCTTTATATGTTTATAACGAAAATCCACTTATGAAGAAAATTTTTAATGAAAAACAAATACAACCATCACCTTAATAATTCATTTTTTTCTTTATGATTAAGTGTACTTATTGCATGTAAAATATTTATAAAAATCATTTTTTCTGATAAAATGATTGTTTCGGGAGCCCCCCTACAGTACCACCACGACCCCCATGTCCAGAATCGTTGTTCTATTCTATATGCTCCAAATTTAAAACGCAATATAATTTAGATAAAGTAATGATGTGTAATTAAAATGCTTATAATTGCACAATTTTATTTTTGGATCTCTAATGAAATGAAAAATTGTTTAAAACATTTTTGTATTAATTTATATTCTATTATGGCTACTTTTAGCTATTATCTTCCACTATTTTTAAATTGGATTAATTGCGACTGCTGCAACACCCAATTCCACAGATAATGAGGAGTTAAACAGTACTTAATAATTATTTGCATTATGCATTACTCATAAGCTCCCTGAAGGTTGAGTCTTCCTGAGACATCAGATTATCTACAATCACACGCCAGTGCTGTAGAGATCTCAACTCCATTTGAAAAAAAGCGAGGTCAAAAAATAGTTCCATTGCATCCTTCTTCCATGCTTTTCTCGTGTACTGATAAGAACTTAGATTTGCCAACAATTGTGAGCAGGCATAATAACTTCCAGCATTCCTTGGCCTATAACATAATTTCAATTTGAATATTAAAAATTTAAGACTGGAATTAAAGTAAAATAATCATAACTATTTAAATCCTTAATTAAGGTTATAAGATGAAAAAAAAGTAATATTGTTATTAAATGCAGTAATTATATTTTTTAAGTGTAATAATATTAATATAGAAATATCTATATTTGGAGATGCTAGTAAAGCCTAGCCACTGAGACTCTTTTGTATTGACTTGGCATCTGGCAAGAGTTCCGCTTGAGTCCAGCCTGAATAGACTCTTCACATTTTCCAATTCTTTTGTGTTCCAACCAAAATGGGTTTCCTTGACTCAACTCAAGTTGTGCAACTTTTTAAAATATAATTATTGCTCCTTTTTTTTTTTTTTTTTTTTTTTTTTTTTTTTATCATGTTGTCAAATAGTATCTAAACTTTAAGTTTTATTGAGAATCTGCACTCCAATCATTGTTTATGGTAAGTATATGGTTTATACACATAAAATTTTATAGAAAATATAGCAATAAAAAATTACAAAAACTGTACATTTCAATATTGAACAGAAATAAAAAGAACAATTATGTGTCATTGCAATTGTGAATGAAATCCTGTGAACTGGTTAAGTAGATTATTGTTTGATAAGTTTTCATTAAATTTGCATTATTAATAGAGGTGGGCAAAGTAGTTCCTTTTGAGGTAGTTCATTCTAATGAACTACATAGTTCATTTTTAAAAAGAACTATGGAAATGTACTGAACTAAGGAAAAAAGGGAGGGAACTGAGATGTCAAATGAACTATATGGAAATTAAAAACACTTTTACCTCATTTCTGCATTTATTTACATTTTTTAATATTTATGATATATTTACATAGATTACATTTATTTTCTATATCTTTTATTACAATCACCTGTATGAAACTGAATCTTTCAATATAATTTTCACTGATTTTCAGCAATCTGATACCAGAAATATGTCAAAAAAACAAAAATTGTTGGTTGAATTTGGAAAAACTGTGTTAAAATTGCAAACAAATCACTATTAGTACAGAGAAATTAGCTTCGAACCTTGAACTCTAAAAATTAAAAGGTCTGACTGCTGTAAATTGTTCATCACACTTAACTTTTTAGTTAGGTTTGCTATAAAAGCGTGTTTTTCTAGTTTTTTAAAACTGTAATTTTTATTCTGGATTTATTTCAAGTATAAAACTTTTCAACTTTAAGAATACTACGAATTGTAACACAAAGTGTTAGGAACTTAGGTTAAGTAGGAAAAAATAAATAAAAACAAACATGGTATTTACTCAGTCAATAGGTTGAGAATTACAGGTATATATCAAGTCCTTGGCGTTGATACGTACTGACTTCGATAATCTAAAGGAAAACTGAACTGAAAAGAACTTATGGAATAAAAGTTTCATAAGGTTTTTAAAAACAGCAAAACACTAAAACAGAAATAAGTAGACACTATTCGTAGTAGGAGCAAATTGGAGGTTACTTGTTATTAAAGTTTGTTTACATGCCTCGGCTGAAGACACAACAAAACACGATAAAACCCGAAATGAGGAACTAAGTGACGATGAACTACCTAGTTCACTTAGTTCATTTAGCTACCTAGTTCATTTAGTTCAGTAGATCTTTCGATTGTAGGTCCGACGGTTCCCTGTCCGAGTGGTGGGGTAAATGAACTATAGTTCACCAATACAGAGATCGCTCTTTATAGTTCATTTTCATGAACTAGTTCGTTCACGTACTACTCATCTCTAATTATTAATAACAAGTTATTTATTTATGCTCACATTGAACAGAAAAAGAAAAACTAAGATATACATCACGTTTGTGAATTAGTCTCCTCTGGTAAGGAACCAAAGAGTTGTAGCTAATCTGATGGCTGAAAAGTTAAAGTCTCTGAAATTTGAACTTCGTCTTGAAATTTTTCTTCCGATTTTGTTTAAATAATTTCAAATTTGGTTGACGACATTTGAGGAAACTTTTTGAATCCCTTCCCATCTTCCATTGTTTGTGTGACCAAAAGTTTTTGGATGTGGGTAACGATTCCCGCAATTAAATAATTTCTGGACCTAGCACTGTTGTGGTTGTTTTCTTTGTAACAGTTGACTTTCATTAGTAAAACAATTTAAAGCAACACAGAACTCAGACAAGGCAAGTTGCTCTGCGCTTGTTGGGCAAAGACTGACTCACATGAATGAATTTAAGTGGCATGGAGTCGCTACATGAGTCAATGCGAAAAGTCCCAGTGCATACTAAGCTTTAGGTATATGTATAGTACGGGCAATATTCCATGTTTTTGTGTGTGTCATTTGCTACCAACGCTTCTATTTCACTGCCATCAAGAAATGAAGGATTGGGAGCATGTTGCAATGTGGACAAGCATCATAGTGGAGCAAAACAAATCCCTTTTGATTAGCCAATGCTGCTAGCTAGTTTCAGGTTCACAGCTGCCTTTCATTTTTTCAATTACGTGCAATAAACGATAAAATCAATGGTTTGGTTGGGTGGAAGGTGCTAATATGACGATTGGGAGCAACTTCCAAATCAAATTTATCGTTTCAGAAGCAAGAAAACAACTATGGACAGTACTTTCTTCCTCACACGTCACCCCAACACACTATAAATTTTTTTAGCGGTGAGCGCTACAGATTTTCCTTAATGGAAATACAAAAACTTTAAATGTCAAAAATGCAGTTTGCTTGCTTTCATTTCGATTCCGTGCAACACTGAAAGATATGCAATCTCAACCAAAACTAATGCATAGAAACATTTTGACAATCCCTTTCAAGGAGTGTAAACATCATTAGCAAATAAATATTGTTAAACATCATTGGCAAATAAATAAATATTGTTTTTATATATATTTTTTTATTTTTGAAGAGAAAAGATTTGACCCCGGTTGGGATTCGAACCCAAGTCTCCACTTCTCTAGCGTGGTGCCTTATCCACTAGGCCACCGAGCTCGTATCCGAACCAGGGAAATCTTTTCTCTTCACTGATCCATACCCCCGGGCACTCACAATTGCGATGTACAATTCGGGGATGAATGTTCAATTTGAACATTACTTTTAAATGGATCTTCAGTTCGTAGTGAAGAGAAAAGATTTCCCTGGTTCGGATACGAGCTCAGTGGCCTAGTGGATAAGGCACCACGCTAGAGAAGTGGAGACTTGGGTTCGAATCCCAACCGGGGTCAAATCTTTTCTCTTCAAAAATAAAAAAATATATTTAAAAAAATATTTATCAACCAAGAATTATTTCATAATTTAAATAAATATTGCTTCAGGAAAACAAGAAGGATTTAATTTATAAAAACACTATGGACTTATTTTACAAAGCAATATAACTATTAACAGGAGACAACTGCAACCTTGTATGAAGTGAATTAGAAGATGGTAGAACAATATTTAATCATAAACATCAGGTCCTGGAATTCACAGATGCTATCGACATAGTCTCCCCTCACCAGACCCTTTGAATGCTGTCGAATGACTGATTTATTTTGTATATATAATAAATGGATGAGGAATATTAAAAAAGAGGCGATATTAATATCGTCTAAACATTGCACAATAGTTAAAAGTGATTTCATACTTACGTATGGTTCCTAAGATAAGGTGTAACATTGTACATCAAATTTATGAGAAGCGTAACAACTCTTTCCTTTTCCTGGTTTCCAAAAGCAACGTCCAGCAAAGGAGCCAATAGCTGTGCTAACACTGTTAAAGCTCCGACACTGTACTGTGTCACTGAATTTCCACCATCTTTAAATATTAAATAAATAACATATTTGATTATTAGTAAATACAAATAATAAATACTAATATTAAATATTTACATACATTCTATACAATTTATACATGCGCATTAACTATAAAGAATGAACCCAGTTACCGTAATAGTGATTTTAATATCTAAAAAACATTAACTACTTTTAAAAATACATTATTGTACTTCACTAAGTTTTTTAAACTAGCCCTTAAAGATGGCATTACTATTATTAAAACTAAAACTATAGCAAAGAGTATCAATATTAAATGGAATATGTTAATTGATTAATTATTTAGAAGTTAATTAAAACAATTAATCTTAATGTTAACTTTAGTGATGGAATGGTAAATGTTATCATACTTTTAGGTTTGAAGTAAGTAACAGAACAACGTGGAGAGTTTTTTTTCTTTCTGAAAATTGTTTTAACCTTATTTGCAAGGCTGTTACTGTATTGGGAGTAATAATACACTGAAAGGCAACAAAAGTGGTCACATCAAATAAACAAAGTTTTCGTCACCCTTCAAAAGCTGCTGTTTAGAAGGTATCATAAAGCAATGATCTAAACCCTATTAAACATCTAAGGGATGAGTTGTTGAGGCAAAGAAGTCCAAATTTTATAAGTTTCTTCTACAGTTAAAGGGCATACTGATAAAAACACTTAAAATCCCTGAGAAATTTAATTAAATCCTAACAACTTTAACATCTAGCCTTTGTTATATACTTCTCAATTATTTTCTTTAACCTCTTTTGTCTAAATGAAATTGTTAAAAATATGAAGTTCTTGACAATTCAGAAACTGTATTGATTTAAAATTAAAGTTTCTTTAAAACATATTACAGTTAATCGACAAGTTTATTGTTTAAATAATATAATCCATAACTCAGGCAACAAATATTACAAAAATGGGTGGTTGATCTAACATGTACTAGGCTATATACTGGTTCCAGAGCAGTGTTGCCAGCTGACAAAATATTTTCCCCAGTGGAGTGAGGTAAATTTCCCAACTTTAAATGAAATTTCCCAATTCTCCATTACCTTTTCCCCCTGAAATTCCCCAGCAAAATTTACACCTGAACCAAATGTACATTATATGTAATATATATATATTTAACAACTTAATTATCTTAACAAAGCTATTATACCTGTCATCCCAGTGAATACGTTTTTAAGTCGAATTTTGACCAAAGGGACAAAAAAAAAGTAGGTTTTTCTTCATGGTGGATAAGCGTTTAAGTAAGATATTCATTTTAAATAACTATGTACTATTAGTCGAGATAATTGAAGTGGTCAAATTGACAATTGTAACAAAATACTTAACACCAACAAAACACCTATAAAACTTAGTTTGCACACTGATTTTTAAAAATTCTTTTATTCTTGTTGGGATTCCCCATAGCCCCACTAAGAGCAGAAATTTCTCAAAAGTAGAGAAAAATCCCTACACCTGGCAACGCTGTTCCAGAGAGGTTTCTTATAATTTTAAGAAGAAAGCTTCATGAATCACCTAGAAAGTCTTGCTACAGAGGGTCTACTGAATTATGTAACAATTCATGTAAACTCAAAAAATTGACATCTTGTGAGACAAAATAAGATAAAAATTTTTAACAAAATTAAATAACATAATCAAGCTGTTAAAACATTTATCAAAACTTATTTTCATTTAACAAATCTGCCATGCTAAGCATGAATGAGGTTAATAACACATTTTTTAATTTTTAATTTTTTTTTTTTGGTTATATTATATTAACCAAAAGAAAATGTCAGATAACACTTTTGTGCTTGGCAAGATAAATATATATATATTTTGTACGGAATTATTTTAGAATTAATAACAAGAATAGGAAGCAGCTGTTAGTATAGTATTATTAACAAGAAGATATTATACAAAAGTAAAAGCCTGAAATCAAATAGGATGATTCAGGAAAGTGGCTATTTGTAATAATAGTCCTTCCGCATATTGGAAAACACTTATATTAAGTAAAATACTGTTTACTGTTTTTTTAATTATCACTAGTGCTTAAATAATAAACTAATTTAGGATATTCCAGGCTGCTTTTCAAACATAGTTGTTTAGAAAAAAAAGAATTCATGGTGTCATCGATGACTTTCAAATAAATGCAGTTAGTTGGGCGAGTTTAAAAGGGGCACCTGCATAAGGCAAAGGAACAATTGAATACTTAAAAGGATGAGTCAGAAAATATTATAGTTTTCTTTGTGTTAGAATTTAGAATCATAATTACTCCCTTATTTATGCTTGGGAGCCAAAAATTGTGAAAAGAAGTTTATGACCAATCCCATCTAAATAATTTGGTAAACAGCACATCCTATATCTAGGTACAGTACTTTCTTAGCCTTTCTTTGTTCATAAATACAGTAAAATACAAAATTTTCGTAATTTTGCTCCATTATTGGAAAAGTGAGTTTCCAGCACCTGAGGTCACTCATTTAGTATTTGTATTTTACGATCAAGATTCCTTAAATGAAAGGACAATGCGAAGATGGTTCCAAAAATTTAATGTATATGATAATCTTGAAAGAAAATCAGGATTATGAAGGTGTCATACATTAAAATTTCATACATGAAAAGGTCCGTTTATCAATTCAGAGCTCTATTCGGAACAACTGCAGAGAATGTATGATGTTTTGGTTCAGAGATATCCAAGTTAAGTCAATACGAAGAAAGTTTAGTTTCACAAGATAATACCGGGACCCACACCTCTCACCTTACAAAAGAAAAAATAGCTGTTCTGAATAGATTTGAGCTTCTCCCTTACCCAGCATATAGCCAAGATCTAGCAACTACATTAGAGTACCACCTGTTCAGCTCATCATTTCCTTCATGTAACTCTGACTTGAATAAAGTTTGTTTAAAATGGGATTCACGATTTCTTTCATTCAAAACCTAAAGAATGGTATCATCAATGTATTCTACAACTGACTTCCAGGCTGCGTAATACCATAGAGCAAAATAGTCTATACTTTGATAATGAAAAAAGATTTTCTGACTCAACCTACTGTTTCACATTTGTCTGATTTCTGATATGTCTCCTTCTTTTGTCAAACTCTCCTTATACAAGATAAACTAATAGTTGTTCGTATGAAATACTAATAAATATGAAAATTTACGGTGAGTTACAGAATAACAATAAGAGAATCCTTTAGTAATTACAACAATTTCAACAAAGATTTTTTATTAAAAAATAATAATAACCAAATTCAATAATGAGGTAAACTGGCAATCATTAATTTGTGAAATAAACTTTAATTACTCTTATTACTTACTTTAATTCGAATAACAATATATAAAAATATGAAATAATAAAATTTTCATCAATGATTTTTCCATAATTAATTATAAACGGCATTGACAAAAATACTGATAACTGAGCTAGCATTTGATAATTTTTAATTAAAATTGAACCTTTTCATTAAAAGTTGCTACATAAAATAACAAATACAAGTAAAAATCAAAGTCTATAAGAATTATTTTATTATTAACAGAATGACAATGTTTTAATATATTTTTAACTATTTTTGATCTTTCAACAAACTACTATTAATAATAATGAAGAAGCAATAAATGTTAGCAGTAGTAAAAGAACATTCAGTATTAGTAAAAAAATATGAGATGTTATATTAAAATGAAAACTTCAATTAAAAAGTTTCAATAGAAACTTTAAAAACTTAAAGTTCAATAGAAAAGCATTTCATTTTAACACAGATAAGAAACCTAGAATAAAAAATAAAAACGAGAAAACCTCATGCAAAGAAGTAAAAGAAACATCACTGTGTAAAAGATTTCATGCAAAAAGCATACTCCCAAAATACCCTATTTTATTTTCTCAACAAAACAAGGTGACAATCACAATTGCAGGAATTTGTAAACATGAAGTGTTACTAATAAAATTTTTTAATGCAACATGTTTCAAGAGAGAGAAGTATATAGTTAATAAGCTTTCACGGAACAAAATGCAAGTGTTATTATGCTTAAGTCTCCACTGGTTTTGTCCAGTTGTGGCGGGATAAGGTGTATAACCGTGACAGTAACCTTCTAAATCCCATATCACCATATTATTTTGATTTCTTTCCTTTTTTTTTTTTTTTTTTTTTTTTTTTTTTTTTTTTTTTTATGAAATTATACTTACTTTTTGATCTCTCTGTATTTTCAAAGGAGACATTAGCTTCGTTTCCAATAGCCTTCATGAACCAATCATGCATAGCGCTTATTTGAAGTTTTTCAGCATCATGACGGATTTTTTTAGTCACTCTTTTCAGTTTAGATTTACGGGTTTTCTTGGGTTTTTCTTCCGTAAAGGATTCATCAGTTATTAAAGACTCTATTTCCGTTGACTCCAGATCATCAAAATCTATAGAGTAATCGGGTTCTTAATCATGCTTACGACAATATATTATAACGATGAATAAAAATTTTATTCTAAATTTAATAATTATACAATAATGTTATACAGTTTAGTTTAAAAATAAAATGCAGTATGTTTCAAGTTTAGAAAAAAAAAAAATTATTTCAACATTTTTCATCTATGTTCAAGATAAGATGAAAAAGGGCAAAACCATATCTCCTAGGAATGTTTATTCCTGGCAAAATTTCATGGTTAAGTCATATGTTTACGCCCATGATTCAACAACAATAATAATTTCATAATAAAAATAAATATAATGATAACAAAAACTATCAGTTTAGTAAACATGTTTTACATAACATATCTTCTCATTATAATGCCCATCAAATTCGATAAAGTAATTACATATTTTCTAACAATACACTATACAATTCGAGTATATTTTGCTAACAGGTCTTTTAATATTTAAAAAAAATAATAATAGAATAGAATTTTGAAACTTATTCCAAATCATATTAGACCTATGAATATTGCAACAGGTAATAGATGTTAAGATGCACATAAAAAATATAGTTTTTAGTATCATTAAACACATTTTTGTTGTGAAATAATAATTATCGTCAACTACAAGGCATGAAAATAAGGCTTGGCTATACATTTGCAAGTAGATATGGTTTCGCCCTTTTGTATCATATTAAATATAGCCTCCTAACACAATAATTATCATAATATTCAAGATAATTTTTTAAAGAAAAAGATTTCTTTTTTAATATTCAAATATATTGATGGTGCACATAGTAACAAAAATATGAAAATTTCAATTTCAAATTTTATAACAGAGGAGCATCATGTAACGCATTTAGTAAAAGAGGAAACAGCGAAGAAGGCTTAAAATAAAAAAATAAGTAAAAACATTGGGTGTTAATTGATATAGAAAATCAGCTTTAATCTAGTTTTTTAATATTTAATTTAATTTAATTTAGTTCATCAAAATGCATTTTGATACCTCTTCTAACAACTATTAAGGTTTATTCCAAACATGTATTAAACAAAGTTCTTAGTTCTAATGTTTTTTAATTTGATTAGATAAGTATGGTTCAGTTAATTTGCTTAATTTTCTTAGAAAAAACTTTAGTTGTTTTATATATATATATATATATATATATATATATATATATATATATATATATATATATATATATATATATAAAAATAAAAGTATAGTAGTAATGTGTCAGTACCAAACTTTTACAATACCATACCTTGATTTAAAAATAAAGGCTATCGATTACATAAAATAATGCATATCAGTTTTAAAAAAATGACTTAAGAAATAAATTAATACACAGCAAACAGCTATTGTTAACAACAACATTAAATATTCTAAAAGTTCTGGGTTTGATTCCTAACTTAAGAAATCGCAAATTTTATACTACAGATGGAAGAATGCACAGATATTTTAGATATTTTCTAATTAGGTGGATTAGTACTGAAAAAACGGAATGATCACGTAATAAAATGACAAATAATCATTATTGCGAGATAACAAAAATCCTTTACAAATTACAAAAAAGGTATGATAAAATGCAGCTTAAAACAGCTTTGGGATTTTGAAATGTCTTCATTTTTGCATAAGAAATCGTCACCAATAACCAATTAGAAGTTTGAATTTCAGTAGGAATGTATTATTTAGAAAAGAATCATTTCAATTCTGTACTAAGCAATGTTCATCTAGTAAAAGAAAAATGCTCTTTAATTAAAGATGAAAAAATATTGTTACAATTGGTATAATATTTAAATAATTAGGTATCACAAAACTATCACCATTAGATTTATCAATCTGTTCCTAGTAATTGACTTTCGATTTTAATATCCATTGAAAATATCACTGATATATTTTTCTCAAGAATCAGTGCAATCGGTAGACATTTGGAACCAACACATCCCTAACTTAAGGGATGGGCTTTTTTTTCCTTTGAATGGCTATATTCAATTAACTTACTTAATTAAACCAATTAGATTTCTCATCCACAATCTATATAAATGAACAAATATTTTTGAACTAAACAACCATCTTTCATCTAACCAGTTGAAAGTAATTAGTTCAAAATATAAAAATGAAGAGTAAAAAACAGCAAAACCAATTTATTATTAAAAATTAATTGACAATCTTATAGATTCTGAGGCAGTGGATCTGATATAAGGTCAGTGTAGGAAAATAAATAATAATACAAAATTCCTTAAAATATTAACAGTAAATTGAAGGTTGAAATAAGTCTCTGAACACTAATGTTAATAACCAGATAACACTTACGTAATTTGAATAGCACTTCAAACAATTGTTTGAACAGTATTAAAGCATAAAAATCAAATTAAGATTTTTTTTTTTTTTTTTTTTAAATGTCCTTAAGGATAGTGTTAAAATCTAGCACTATCCTAGGATATACCTATGCATGTCCTCATAAAAGATTGTTAAGTAAGTAGAAACGTCAGTATTCTTAATTAATTACTTATAATTCTATTTCTACTTATGGCACTCCAACCATCTTCTCTATATAAAAGCCATGACCAGATCATAGCATTGATCATATTATAAAAAGTCGATCATTTAATGGAATACAGTCAACTCAGTTTAATTTTGTCATCAGTTAAAAGGAACAACCACTTAATTGGGCAATTTCTGATAAAACGGAATCAAATATAGGTAAAACATCTCTGCTTAATCGGGACAAAACATCGGTTAATTGGTCCAGAATTTTGTGAACTTTTTTAACTTTCCTAGAAACAGAATGTAAACAACTGTAAGCCTCAGCGTCTCAGTGAGTTCGTATGATTTGGGAAACTATGCAGTACTTCTGGAACTCCTTATTTTCTTAGTAACGAAACATAACCAAGAGTTCAGGATGGAAAAAATTCAAGTCACTTAGTTACCTCGTGCTGTTCAAGTAACATCCTCTGGCATATTTTCATATATCTCTTTCTCTTTTTTTGTAGGTATAACATTATAATAGTATATCTTGTAAAGATTTGAGATTTACCGACAAAGTTAAAATACTCGACAAAATTAAAGAACAACTGGAAAACGAATCAAACACGCATAAATGAACCTACTAACTGGGTATCCTCACCAACCTGTGCAATTATGACATCAAAGGAACATTTGTGTGGGGAAACAGTTAATGGGTGCATTTAATAAATTTGTCTTTTTTTTACTTGTAGATACAAGATTTCCAGTTTACTGGGTCTTCCGCATTATTGGGACAAAACAAATTTTCCCTTTATGGCCCAATAAAATGGAGTCGACTATAATCCTATTTCATAAAATATTACACTGATATGGCTCAGCCATATTAATAAATAAAGATTATTTTCATGATATAATCAATAAAACAAATGGCGATTTCACGATAAGGTGCATTGCAAGCTCATAAAACAGTTACATAATTCACTGCTATTAGTGATGAAAGTGCGCTGTCTACACAAAGTTTAGACATAGCATTATGTCGGTGATAAACAATACTGATTCCCTTGCTTTAAAAGTTAATAATAATATGATGATTGTAGAAAAAAGTGAAGAGGAAATTTTTTTGTATCACACAATAAACCTTGATGAACAAAACAAATCAACAAACATTTAATCTTGAACCTGAGTTGGAAAAAATTTAATCATAGGTATTTGACAAATAATTTCATGGAGTAAATCACCTAATTTAAGGCTCGTTTCACACCTACCCGACTGTTGTTTAAACGATATATGGCCGAGGCCGACACGGAAGTTGGATCCTTTCACATTTAACCGGTTGAGTACCCGATACCAACCTTCATTCGGTACAGGCTCGCGTTGAGCGATAGGTCACTAGAACCTAATACCATTGATGATCCTATGCATTGATGAACAGGCATTTGAACAAGATAAGAAAACGTAGGATGCACTAGGATCATCCAATCAATATTACATGTAAAAGAGACGAAATTGGAGCGTTCTTTTTACTTTTTGAAGATTTGAGAAATGATGGAAACAAGTTTTTCAACAATTTTAGGATGAGTATAAAAACTTTTGATGATCTGCATGTAAGAATCAAAGATACAATGTTGCAACACATCGTTTAGAAAATGTGGACTATTCAGAGGTTGGCAGTAACAATCAGGTAAGTATATCAAAATTATTGACATTTATTTTTTTATTTTTAAAAAAATTTACATTTTGTTATTGTAAAAAATATTTTACAACAAAAAATTAAACAACATAAAAAGTTTTAGAAAAGAAAATTAACATTAAAAATTTATTAAAAATCAATTGATGAACATTCAGAGAAATCTGATTCTAAGGGGGATGCTGACCCAAAAAATCCTTGCCGTTCATGCTCATATAATTAGGTGGTGCAGACAAAGTTGGGCAAAATTTAATCATAACCAAAATTTGAACAGTTATTTGGCAAATAATTTCTTGAAATCAATCATTTAATTTAATAATGATTAAATCTTTTGAAACAGGGGTGCTCAATGTCTCCGCTTCTCTTTAATATTTACGTGGAGCGAGTTCTAAAAGAATGGAAGCAGAAATGTCACGGCATGGGAATAAAAATTGGAAATTATTGCCTCTATAATCTCCAGTTTGCTGACGACCAAGTTTTCATTGCGTCGGATGTAGAGGATGCTGAATATATGATGAGGAAACTTCTCCAGGAGTACTCAACCTGGGGCTAGAAGTCAACAAGGAGAAAACAGTATATATGGCCTTTAATAGCCAAAGCAAATACCTGTCCATAGATTCATGGGTTCGGAAACCTGAGGCTCAATTTAAATATCAAGGGAGCTGGGTGAGTGATGTAGGAACGACGGACAAGGGCATTGAAAGAAGCATTCACAATGGTAGAATAATAATTAAAATGTTGAATTCCGTACAATAAAGCAAGTCGGTGTCCTTAAGAACAAAACAAAATATATATAAATCGTTCCTGGAAGTGTAACACTTTATTCAGGCGAGTCCTGGTCTGTTAAGGAGAGCCAGGCCAAAAGACTTAGAAATGGATTATTGGAGACGTTTCTGTGCAGTATCGCGACTTCCAAACACTGAAATTAGGCAGAGAGTGGAACACAAGGATAGCATCCTCTACACTATTGATTAAAGTGGTTTGGGCATGTTATGAGGATGGGAGAGGAGCGATCGCCAAAAAGAATTTTTGAATGGGGCCCGGAAAGAAGACGGAAGAAAGGTCGCCCTAGAAGTCGTTGGGTTGAGGGCGTAATGGAAAAAATGATGAACAGGGGAATGTGTGAGGGAGATTGGTTGGACAGACAAAAATGGAACCAACCTATTTTTGGTAAAGATAAATAGCATATTGTTGTAAAAAAGTCTTCAATAAAAAAAAAAAATTAAATCTTTCAGTAATTTTTTGGAGACCATATGATTATTTGACTGAAACAATTATTATTAAATTAGGCGATTGATTCTTGGAAATTAGTCGTCAAATAGCTAAGAATACATTTTGATTAAATTTTACCCAACTCTGGTTGCAGAGTATGGCATTGTTTATTACTAGACGGTGGTCGTCCTTTCCCAGCAGGGAGTCGGCTTTACCTCGCCAATAGCACGACAGTCGGGTGTCGTTTAACTGACCCCGACATTTTTCGGTCAAGTGAGTACTCTCTAGTATGCTCTTCGCCCCTAAAGTAGTTTATAAGGCGTAGTTTAAACGACAGTTGAATAGGTGTGAAATGAGCCTAATGATTAAATCATTTAGTCAATTTTTAGTGAAGTAATGATTATTTGAGTGACAGATTTAATAATTATCAAATTAGGTGATTGATTACAAGAAATTAGTTGTCAAATAGCTATGATAAAGTTTTGCCCAACTCTAGGTATGGCTTGAATGATTGATTTTGCATAAGATATGTATATGCCTTGAATTGTCAGTAATAGCTGACAGTTATGAAATGATTGACTACTTAATGAAATTGTCAATTTTATGATCTGACCACAACAAATAAGCAGTCAACCAACCAATACAAAAATTCATAATTCAACTGAATGGTATTTACACTGCATATTGTTTATTACTTTGTATGCGTCTTACCTACAAATTGAATTTATATGAGAAGGCACTCGAGTTTTAGATTATATTCTAAATAAAAAATAAAATAAAAAACAACCCTAACAGCACTGAAACATGGCTGTCTTTCTTAATAATAATCCAACAATAACTGTAATTTTAGAATAACAGAATATGCTAGCTGACCAGCACAATCTAAATTAAAAAAATTAAGACTAATTATCATATTTAAAGTAATAAAAAAATAGGGACATTGTATTCAGTAATAAAGTTTTTGAGGACTAATATAAGTTGACGCTCGTAAGTGAAGTAACTTTTAACATTTTGTATGATGATCGATCAATTTATTGAATAAAAATGCAGGTCACCATGTACACAATCAATTTTTGCATTCACATGCAACATATTTTACTTTTACTAGGACATTTAATATAACTATGGAAAGCAATATCATGCAATTAATATTTCAATGGAAATACTACTATGTAAAAGTACTCTTAATAATAACAAGTATGCTATCTCATGATACGATAAAGCAAATAAGAACATGCAATCAAATTTGTACTTAATAAAAAAACATGTATATGCAAAATTATAGAAAAAAAATTGAGTCAATTTTAAAGCACTTTAAAATCAATTTAAAAATAAGGTTTAATTATTAACTTTTTAAGGCAGAAAGTTATAAAAGTTTACTAACTTTTAAAAACACTGACAAGAGATGATACTGACACTTTATCTATTCAACATAAAAAAATCAAGGGAAATGGTAAAACTATTTTATATTTTTTTAAATAATTCAATTAAATGATAAAAAAAACAATGATTTTATTGTTCAAAAACATTCTATGAGTTTATTAATTACAAAAATATTAAGTAAACTATTAAAGTTGACAATTTTTCTCAAATTTTTTTTTTTTAGTTCTTGTTTTATTCTGGCCAACCCACAAAAGTTTACAACATTTGATTCAGAAATTTAAGGTAAAAACAATGTTCTGATACAATTTTTACAACATTTAAGATACTGTTTACAACAAATTTACAGTAATTTAAAAAAAAAGAAAAAAAAAGCGTAATTTATAAATGGAACTGTTATTTGGAATGATTGGTCCATGAATAAAAGTGACTCAAAAAATCAAGTATGATATTGTTGAGTAAAATTTTTAATCAAATATGTTAAGGTATTGTAATGATATCTTGGACAGTTTGTAAATTAAAGTAGAAAGTTTAAATTGAATTTCAAACTTTTTTGTTTAAATTTTCTATTTTTTGTAATAAATCTCATCCTTGGGTTACACTCTGTTTCATTGAAAAGTCCAAACCTTTTTAAAACCCTCAAATTAAAAATAAAAATATTTTTTTTAAACTTTTGGTGCCTAAACATGGACTAGTAATTTATTTAATCCACTAGGTTAAACAAACAATTAGTTGAAAAAACATTAAATTGTATAATACTTAATAAATTCTTCAATGAAGGAGTTACTTTTATTGATCAATAATAGTATAATAAACAGCATTTAAACTCCTCTTTATTAAAAGTATAAACTAGTGACATGTTTCGGGAAACATGGTCCCATCATCAGACTTTAAAATGATTTCTTGGTGTTAACACCATGTTTCCCGAAACATGTCACTAGTTTATACTTTTAATAAAGAGGAGTTTAAATGCTGTTTATTATACTATTATTGATAATACTTAATAATTTCTTCAATGCATTTTTATGAGGTGCATGTTGTACTTATTATTATGCTACTGAATACAACATGGAGCTTGGAATAAGATGTATTAAACAATTGATAAAATAAATTTAGGACAAAATAACAAGTGAATCAGAAATTTTGTTTAGTTGTTACTATAGGTAGGTAGGTTTATTGTTTTTTGACACTCAACTTCCATGGTCTTTAGTGTCCTGGTTCCTTAGTTGCTGTTTTTTTTTTTTTTAATTATATTTTTCTGAAAAAGTTATGTTGTTTCAAAAATGTGATAATTTTGTCGATATTGTATTTGTTATCTCCAAGCATTACCAAGAGTCTTCTTTCCAGCCGTTCCTGTTTTTTTTTTTTTTTTTTTTTGTTACTATAGAAGAAATGAAGAAAACAAATTTACAGACCAAAACATAAAAAAACTGAATGAATAAATCGTATTCAGATGACGGTTATTCCAGTGAATAAATGAAGGGCTCATAAAGGTTAAGATTAACCAGACAGAATACTGAATTAAAAAATATAATAGAATTTACCCTTTCAGCATATTTAAAATTCTTCTTAGTATAATTAAATTTATCAGCTGTTACTAATAATATTGATGTGAAAACCAATATATATAATTGAATCTCAATTTTTTTTTTTGCATTATACATATAACTTTTAGGTAGGTTCAAAGAGATTATAATGATGTGACAACACTTCTAATGGACATCATTAAAACTCAGTCTAATAAAAATAAAATAAGTACAAAAATGACAATAAAATAAAATAAAAACAAGGCATACATACATTTGTCCTCTTTATCTGGAGTGATGGGAGGGTCTTCTTCACGTACAGCTAAGTTTCTTCTAAGCCAAGTTGTTTGTTCTAAGCAAGCACCAGCAACAGTTATACAAGATTCAACCATCTAAAAAAAAAGTTAAAGCTTTAAAAAGTTAAAAAAAAAAAAGGCAAAAAATTAATGATTACTAACTTTGACAGTTATATCTTGGATATCTTTGAGATCCTTTTTATCGGTGAAAGTTGGACATTTCTCGACAAACTGACTTAGAGCACCAAGTAGGAGGAATTGCGCTGGTGGGCTAAGACTGGGGGATTCTTTTAACAACTGGAGGAAGCTAGGCCAACTGTCACACAAGCTTCCCGCTGCCACAGACTGAGTATAGTTAACAAACAGTTCTAAAGCACTAACTTCAACACTGACAGCAATTTCCTGAAACAGATATAAGTAGATAGAAACACATCTTATTTTAATTTAATTAATAAAAATATTAATAATTATTTAAACATTATCATTAATTATAAAAATTAGAGATGAGCCGATTAGTTGGCTGCTTTTGTAGTCGGTGATTAGTGGCAAAAATTTCCAACTAGTCAGCCATTTTATTCATTTATGTTTTAACGCTTAAAGATAGTTTGATTGAAATGAAAACATGGCCCTTTATCATCTATTGTAATTTTTATTTTAGACAGAGAGAAGTGGAAGAACCGTCTGAGGGAGGAGTTTGGTTGAATGAAACTTCGAAGAGTGAAGAAAATCCTTTCAAAGAAGAATTTTTATTTTAGATTCATCTTAAGTTTGCTACATATTAAACAATAAGATTTTTTTTTTTTTTTTTTTTTTTTTTTTTTTTTTTGTAATTAATTATCAAACTTTTAAGAAAGATCTTGTAACCTACTATATATTTTTTTTATTTTGGATTTGTGTCATGATTAAAAAATATTAATCTTGATTGAAATATAACATAAATGTTGGGAAACGAAAAGGAAACTGCTATTTTAACAATTTACATACAGGTTTGTTAATAATTATATGTAAGATATGTTTTTGTTATATGCTTAAGCCCATTAACACTTCTTTTTTTTTTCTTGAATTTCAAATAACTATCTATTTATTTTAATAAAATAAAACTATAACTCATGATAACTATAACTAATAACTACATTACAAACCAGCCAGTTTGTAACAAAAACAAGAAAAAATATGACAAATCAAAGCCTGCAGCTATATGCATTGATAGTTATAAAGTTATAAACGAAGAAGCCACAGACATTGCTGATGTCACATGAATTCCAATGGAAGCAAGCAGACTAATAGACTAGTCGGTTAAATTCATAGTTGGCTCATCTCTAATAAAAATTATTATTTTAATGTAATTAATAAAAATGTATATAATAAATACCTGATCCATAGCTGGCTGCTTTACGATTTGACTCAAAGTTTGTACAATTAAATCAATAGGCATTGCTTTGATACCAGTTAGCAGCTGTACAAGAACCTTTTGATCCTCACTTGCATTAGGAATAACCTAAATAAAAAATGAGCTTGAAAATATTTTAAAATAAAAAAATTAAAATTAGAACATCTTATAGTAAAGATTGGTAAGAAATTAACCATATGTTATTTTCTAACTGTAATTTCTATTTAGAAGTCATTAACGACTATTCAAATTTGTAAAAATAAGTTTTAAAATTTGTTGTTTCTCCATTTTTTTTATTTTAGAATTAAATTTCAGAAGTAAAAAGAGTTATTGTTTTATTCTAGGACACAAGTTCTTCCACAATAATGAAAAAAAAAATTTTTTTTTCCTTTAAGATGTAGTAGTCTTTCGACTTCCTTAATTCAAATTTAAATTTTAAATATGAACTAATTTACAGTTGCCTAAAGGAAGAAGAGACTAAAATAAAAATAATTTATTTTTTACGGGCTATTATAATAAAATGAAATAAATAAAATTAATATACATAAATAAGTAAAAACGTACAGTATAATTACTAGGTGTAATTGGAACCCTTCTTTCTCTCCAAACAACAGCCATAGCAGCAAGAAAGCTAGTTGAGTGATGCACAGCAATAGGACTTAAAAAGTCCAAAATTTGTTGTTTGACTATGCGTCCACTACCAACTTCACAATTTTCACCTTCCCTGTTAAATAAGATTATACTATAGACAACAATAAAAACAAATTGCGAAAAACAAACTAAAATATGAGAGTTATTGGTTAAAAAGGTTGTGATTAATGTTTTGTGTGTCCACCAAAAAAATATAAAGTCAACTCTTCAATATAGTTAACATTTAGCTAATATTAAAACAATTCCAATTAGAGATATTATCATGAAAATAATCATAAAACTGAACTTACGCTTCTTTTCTATCAATAAGCGCTTGCCAAAGGACAGATGAACTGGCTATCACTCTTGGTAAATGACCCAATACTGATTTCCTCGCTGCTATCAGTGACTCATCATTCATTTCAGTCTGCAATGAATAAAACTTTAATAAATTATTTTCAATTTCGTTTATAAAACATACTTAATTTAAAGGTATACGAGATAAGATGCAGTATATGAACGTGTATAAATGACGTGCTTCAAGGCTTGGAAAAACAGAAATTTAATTAAATAAAAAAGGATTTTCATTTTGAAACAATAAGGTGCCTAAGAATAAAAACGATAAGATCAATAGAGCTAGCAGCTAAGACCACAAGCTGGCTTATAAATTGAACAATAATAACTGATGATACTTACCGTTAAGCTTACAGCAGGGCTAGGAATAATTAGATTAGTCAAATTGTTGAATATCTGAGATGAACATGATCCAGGAAATGACACAAGAGGTTGATTTTTAAATGCAGAATCAAGGAGACAAAAATGACAAAGAACAGTCATGGCTTCAACCTGGGTTATTCCGTAATCAGGCGGAAAGCTGAAAAACAATTAAAAGTTATCACAGTTTGATTTTTATAATTTTATTTAAAATACAAATAAGATGTAAATACAAAATTTTAACTATGACAATTTTGCTTTCCATTAGAATAACTGTCTTTGATATACAAAGATGGATCATTTTGAAATGATTTTAAAACAGCAACTTTTTCATTTTGATTATATCATAATGTTACTATTGTAATCAACTTTGAGCCGTCAGGTAAATGTCAATCAATAAAATTTATTTATTATTCCTATTCTATGAAGTCAAATATCGATAATTTGAAATTGAAAGGATAAGAGAAAATGTTCTAATCAAGGGGCGATCTAATACAATCGGGTAAATTAAAGTAAGTTAAAATGTACAAAATAATTTATACACACACACAGAAAGCCATAAAAAATTAAAGTATTACAGTGTGATATTCATTTTGGAAAAAAACAAAAAACGATTCTACTTTGAATGATAAGACTTCTATCAAGGATTAAATAGAAGTTGGGTTTGTTTGTTTATTTCGTTTAACGTCACTTTATGCTGCTATGGCTAATCGGACGATGCTACGGTGGGAGTCCTAAATTTTGCCTATCCAGGTATAATTAGGATAGGGATCTTTAACGAGTACCTGACATCGCACAGGCTCGGGACCCCTATTTTACGTCCCTTCCGAAGGACGACATAGCTAAGGATTTTTCACTCCCTTTAAAAAATCCTAAGGTCATCTGCCGGGTTGCGAACCCGCGATCTTGGGTTTAGTAGGTTGCTATGCTAACAACTACACCACAGGTGACCCCTAGAAGTTGGGAACTTCAAATTATAGAATGTTTGAGCTATGATTTAAAATTAAAAAATGTTGGCAGGACAAAATTACAACTTCTAATTATTGAGTTGGCCAAAAAACAAGATTAATTTTTTTTAATTCGAGCATTTATAAAGAGCCTATAAAAAAAACTTTACTTCATTAAGAATTGACTGCAGTTAGAATTAAGTTGAAAAGGATTACATTTGACTTAGTTTATGTTACATTTGAGAGGGAAAGCACTAAATTTGGCTTTCAAAAGAATATATTAGATTGAGGAGATCTACAAAGCTGATACTCTGCTGGCTTATTATTAATTTTGCTGAATAATTTCCTGAAACAAGTTTCAAGTTTCATTTAACTAACAGTCTCTTTTTATTAAAAGTTAATTTTTTAAAAAGAAACAAATGATTTAGCAAAGCTCATCAAACAAACAAAGAATGGATCAGCAAACAACCTAGTTTTGTAAACTTTTCTTAGTTCATTCTTCTAAATAATATAAGTATTCATTAAAAAATATACAACAGACAACGACATTCCTAGGTTTATTCAATTTTTTTTTTTTTACCTTCATATTATTTTAGCCATTTATTAAATTCATCTTATTTAAAATTAATGTTTATTATAGAATAAAGGATATAACATTTCTGTGTTTTCAATAACTTGGATAAACTGGTATTATTATTATACAGTGATTCAGTATTATAAAATTTAAATATTATCTGAACAAAACAATATTCACTTACCAAATATCACTCTTCCCGCCATAACATTGAGAAAGTTCTTCTACATTGCTACATATCTGTTTAAGTACAGTAGTTACAACTTTAGTCAATGCATTGCCCAGACAAGGCAAAGATGAAGCCACAAATGAAGTCCAGAAAGAATGAGTGTGCCTGGAATACGGTTGCATTTCCAAAGCCCTCGAAACCTAAGGATAAACAGTTACTTAGAATTAAAATTTATCATTAAATGCATAATATCATATCAGAAGATAAATGATTTAAATTCGCTTACGATAGCTAAGAACATTGGTTGTTCGGGTATTAGCCTTCCATTAATGTAGCGAAGATCAGAGAAAGAATCAGTAATTTTATCTCCAGCAGAAGACTCGGTTCGATGGAAGCTTATTTCCCTCTCCAGAATCAATAATGACAAGAGAAACCTACCAGTAAAAGTAAAAAGAGAGGTAAAAAATTAATTTTTATACAAAACTTTACAAATTGTTTTCTTTAAAATAGGTTACTACAAACATTTTCATGCACAAATGTAACTGATTTTCAGCGGATATTTGTTACAGATTTTTTTTTTAATTAAAAAAAAAAAATTGATAAAATAAAGTAAATTATTATACAGGGTGAGTACATCTTAGTGTGAAAATAAAAATTGGGTGAAACTAGATCAAAAATGTAGAAAAATGCCAATTACTTTATTTGCAATTTTCTCAAATATATTTTGATGGTTTTAAGTTTTCGATTGTTCTAGGTCCTATTTAACTTATACTATCGAGACCCTACTATATTAATGTAATTACGATAAAAATACTACAAATATGAAATTCAATCCACTATAAAATAAATGGTATAATACCTCATTAATTGTATCTGGAGAGTCTCAGAGTGCATTGGAAGCCTTTGATAATTAATATCGAAACCATCATTAAATTTAAGAACCTGATGAGATAGTTGACCGCTTTCAGTTCTTACGGGTGTCAAACTAGTGAGCACACAATGGAGAACAATTTTATACAATTTTAGTCGCGTGAACATATCAGCTAGATAGTATGATAAACTCCTGCCGTTTGCTTTAACAAAAGTAATCATTTCACTGCATACCAATCTCAGGATATCAGTAGCACAAATTTGAACCTAAGAATAAAATATAATACATAGGAACAAATATTTAAACTAAAATCAAAATAACACTGTTAAATAAATGTTAAATTTTTTTTTTTTGAAATATCAATACTTTTAAAAACCTTAAACTTACTTTTTTATTTCCTTCAATGTCTTTCTGCGTAATATTATGCTGCTCTAGGTGGTAGAAACTACGAATGAAATATAAACAAGTTTTCATAATAACTTCAAGATACATAGCAGTTCGAATGTTTCCACCATCCAAATCTCCGTAGAATCCTCGACCAAATAATGATTTCCTATGCCTTGCCAGAGCGTTAAGAATAGGTGACCTACACAAAGTTTATCTAAATTAATTTATAATGATTAAAATAAGAGATAAAATAATTAGTGGAATATGTAAGCAGTGCTTATGATGTTAACATCTATTAAATGAATAAATCCATCTAATTGATAGCTTAAATGTTTTTTAGATCAATTTCTAAATATAAAATAACAGATTAAATTATATATTCAGAATGGCCACCGAGGTGGAATTCCTTAAAAACAGGGAATTATGTTTCAATTTTACGATTCACCTGGAATTTAGTGATATTGTAAGATTACCAAAAGACGATTTATTTACTAAATTACTATTTTTTTTAATAACCTCATATAAAAGGTTTTCTCATATAAAAAATCAAATTTATAGGAGCAATAATCTTAATGCTTTCAAGATTTTGATCAAATACATCTTTGATTGCGAAGTAACATATTACATTCTTAAAATTGAGCAGTTACAAAACAAAAAATAGAAGACTAAGAAAAAATAAAAAGCAATGAAAATAAATAATATAGAAAGGTTTAGTGATACTTCACAATTTTACTGGAAGAGAGAAGTGTTTGAGGGAGACTCAGGTGTATATACATTAACTATATTGGAAGCAGCAAGAGGATGCACCATGTCAGGGATGAGAAAACTTGCAATAGATAGAGACCAGATGGTTACATGGAACAGAATTGCAACTATACACTTAACAGCATACAGGAATTAGAGGAATAGGTAAAAGAAGAAGCGTTGGGGTGAGGGTCTCATAAAGCATAGTCGTATAAGAGGATAGGACCTTTCAAGTACAGTCACTAAGAGAAAAATGAGTGAATCCAGCAAAAAACAGGGTTATTACAGTTACATAGATAATTTTTTGGACCGTTTTATAGAGACAACACTTGGAAACGGAACCAATTCATAGCTTGCACAATTATATCAAAATACAAATATTGAAAAAAGATATTTTAAGATTGGAAATCTCCGATAGGTTCTAATGTGGCGAATATGAATTCAGATGAGGTCCCCTAAAAAACTCTTAGAGGAAGAGATAAGTCGAGAGGAGTGAGGGCCGATGGAGTGTGAAGTCCATCTTAAGACTGAGGAACTGGAGAGCAGCAGCAAGACACCGAGATGACGGGCGGTTGATGCTGCAGGAGGCCTTGACTAACTAAAAGTTGTAGCGCAGAATTGATTGATTAATTATACATAGTTAACATTTGTTTATCAATAGGAGAAAACTCATGCTTCTAACAAAATAAAAACAATAATTTCAAATGAAACCCAATAGCCCGATAACAATAACTTTTCCTAATAAGGGCGGCCAAGGAACTAACGGTCTGTAGCACCACGGAGTAGTAGTAGTAGTAGTGGTAGTATTGACTTATCAAGATTTACATTTCTTTCTAAGAGCTCATTTAATTAAATGAAAATTGTATCATTAATAAATAAATGTTAAAGTACAAGTTAACATTTTTACAGTAAGAGAAGAAAAATACCAAAAAGAAACCCAAATAACATATGTATAAAAAAGAGGTACCTTGAAACGAGAAGAGTTGTCGATGAATAGTGAAGGAAAAGCCTTGGGTTGTGAACGATTATATTCCTCAATGTTTCCAAAGCATACAATATTTTTTCAGCCTCAAATTTCTTTTGGTACAATAGCATGTGAGAATGCAATGGATCTGTGCAGCTTCCATGAGATGTTATTGTAGGCTGATATTGTAATTTCCGATTTTGTGACCTTGGTTTTACTTGAGTTTTCACGGGCTGAAAAAGACATATTTAATACATAAATAATAAACAATTTCAAATTATAGCTTCAACACAAATTTTATTTATGATGTGTAAAACAAGGTACATAAGCTTCCAGCCAGTAGAAGAAAAAGTGAAAGAAAAAACTGATGCTATTGTTCTTCAATGTATTGGTTTTATTCGATATTTTTTTCTATAAAAACACACGAAAAAACAAACAATTTTCCTCTTTGCTTGAACAATGTTCTTCAACAGCTGCTTGGACTTCTTCGTTGGTGATAAATATCCTCCCTTTCACAAAGGTCAGATTTTTACTTCAAAAAAAAAAAAAGCTAAAATTTGCTAAGGACCAAATCTTGGATATTGGGTGGATTGAAAGATATCTTGGAATCCTATTCCTTCACAGCTGCCTTGGAAATCAATAGTGTCATGAAGAAGCCAAACACCTCTGCTCAAAACTTTTCTCTTTGATTGCATCTCAAAAGCAATGAAGTAGGGCTCCGTAATACTTGGATGAAGGCATGGCTTAGAAGTAACACACAAGTAGATAAGAGTTGCAGTGATTCTCAACCTTTTTTGTTCGCTCACCACCAAATAGTAAAAAAAAAAAATGAAATTAATATTTCACAACCCCTCCCCCATCTGATAATAATACTAAGCCTAACTATTAATAATTGAATTTTGACTGTAATTACCAGGTTGTATTCCATCTTGAAAATCGTGATAAAGTAAGTTTCCTTCAAGGTTAGATACAGACTGATAGAACTGCGGAAGAGCAGGTGATGGATATGAAGAGACAGGCATTGAAATGCATACCTGAGCAGGCCTCGACCAACTTGTAGGTAAGGGACAAGGGCAGGCTGGAAACTTGTGGATCTTAATACATACATAATCAAATCAAAAGATTACTTCCTTTTTTGAAAATTAAAAAACTCAATTTTCTTCTCTCTCAAAAGACTGAATAAAAATATATAGTTTTGAAAATATTTTCAAGGATTAAAAAGAAATCTATACCCCTCCCCCATCTGATAATAATACTAAGCCTAACTATTAATAATTGAATTTTGACTGTAATTACCAATCCACCCAGGATGGGATTTGGGTTCGATACTTGGTAAGGAATTTTGATTGGAAAACAAATTTGATACAAAGAGGTGATGTGGTTAGAATCTATGCTCAACCACCAGGTTTCCCCTCTCCCAATTAATGGTAATCACTTTATAGAGATATGGTGTGGCCAAGGAGGGTACCCTCACTCTGAAACTGATCCATGGCTTAAAGAAGAGAAAATAAATTTTATTCACACAGCCAGACTTGAATTTGGCCCCTGGAGCTAGGCTTAGAGTCTTATTAACTGAGCTGCCCCACACGATTTTAAAGAATTTTTTTTTTCTTGATCAAAACAAGATCAAAAGAAGAGAGCCCACTTTTCTTTTTTTTTTTTTAAATGCCTATCCAGATATATTTGTCTCCTTATCTTGTATTGAATACACAACCCTTATTGAAATATTAAACAACTATCATCAACATAATTTGAAAAAATATAGTCAATAGTTATTAACTTACCTTAGTTACCTCCAGATCACCAGAAAGAAATACAACTCTGTCCAACAGATCACCAAGAATATACTCCACTACAGCCATAGAATCATCATTTTGACCATTAAAATATTCTTCAGCAGCAGCTGATTCTTCGAGATCACTATTGTTATCTAAATCTTTACCTGGAAACGACCAACTTCTCACCATTCCACTACTCTCAACACTTACTAAAGACGTTTCAGTCTCATCTGATATTATCGTAGAAATCCCTTCGCTTGAGAAAGAACCTCTATGTATTTTACTAATTTCACCATCACTAACTTTTGTAAATATAGTATCAGAGATATTTAACAGATCAAGAGATGATATTTTAAGAGCTGTGTTGATTCCAAAACCAATTTTTCCAGATTCTTGTTCACTCGATTTATTTTTACCACTACTTTTACTATCAGAATTTGTTAGTATTGCCTTTCCAACAGAATCATTACCATCTGATGGAAATTCGTTACCATTTGTATCCTCAAAATATTCATCGAAATCTGTATTGATTTCAGGTTGATTGGCAGACAATGGATTAACATAAACTGAAATATTTTGACCAGAATTTTTGTCCTTTGTATTATCATAAACTTGAAGGTTTTCTTCATTTTTTTCAGTCACATATTTAGGATTCAATTTCGAGCTTTGGTTTGTCATAGATGTAACAGCAGTTATGTGTTTTCCTTTTTTATTAGTGGATTTTTTCTTCGAGTCGGAATGGTACACTAGTGTTCCATTTACAGAGCTAACAGCATACACGTTCTTATGCTCTTCGTGAGTATTAGTAGAAGTAATATCATCAGTCGTTTTGGCTCTGATGTGTAGGACGCTCAAGCGAGCAGTGGGATGATCAAGCAGAATATAAAATATGGGGTCGAGAATTCTTGGAAGATCGTTTCGAATCAAAGAGTGAAAGAGCCAATTTTGAGCTTCTACTTTTAAGCAGTCACTTTCAGGAAGTTTTAGATTATCAAGCATCTTCAACATGGACCTGTGAAAAAGAAAATTAAAAAAACCTAAATTAGTTTCCAACAACAGCAAAACTGTACGATTTTGGCCCATCTCATTTATTGGGTGTTAAGTTTATAGTTTATAAAGTGAAAGTTTATAAAATATCTATTAGACATAAAAAAAATCTAAAATAACATGTTAGAACTTACTTATAAAATATATCGGTTATCCTCAGTGAATTTCCCTGTTTAGCATTTATTTCACGCCCAATGTGCCAAAGAGATGCAAACCTTCGAAAGGCTTCTAATCGTTCATCAGGGGTCATGCCAATTCCTTTCAAAGAATTACAGATACAGTTTTCTACGACATCATTATTAGGTAGCATGCTGTGAAGTTGATATAATAATTCGACACATTTCAGTTTGTATTCCAAACTAGCCAACTGGTTCCATAGCCACCTCGCAATGATCTGAAACAGTTAAAACGACAGTAGAAAAAAAAAAATAAGAGATTTAAATTAAGAAGAAAAATAGATGAGAAAGTTCAGTTTAAAAGCTCAGAACATTAAGCCGATTTAACAAAAACTTATTTTAACAATGTGAACACATTCCAAACTTAAAAGACAAGAAACTGTTCATCGTTTCTTATTACTTTAGCATTTAACAGACAAGCATTCAAAGCTCCCAAAAAACTACAACAGACTTATTTACATGACAGTAATTAGACCCATTTAGACATATGGTGTTGAGCTTTGGGGCTCCACTAAACCTTCATATAGTGGAGTGTTTATAAATCTTCTAATTCTTCTTGTATCCAATCTTTGCAATCCAAAATCGTTCATAAAATTCTCAATGCTCCTTATTATGTCACAAACAAACTTATCCGTGATGATCTTAATGTTCCATATCCATATGTTGCTGATTTGTTCCAAAGCTTTTATCTATCTTTCTATAGTACCATACCCACTCGAATTCACTAGTAACTTACCTCACACTCGATTCCTGATAATCCTAAGTCTGAAATGAAGATAGCCAAAAGACCTTCTACTGTAGAACTTATTGAAGTGCTACCAATGAGTAGTTCTCTATATGTTATTGACATGTCATTGTAATCACTTTCCTCAAATTTACTTGTATATAAAGTATGCAGTTTTAAATATTGATAAATAGTTTTAAAAAACAAAAAAAAAAACAATGTGAACCAGTCTAAAGACATCCTTCACATTTAAGAACATTCACATAATATCCCCAACTTTTTTATTGTGTTGCCTCACATGAAATGTATGTTATTAGGAATAGGAAGTAAATAAGAAAATATATTAAATGATCAAATATATTTTATTCAAAATATTTATCATATTTTTCAACACACTTTAACCAACGGCAAGCCAAGTTTTCAATCCCAGATTTGAAAAAGTTCGAGTCCTGTGATAAAACAAAGTCAGAAAGCTAATTCTTAATGTCTGAATCATTTGTATATTCCTCCCATAGCTTTGAAAAGAGTGGTAGTTGTAGGGGGGAGGTCAGGAGAATATGTGGGTTAAGGTGAGATTATTTAATATCTGTATCGGTCAGGCGTTATCATGTAATAGCATAGGTTTTTCCAGTTCAGGAGCGTGGACTGTTGTTTGATCAAGTTTTGATGTGCTCTGTGAATTTCTTAGCAGTTACAATGTTGAATTGATAATTTCCATCTTGGGTAAAAAAAGAAAAAAGTCCTTTCATTATAAATCTCTTTGCCAAAAGCTTGATCGATATTTGATGCTGTCTGGGCAGAGGAATTTTCAAGTTTGAACTTAAAAATATCATTCCTCGGAAAAAGCGTATTTCTCTTTTCAAGTTAGAGACAAAACTAAAATCTATTTACCTACTTGGGAAAAAAATAAATAATGTAAACAAATAGAGGATTAGTAATTATTATTCATAGAAATTGAATATTTTGCCAGGAATCAACAGACAGCCATTTAACCCTCAATGCAATAAGATTTTTAAAAAATAAATAGAGTAAAAAAAAAAAAAACTGTACCACTACAGCCCATGAAGGGTCTTGGGTTCTTTACATATGTGAGGATGTATAGGTCCAATGGTTGTGAAAGGGAGAAATTGGCCAGAATTAAGGCTCAACCGCCAGGTTTCTCCCCAATTAAGGGTACTCAATTTTTTAGAGGCTCTACATTCCACAGGAGGGTCTCCTGACTTCGAAGTCGATTCATGTTTCTACCTTCAGTTGGACTCGAACTTGGGCCCAGGAGCATGGCAGTCAAGTACCTTACCCACTGAGCTGCCATGCCTCCCAAATATTAAGATTTAAATAATGGAAAATTTCATGCAGGACAACACAATAATACAGAAAATTATAATTTAAAAAGGAGAATTATAATTACAATGCCATGTGTCTCATGATAAGAAAAAAATACAGATTAAAATATAACATTTAGGCATGAAGAATTAATCCAAAAAAATAAACGCCTTTCATTCATCCACAGACCCATCATTCCTTCAGTCCGTGATCTAGCTCTCGTTCAGTTTGCCTTATGCTCTTTTCTTGTTAACAAGCTTAGTCTCATCAGTAGGTATAGAAGAGCATATCAGTCTTCATATCAGGCCAAACAATTCACTTAAACCTCTTTTTGAAAACAATGATAAACTGTTTCTACAGATACTGAACCAATTTTTAAAATAGATAAATATTAAAAAAAAAAGGTCATGAAAAAGAAGAATCAAAATCACATTGTTCTAAAACTCACTTGGTCTATGGATTGCCTCGTGTCCTGTATATTCAACGTTTAATAAATTTGGAACTATATTCTTTCTTTCCCAAGAGGTATCACATATAAATTCTTATATTTATCTATTTTACATGCATCAATCCTAAAGGGTCATTAGCAACATTAAATGTATGATACATTCTTTTAATTATAAGCTCTCTGTTAACACTAAGGTTGGCAAAAATGGACTGTGATCATTCTTAACCACGCCTCTTCAAATATAATGAACTTAGACCACATATCGTTACAAAAAAGAAAAACTTACCTGAAATATATAAGTATGTTTCTCGATAAACCTGAGATGAGGAGGTGAGAGTAAGGGCAATATCAAAACTGTAGTCAGGACATCTTCTGAACTTGTTTGAACTAATGACTGGGCCGTTCTACACAGCTCGATGAGATCTAACAGGGTCGATATAGCAACAAACTGGAGTGGAACAGCTGAAGGTAACCAGCAAGCGCAAGCTATCAAAACCCTGAGCCATTCTGGAAGAAACTCGGTGTAGTTGCTTTCATCCCCTACAACCAAAACACAATAATTGATAGTGATAAAATGTTGCATCGATGGAGAAATAATAAAGTCAAACTTCTTAAAAAAAAAAAATTAAATACTACTATCATAGTTAACCCCTACCAGTAACAATCTTAATTAAGTGTTACTTAGAGATGATGTGGTTAGAATTTTTAGGGACAAAGCGAACAAATTGGGACTAAAGGGTTATTGAGAGTACTGTTCCTCCACAAATCTCAGAGGAACATCTGAGGAGAGGAACCAAACTCTCTGATGATGCTCTTCCCAAGACTGTCCGTGTAAGACTTAAGATGTATCTTGCTCGAGTTGGCCTGTCTACCAAACATGGCTGATTTTGACAGGGAGGGAGGTCATAAGAAACATCTCTGATTATCAGCAACCACTTCACCAATAGTGAAATGGGGCCAAAAACAGTAAGAATTACATGGACCTATGAGTGGACACCTACAGGCGGAGCTGGTGACTGGCATATCACAGAAGTCGGAGGAGTTTAACTGCTAGGTGCAGCTAGTATCATCGCTCAACTGAGGCAGATCAAATATAGGGGTCATTTATTTCATAATGGTACAATTTGACCTCAATATTTTGCTCTGCCAAAAAGTTTAATATTATTTAAATCAACTTTAGTAACTGAAAACATGACTAACGCCATTGCAGTGGGTCAGTGTTGCCTCCAACCTTTAGACAAAGCAAAAAATCCCTTCTCCTAGCCACCGGCTCAAGATTTGTTGACTGTCTAGGGAGATAGGTTTCACCCATAAAACAGACATATAAATAATCATATAACAGTAGGAAATGGATGAATTGGCTTAAGCCCAAGATTATCTGAGTACTGAAGTATAATCAAACGATTTGTCAATTTCAAATAATTTCATTAGTCCATTCAATTGCTATAAAATTATGGCGAACTTTGTAAACCTGACTTGTGACATGTCTAGGGAGATAGAAAACTAGGATAAATTAATTAATTAGAAAGTGTCATTAAATGGATATTGGCAACTTACATAAATAATCTACGACCTAAACTTAGACAAATTTAAAAAACATATTTTAAATTGATGGGTGAGCGACAAACCGTTGAGGCATAATCCTCTTGTTACAAGCGATTGTACCATAATGGGATAATGACCCATAGGAGTTTCAATCAAACAAAAAAATGTGCTTCATGATATCAACTTTTCATCTAGTAAAATAGATAATAAAATTAAAGTTAATAAAAAAATAACAGACCTCCATTTAAAAATAAGCTTTCCTTCAGGAAATTATTCCGCCCCCCAAAATTAGCTCTTTTGATTAATAAACAGTAAACAATAATTGTATAGAAATTAATTATAGAATATCTTATAATTATAGACCTTATATCATTAATTATAGAAATCAAGTTTAAATCTAAACATAGCAATATTATTATTTTGAAATATGATCAACTAATATTCTATAACATACCTGAAACATTACTCTCGAAGATTTTTTTTGATTGGGGAGACTTAAAAAAAGTTTGAAGCGTTGAAAGATCTACAAGAAGCCTTGATGCTACTCTCATTGGTTCGACCCATTCCTCACCAGGAGTTTTAGCTCGAGGCTGCTCGATATTCATAGCGCTAATCATTTGATCATTGTTATTTACAGCTTCTAACGAAAGTATAAGATCTATTTGCTTGACGTCTTCTTCCCAATTGGAATGAAAAGACTTGACACGGAGAGATTCTAGAATGAGAGAGATGCTCCTAGTTTCGCCAACTTTGAGCCTAGTTCCGTATATAAAAGTAACATAAAAACGTTCATACTGCCTTAAACACTGCTCAAAAACAGAATCCGATTTCTCATGGTTAACCTCTGGTGTAACTTCTTCATCGAGACTTGTGCTATCTGCTGTAGTTTGAGGGCTATCAGATTCTTCATCCAAAGCAGAGTTGCCACTCGTATGGCTACCGACTATGGCTGGTTGAACTCGAGTGAGGATTTTCGCACATAATTTCAACCCGCGGGCGACTTGTTTAGCTGACAGGCTATCACAGTGTTCAGTTAATTGTAAAACCAAGTGGTGAAAGAGAGATGGCAAATGTTCACTCGAAGTTTCGGTGTATGTTTCAAGGGAGACAATATCCAGCAGGAACTCGGCAAGTGCACATACCTGTAACGAAGAATTGTAAATATTACTGATCCATGTAAAACTTATTAGTCCTTATTAATAATTATAACAGATGGATTCATAAAAACAAATTATTTAACAGTAGCAGACTAAACACAGTCTATCATAAATAACACTTCATCTATCTTAAATAACAGAAGAACTTTCAACAATCTACTATTCATAACTAATTTACCCATTTCATTAATGTCTAGCAAGAAAGCCTTAAATTATTTAGAAACCTCTTTAGCTCTTTCAAATTTAATAGCTTAGCAAAATATCCAAATTTTGTGCTAATATTTTTCTTTTCATATCGCCAGTACCATTGTGATGTTACATCCATATATTAATACAGTTTAACCAGTTGAATGCAGGCACAATTATTGTAAACCCTATCCCAGTGACAGATTTTTTAATATGGAACATGTTTACTGGTGACCTAGTTGGTCAAAATCGATAAAGCATTTTTGGGAAACGCGTTGTTTGATAGTAGGAAAGTAGGAGCAGTTAGGAGCTCAATTCTCCATATACTAAATAAGATGATGATAATAATAATAATGACTAGGAGGCAGGTTCTAATGAGTGAGCTCCTTTTGACTCTGTCTCTTCTAATAAAAAATAAAAACTTTTAAACTGGATTTGACCGATCTTGTTCGATCCCTCTCGGCTGCTCAAAATTTTGGTTTGAATATAAAAAGTCTCGTTTGAAACCTCTATTTTTAAGCGTAGGAGCTTTTTTGACACGCTCTGGCTCAGTTGGTGTTGCTCGGATCAGAATTTGACGACATCCTTCTAGTAAATAATTTAAAATAGAAAACGTATAAGCATTGACGGTCAACCATTTCTTAACTCCACTTTATTTAATTAAGATAAAACAAATTGTTTTTCACTAGACTTAAGGTGAGGCGCCACCGTGAACGGACTTGACTTGACTTTAGCAGACCTGACCGGACCAGACTTGAGTGGGGGTGCGCCACCAAAACCTGACTTGACTTGAGTATCGGAACAGACTAACCCCTCTTTTTAGTATTGTCGAGAGAGAAGCCAATATGGAAGCACACCTGTTGGACATTGATTCTGAATCCTCTGATTCCGATTATGAATATTTTATTACAAGTGCACTAAATTATTAAAGGAAGTGGTTATCTCCATACATAAAAGATCGAGCGAAGCACGGTGAATTTCACACGTTGTTTACAAAACTTTCGATCGAACAATTTCAAAATCATTTTCACTTTTCTTCTATGTCCATGATCTACGAACTTCTCAGGGACACTGCCATGTGCCGTACACTGCCAGACGAGGGTTTGTTTATGAAATAAGGGGAAGGAAGTAGGAGTGGGGGAACCGGAGTCCTGTGCCGACCCAACATAAACGGATCGCCTGCGGAGTCAGGAAGCAGGCTCAAGTCCGCTCAAGTCAAGTTTGGTCCCGGTGTCGCCGTTCCCTATTAAAATCATGGTGTGGGTCCAGTCTGGTACTCCAGTCATGTTTCAGTGGCGCCTCACCTTTAGGGTGGGTACAACTACCAAACTATGATAGATTAACGTTGGAAGTGAAATTTGTGTCCACAGTTCTGCAAACAAAGTTGAACTGTTAAATTATCATAATGAGAATGAGGAAGATGACAAAGAAAAAAAACTATCATTCATATAAGAACATTCACTGGATAATGCTAGATAATCTTATATGCTTTATAAGTTGCTCATACAATAGGAAATTACAGTCATTTTTCAAAACTAACATTTAACTATAACGTAATTTTTATAGTTTAAATGCTGTATCGGTGTATTATTTAGTAAATTAAAAAAAAAAAGTAATTGTAAATGATTTTACATCATGTATTAATTAATTTTGAACTCTTCCTGGTACATTGAATATAAATTATCGGGAGTCGATTATACAAACGTTTGCCATTTGAGTTAGTTACAAGTATCTAAAAAAATATTATCTTTATGCATTGTAAGTCTTACAGGAATGACTATCTACAAAACTTCTAATTACTTTGAATTATAATATCCTTTCTCTAGAAACAGTAAGATATTAAATGCAATAAAAAAAATGAAGTCCTATGTCATTCGGTTATTATTTACACCATTTCAGCCAAAATTTTAAGAGTCATCACTTCATGGAGATACAGTACCCAAGAGTAGTAAAAATAACCACTAGATCTAGCTCTCTTTCGTATATAGCTTGACGAATGTTGGCATTCATAAAAAAATTATGTAACTAAATAAAAAAACAAAACTAATCAATACATAAATATTTCAAGTACCTCAATAATGCTTGGACTTCCACTTCCAACTCTTTTGACAGGATTTTCTTCTTTATCAGAGAGACTTGTTCCGTGATACTGAGAACAAGCAACAGAGAAAAGCTGCCCAACATATTCCCATAAATATCGAGGGACTAGAGCTCCGAACAGCAAATTAGCATTTTTAAGAAGATCACTGGTATTCGGTTTCGAATCCATGTTGTAACAAAGGTATAATAACCTGAAAATTGAATAATTAAAATTAATGTTTAGTACTAAATGTAACTTCAAACAATATAGTTTAATTACTTATTATGATTATTACTACTATTTAAACAAATATGAAAATATGGAGCCATTAAGCTATCAAAGACCTTTTCTTAATATTTTATCCAGGTATTCTTAAATTTACATAACAGATAGAAGTGAATTTAGTATTTGAGTTTTTGTTTCAATCATTAAAAAATAATATTAGACGAGGTATTTAAGTTGACTATGGATGAACATATCTAGTAGATTCTTTGAGGGATCAGTATAGGAATTGACTTATTTTCCTTCTTATTCTTAAGAAAAATAAGAATTTTTAAAATAAAGAAAACATTATTTTATTGCTGACATTTCAGTCATAAAATTGATGGCCATCATCAAGGCAGATTAAAAAATTATTAAGAAGATACTTATAATCTTACAACAAATTATCAAGAAATTAATTTTAATGTATCCTCCCTCATCATCCCAGAAATAAATTTAGTTCTATTTATAAACCTTTTAACTACTCTTAACGAAGCCCTGAAATAAAAAATTATCGCAATTTCATATACCCTACAACATATTTATTGACTGGACTATTTTACGGTTTTTCCCCCATGTCCCTTCATATGTACAACTATTTTTATTCATTCTCAAATTTTTAGAAAATCCAAAATCCAAATGTTTTGTAAAGGTGAGTCCATAATTTTTTTTTTTAATCTGTATATCAATAATGAAAGATGCGAAGGCTGATGACCTCAACCCAAGATATCTCCTCTTTAATCACTGGAAAATTAACCTCAACAATGAGAGCATGCAACCATAACATGTTTATTAGATCCGGAATCTAGGTCACTTCTCATTAATTTAATAGCTACACAAGATAGCACTAACATTAAAATAATTATTCATTTCTTTTTTAACCAAATCATAAAGAAAATTACAAACATAAGCCCATAAACTCACTAAAAAACAGCTAACAGCTATTAAAAAATTCTTTTTCAGATACAAGTTAAAGAAAAAATATAATATTTTATTTGCCTCTACTTTTTAGAGTCATAGACATTTCATATTTAATGTCTATTCCTATAACTGTCCATAATACCCAATAGGTAATAGGAATGCCATAAAGTATTTAACTGAATTTCATGAATTTTAATCCTCTTGTAAAATCTCTGCCAGTATTCAAGACATTTTAAGTCTAATATTTCATTTAATACTAAGACTAAAATAATTTAAAAGATTATCACAGTAAAAAAATAATTGATTTATTATTTATCCTGGTAAATAATGGAGCTTCAATTAATAACATACATCAACAGGCAAATAATCCCACCCAATCGATTTTTCAATTTTTCGGGTAAAAGTATTTTTCTTTTTTAAGTGTTTACATATACATATACATGTACTTCAACTAAGGCATATGAAATGAATTAGGATAATTAAAAATATTAATTAAACATTAATATTATATATAATATATTCAGACCTGGAAAATCTGAATGGAAGAAAAACTGAAAATCATATTTGGCCTATACCTCATCAAATGCTAAACATAATGAACGCAAGGAACGGATATAAACCTATTTAATTAAACTTTTTTTTAAATTTAAAATGGTTTGATAATTTTTTTTTTTTAAATAATGCTTTTACTTAATTGATTTTTTAAATAATTATAATATATTTCACAAGCCCTGGTTGAATTATATGAGACTGCTTTTTTATACTAAAAAAGACTGCTAAAAAAGAATGAAAATTTTATCTGAGAAAATTGAGAAATCAATCGGGGGGGGGGGGGGGGGGGGAGGGATTTTTATTTAACAGGGTATTATTACTATTATTATTATTTTTTAATCCATGTAATTAATGATAGATACAAAGCTTATATTATTTTCACTTTAATTACTTAACAATATATAATTATTAAATTCAGCAGCAATGAAGTTTCCACTGAAGACACTAAGCTTATTAAATCTAAAAAATTTCCATTACACTTGAAGACTAGAAATATTAAAAAAAAAAAAAAAAATTATATTTTTAAAATTAGTTTGAATAAATTTTTATAAACCTGAAAACTTCGAAGAGGATATCATCTATAATCTCAGGTCCAATATCTTCCTTGTCGATCAAAGACACTAATAATTTATACGGCTTTAAATCATGAGGAGATTTTCCAATAGCATTATCGAGAATTATTTTGATGGCCTGTAACAAAAATAAGAAGTCTAAAATAATGATTAATTAAGAAATTCCAAAGGATATTACCATCCAGAGAAATAAAAATATGTTTATTCTTGAATGTACGAGCCATGAATGAGGTTTTGCAATAAACATATATTACAGGAAAAAATCATTTGATATCAGAATTATTAGAATAATTAAATTATCATTCATTTCAGAGAAAATTAGAAGAGACATTTGAAACAATATACATGAATAATTTATTGAAAATGCATAAAAAATAGGAAATAACAAAATAACAATTTAATTAAAACATTTAACACTAAAAAACTACCAAGAGGGGTCAAATAACCCTTTTCCGAATTGTTAGCATAAGTTTTTGAAAACAACATTCCTTACTTTGCTCTTTTAATTTACTACTTTTATTGAAAAATATATCTAAAGTGATTTTTCAATACCTACTCCTCTCTTATAGTTGTTTTTTACTGAGAAATTGTACATGCAATGTAGGTAGGTTGTGTTAAAAGAAGTAAATTTAAATCATTAAAATACAAAGCACAGGCAGTACCCTTTAAATATAATTTCGTTTTGAGTCATTCGGAAGTATCATCGTTTGTCGATGTACACTGCAAAATGTTTTACATCAAAGCAAATTCAAAGAAAAAATATAAATTGCAAGAAAAAATTAATTTTTAATTATCGAATGAAACAATTCATTCAAAAATAAATTTCAAGGAAAAAGAAACTTATAAATGAAATTGATAAACTTGGAATCATTTGAAAAAAAATGTATGAGAACTAAGAGGGTACAGTACGAGGCATCCTATTTTTTGGCTAAAAGGATGTCATATACTATTTCCTCGAGTTGCTATAAGGCCGTGTCCACACCAACAGGAACAGTGTTCATGAACACTGTTCACTGGAATTGTTCATTGGATATTAAACATCATGAACGTTGGAGGGCAATTTATGATGAAATAACAATGTTCGCAAACAAAAAGGTGTGTTCCACCAGGAGGCAATAAACTTCAAAAGAAAGAAATGTTCATAGCAGACCTCACCAACCCTTTTCAAACAGCTCAGTTTTACTTTAGCAATCGTTGCAGGATAATGCAAGGTAAAGTTAAATTTATTCTGCTTGTTATTTATTGTTGTCTGCTTGTTATTTTACATAAATGACTGTCAAAAGTTCCTGGTGGAGTACGAATTGTCCAGGATTCATAATTTTTTCTTAAGAAGGCGAATAAATGAAAACTGCAGATGTTGCAGTCAGTTTTGACCCACCATCTTCTTTTTTTTCTTGCTGAAGCCGCTTCCGAATTCATAATAGTCGCCAGAGCACTGCACAAAATGAGATCTTCCTCGCTGCTAGACATGATTATTATTAAACTTTGTTTGCTTGGTGTGTACGAAGCATGTTCATGAACATTTCTATGAACAATTGTTAGCAAACATTCGTTCCTTCAAATTTTGTTCGTGAACGATGTTCCCATTGGTGTGGACCTGGCCTTAGATAACTGAAGATTTTTCCCTTTTATTACTTAATTGTTAATTACTCAATTAGTTATTATATACTTTTAAAGATATCCTAAATACAAGCTAATTTGTGAATTGAATAAAAAGATACAGGAAGTAAGCTCTAAGTTAGAAGGAAATAAAAAATCTTACCTTAACCAACATTTCTTTAGCAAACACATCGAAGTAACTTGCATTCCTTTTTTCAGTTTTGGCTTTTTTCATTTGAGGATGATGTGAAAGTAAAGTCATATTTACCTCAGAACCTAACAACCACCCGTACAACCGTCTAAAAAATAAAAAACAGTGTATGTACATTATCGGCAATTGAATATTAATACAAATAATCATTAATTAGTTGTTCTTGTGAAAATTCTACCTGTTTAGAGACATATCTCTTCTAAGAATGGTAACTAGAGCGGCGGTAACAAGGCGTATCATGTCATCAGGGGTCATATGACAGCTGTGCATTGGAAATCCTATTATTAACAGGTCTAAAGCACACCTCTGTACTAAAATACTGGAATCTTCAATACAAGCAATTAATCCACACACCTGTATAACAAAAAATATTACTTGCTTTTATTTCGGTATGCAGTTTTTTTTTTTATGGTTTATTTTTTTTTCTTTCTTTATTTGTTGTATTATACTATCAGGAATGTAGTTAAATTTTTTAAATTTTACTTATCAGCGATGTAATATGAACATGTAAGTACTTCAGAGAAATAAAAATAAGCTTTTACAACACACAAACAGTTATATCATTAAAAAAACATTAAATTTATGATATGTTTGGAAAAAAAAAATTACCATAACATCTATGTTGTTTCCCATAATATGTGCCTGATCTTCTGTGGGAAGTTTTTTATCAAAATGGGCAAGTATATAAGATATTGCTGGAAGCCTAACGCAAGAATTTGAAGCTAAACAATCCCAGATGCATCCATAAAAATGGCTAGGGCCAACTCCTTCACAAACATTTTCTAAGAGGGCATTTGTCCTGAATATGGATAAAAAAAATATTAACATAAAACCATTATAATATAGAAGATATTGTTTACATAGATTTAAATTATGGAGAAGTTGTAAAAATAAAAAAATATTACAGCTGGTTTTATTTTTCTGATTGCATCTGACACTCACTTCTCCATAATAAAATTTTAAATAAATAAGGTAAAAAAATAAACCAAAAGTCAATAAAGTTAAGTTTAAGAATCACACAAATATAAATACTTATACATGCATTAACTGACAGAATCTCCATTACCTACTAAAATACTCAGATGACTCTTCCAGGCCAGGAAGAACACCACTCAAAAAACCTGGTAATGCTGGCCTCAATCTTGCACGAAGAGGAACAAAGTGAGTTTCATAAACTTTCAACAAATCAGGTCTTACTTTCATTGCTGCTCGCCCAAATAAAGGAAATAACCCTACAAAAAAACAACATAATCTATAGAAATACACTTATTTTGGCAAAACTCCTCTTAATTATTCTTCAATCAAGTAACATGTTTCGGGACTTTTGTCCCATCCTCAGACTTAAACAGTATTTCTTTATGGTGTTATCACACCGTGACACAACAAGAAACTGCTCGTCAAGTTCTTCAACATTTACTAGACAAACATCCAAACCATTAATTAATTGCAAGAGACTCATTTACAAGACAGTAATTAGACCTATTTGGAAATACGGAGCTGAGCTTTGCGGCTCCACTAACCATCTAGTTCGTCTCAAACCCAATCCTCACAATTCAAAATCCTTCAAAAAATGTCCAATACTTCTTAATTTATCACAAACCAACTTATCCATGAAGTTCTTAATGTTCCATATGTTGCTGATTTAGCCCAGACCAGATGCCTATACTTTTATAGTAAGCTACATAACCATTCAAATCCATTAGAATCTAACTTGCTTCCTATATTATTCCAGATAACCCTCCGAGGTGTCTGAAAATAAGATGGCCATGGAACCTTCTAATATAGAACTTTAATTGAAGTATGTAGGTGGCTACCATGTCAGGAAAAAAAACATCAAGCATGATTCCAGGTTAATTTTCATAAAATTCCAGATGAAATTAAATACAAAACAGTTGCACTGTTTTTCTCTAGCACGATTTTAATTGATTTTATTGATTATATTTTATATGATTGATAGAAGTATTAGTACAATATTTTCTGTGATATAAATTTTAGAAAACCTTTAGTATTTTAACTAGCTGAAAGTCCCGTGCTCTGCTACGGTTTAATATCATAAGGATTAAGGACAAATTAAATTTATCATCATCATCCTGAGCACAACAATCCATCACTGAATCTTGGCTGCCTCGAGGACAAATTAAATTAGTTTAATTATTTAGTTAAACGTTAAGCTTAATTATTATTACTTAAATAAACATAAAGAATTTCATTCTTAGAATAATTTCAATAAGTAAATATGACAATTTGCAAAAATTAATTTTTTTTTATTTTAACCATGAGTTCACAGAAAGTACCATATAATAGGGTTTCAGCATGCTAGTAACATATTTTTGTTTGTTTACTACTATAAGGAACTTAATTTGTGGTCAAAGTGTACGGCTTATGCATCTAACCTATTTTTTAATTTAACTTATCACCATATACCATATGATAATAAATCTATTATTAATCACCCAATAAATATTTTATGAGTACTGTTTTTTTACGCCTTTGTAGTACTAATATAGGACGAACTGCATAGAAAATAATTGTTATCGTGCATTTAACATCTAATAAGAAACAATGTACTAAGTTTCATCAAAAACCGTAATGTTATTTCAAAGAATTTCCAATGCGTGAGAAATCACATTTTTCGTGAATTAGCTGCAATCCATGCCGAATTGTTTTAAATCCTTTCTTAGCGAGCACCTATGGTCCTAGAGGAAGCTAAATAACAAATTTCATTCCAATCCTTTCAGTGGTTTCTGAGATTTCATGATGAATGAGAGAGTGGTATATGACAAATATATAGTAAATTATTTGAATATTTTTTAATGGGAATTTTTTTCTTTATCAATGATCTTGTTTGAAATAATTAAGTAATTTCACAAATTAAAATAACATTTGAAATAAATAGGGGTAGAACATGATGTTATTCCATGCACGCTGTGGGTTAATGTTGTAGATTATAGGTCAATATTGTGTCATTTATTATTTTGTTAAATTATTCTCAGTCTATCAACATATATTTTTGTTCTTGATTTTTATTGCTTATTTTTTTCTTATTCATGTTTTTTTTTTTTTTTTTTTTTTTTTTTTTTTTTTTTTTTTTTTTTTTTTTTTTTTTTTTTTTTTTTTTTTTTTTTTTTTTTTTTTAACTGCTCAATTTTAACATTGTAATATGTTACTCAGATATCTAATGATCAGCCACAATTTGTTTTAAGAGATAGCGAATTTAAATTTTTTTTTTTTTTTCAATCTCTCAAAATTCCAGGTTAATTCGTAAAATTCAAGCATAATTTTATGATTTCTCCAATGATACAAAGCTCAAGCATGAAAATCACGTTGTAGCGTTTTTTTTTCACTCAAATGTATTATGTTTTTTTCACCCTAAAAAATGTAACATTTTGATGTGCTCTAGCACTGTCCGTGTTGTTCAGATCGGAAACTTGCCGATAGTTTTCTTATCAAAAGTGTAATGGAAAATATTTTTTGTTATTCATCATTTGTCCATAGGACCTACTGTTTAGGAGCTATATTGGTTTGAATAAAAAAGGCACTTTTTGTCAACTTTTTTATGTGTTGGGGCTTTTTTGACACACTCCAGCTCTGATGGTATTGCTCAAATTTGACAGCAGTTTCTGTAACAGAAACTTAATGGAGAATATTTTTTGTTTTTTTGCATTTGTTGCTTGGACCAACCGTTTAGGAGCTTTATTTATTTGAATGAAAAAAATCATGTTTGAAACTCTTATTTTTTATTTATTTAGAATAAACATTGATTGTTAATTTTATTTTAATAGTAATTTAAGTAATTTGACCTTTTGATTCTTAAATTTAAATTGGGAAAAGCAGTAGATTCTAGATAGACGTATCCACGAGCTATTGTTTTTCCCAGTCAGGGAGAAACTGAGTTTTTTATAAGAATAGATTTTGGATCCATATAACTTAAAAAAAAAGATGGAATACTTTTTTCCCACAGCTGCTTTATAATAACCCATCCAAAAGTTTTTACAATGTGAAAGTATTAATTATGTGCTATTTCTTGTGTTTACAAGAATTCAATCATACTTCAAATGCACATTCAACATGCTATAAAAATTTAAAAACTTTTGTAGTAATACTCTCCAGATCTCTCGCCAACCAACTACCATTTTTTTTTTTAGATAACTGGACCAATTTTAAAGATACAAAAAATTTCATTATCGAAATTCGATAGAAAATGTGTTTTTAGAATTTGTTAATACTAAACACACAAACTTTTAATCACAGGGCCTAAAAAAAGTAATCAACTTGTAGGCAGAAACATTATTGAGAGTAACAGAGTATTTTGATAACTAAACAATGTTTAAGATCATTTCTTTAATTTTATATATTTTAAAACCACAAACCTGCATTAATTTATGGAATACCCAAAATTTTTAGCGATGGATTAACACAAAGGCATTTCAAATTGTTTTATCTTTTTCTTTCCTTTTCCTATCCCCTTACCTTTTTGATGTAAAAACTCAAGAATCGAGGATAAGAACAAACAATGAGATGTACAAGCTGTTTGACAAAACTGAAATTGTGAGTTCTATAAAATCCTGCCAGATTGAATGGCTGGGGCATGTTATGAGAATGCTTGACAAAAGAACCCCAAAAATGAAGCTCCAATATAAGGTATAAGGACCACTCCTAATGAAATGAATTCCTTTTTTGCTACCGGGTCATCATCAAACGTCTCCTCATCTCTTTCTGCAGCTACGTCCCAGTCGGTCCTCTTTACCTCCTCCAATTTTTATTTTTCCTATATCCCTACCCTCAGACCTCATTGATGCCATTTCCAATGTAAAACGCAAGCTATTGGACATGATGGTATTCCACTAAAATTAATCAAACTCTGCCTTCCTACTATCCTTCCAGTCCTCCTACATATATATAATTATTCTTTGCAAAATTCCACCTTTCCTTCATCCTGGAAGAAAGCTAAAATACAACCCTTACTAAAAAAATCTAACCCATCTTCACTTAATGATTTCCGTCCCATATCAATACTTTCCAATCTGTCCAAACCCCTTGAAAGACTAGTTCAATCACAAATCTCCAATTTCCTAGAAAACTCTCATCTCCTTAATCCGTTCCAATCTGGGTTCCGACCTGGTTATTCAACTCAGACAGCCTTAACAAAAATTACTAATGACATACATACTGCCCTTGACGAACGAAAAGTAACTGTCCTTATCCTTCTAGATTTTACCAAAGCCTTTGACACCCTAGACCATTCTATTCTCCTCACGAAACTAAAAGCCCTATCTTTTTCCTCAAGCTCTCTCCTCTGGTTTCATTCCTTCCTCTATAGTAGAACTCAAATAGTATCCATACCAAACCAGCCACTTTCCTCTTCCCTTTCATTGACATCAGGGGTAGCCCAAGGTTCCAGTGTCTCTCCTACTCTTTTTGTGCCTACATAAATGATCTACCAAATTCCATTCACCATTGTTCCTACCATCTATACGCGGATGATTTCCAGATATTACTATCCTTCCATCCCTCTGATTTAATTAAATCATTCTTCCTTATCCAAGAAGACCTTAATAGCATTTGCAAGTGGGCCTCTGACAACAAATTAAAATTAAATGTAGAAAAAAACGCAGGCTATTATCATAGGTTCTAATACCCATCTGAGATCCCTTAAGAAGAAAGTGAAGAGCGAGAAGAAGATGGCTGAGTGACATGGTTAGTGATCTTGAATGGCTGAGAGTGACTAACTGGAGAGAGAAAGCTATGGATAGATATTTCTGGAGAGATACTGTTCTGGAAGCAAGGCCCACCTTGGGCTGTAGGTCTACAGAAGAAGAAGAATCCCCTTACCTTAAAGTCACAAAGAAATGTCACACTGCATCCTAGGTATTAAATTAATAAAAAAACAAATGAACCTAAAGACTAGATGCTGACAGCACCAACAATCATTGACCACATGCTTCTATACAACACATCCTATCGAAACCCCAATCCGTAGGATCAGCCCTGATACAATACTCACTTCTGCTCCTAAAATGTTTGTCCAACAATTCAATTAGGATTGAATTTTATTTGGAATATAGTCACTATTAAATCTAAATGAATTTACAAGCCCATTGTAACCATTACGATTAAGTTAATTCAACTATATTTAGCAGATAAATATACCTCACAACTTTAAAGAACTGTAGGTAGAATAATATTCTATTAAAGCGTATAAACAATAAGCACAAACTGATTGTGAGTAATTTTGGAAATATTTCTACATTCAAGAATAGCTTGACTAGAAAATTCAGACTATGGAATGTTAGTTCTTCACATATACAAGAATATGTTCACTTATTCTTTCACCTTCCAAGCATTTATGACAGGTAGAGATATCATTAACATTTATTTTACTGAGATACTTAAATGGACTATAGATCATTTCTTATCAATTTAGATATTTTGAATTATTCTTCAATTGCTTGATAAAAAATCTGTATCATTTTTAGTTTTAAAGCCCAAGTCACTCTATTCTTCACACCCTAGGATTTTATCTCTTTCTTTTGATAAAGCTTTGGTATCTCTATTGATTGCGCTGACTATCAATACAGCCATTTCATGCTAGAGCATCTGAGATCCCATTGCCTAGTATCCATTCATGTTTGGTAAATGTAATGTTAAATTTTGTTCCTTGGTGTTTGTAATACATTACACAAATAAATGCTGATATTGATTACAAACAAAACTTACTACATATAAATTTGGTTTTCTGGAAATTAAAGCAAGATTTAAAGTATTCATAAAATCACCTCTTTAGATAATGAACTGTTTACATTTGATGTTTTATTTCTTGGAAGGCTGTCATCATTTATAACCCTTTCAGTATGTAGTTTATTATGAACAAAAAGAAAAGGTTTATTACCTCTGTAGCCTATCACTGATTGAATAAAATTCATTTTGTACTGAGATCATAAAGTGTGATTTTCACATAATTTTGTTTGAGTTTAAACTTGGTTGTAACGGAGTTCAAACGGCTAGATACATTAGCGAAGTCTGGATTGATATGGAAGTGTGAGTGGACCGTTCCACATTGGTTTCAATAAATTTGGGAGGAGATTTCAGCTTTGAAGACAAGGAAGGTTGCGGAAGGACTCAGTCCTTGATGAAGATGTTCTAAGAACTTTTATCAAAGCAGACCCAGAACAACTGTTTAAGAACTTGTAAAGAATCTCTAAATCAGCGAACCAGTTAAAGCCGAAATGTACTATTTTCAAATTGATGCTGTGCACCAAAAATTGGCTATCAAACTATGCTCAGACCCATGTCTTATGTATGACTTTACGAAAAATGTTTGAGTTTGGCTATTAAACTCAGCTCATCCAGCCTACTCTTCAGAATTCTTTCCAACCAACTACAATTTTTATAAACATCTATACAACATTTTAAGAGATAAAAATTTGATAGAGGATAAATGTTTACAATATATTAATACCAATGACCGAAACTTTTATTCAAAGGGCACTGACAATTTATTAACTTATTAACCCACTGTTATAACAAGGCCAGGGTGGTGAGAAAAAAATCCTACAGGCTGGAGCACCTACTCACCTCCCCAGCACTTTCTCTCCGACTGAAAATTGCCACCTACAAATCTATTATCTGCCCAGTACTTCTCTATGGCGCAAAACGTCAGCTACAGGGTGTTCACACTATGTTGTGAAGAGTAGTAAGAACAATGACGCAACAGAAGAAGAAACCACTAGAGCTCCATCAAATATTTAATATACCTGCAGTACCAGAGTTCACTAACAGACGCCACATCAAGTTTTTCGACTCCCTTCTAGAGAACCCATTATTTCAAAGTTTATAAATAGGGGTTTTGAAACTAAAAAAACAAAAAAAACATTAACTCAATGGAAGAAATGTATTGTAATTAATGAAGAGTATTTTGATTAAAAAAATATATTTTAAATCATTTATTTTATAAATGAAATATAAATTTTTTAACAAAACCAGGAAGGAGCCTAAGAATTTGCTTCCACTGAAAAAATGTAAATGAAAAATCATCCTAATTTTAATCAAACAGAAAAGTTAATATGATTCAAACTGCCTTAAAGCTTTAAGCAGGAGGGAGCAAAATTATAACAGTAATAAATTTTTATTCAATCGAATCAAATTTGTAACGAAGTTCTGTTCACAAAATAAATGAAATAATTAAAATTATAAATACTATATCAATTCAATCAATTTTTCTTTTGATTCAATTAATGAATTTTTCGATATTTTAATTAATCTATTCACTAAAGTATTTTATAACTGAAATTTTACAGCCAGTACAGATTGGTACCTCCTCTAAACTTGAGTTTAAAGGTGTTTTTTTGTAGTACTTTGCGAAAACATTGTTTAAATTTAGTTTTTTTTTGTTTTTTTTTTCCATCATCTTAGATTATAATTTTCCACATAAACTTCGACAACCTGAGTTTTTGTTAGACTAAGGTGAACGGGACACACACCTCAAACTACTGAAATCCTAATGTACAATTAAGGTCTCATCTTAATGATTTTCTAAATAAATAAACAAAATACTCAATTACTTTTATTTTACTCAGAACCATACTAATTAATTTGATAATTATTTATATATGTAAAATATAAAAACATGTTCTACATACCTGCACTATATATGAATAGCTCATGGCTAAGCCTATTAGTGCCCATCGACTTGAATATTAGGTCGTAAGTTTCTAATGCCTTCAAATGAACACCAAATGGAAGAGCAGGATGCATACATTGTGCAAGCCTTTTACTGATTTTTATCCGTCTAGGAATAACTGGATATTTTGCATAGTTGTTAATGACCTAGGCAACAAAAATAATAAAATGACAAAACAATATATTTATTAATATTTTGATTTAAAGAACATTATAAATAAAAAAATGAAAATATGAATTCTTGAAACAAATAAAAATATAAAATAATAGTATGATAAAACATTCGGCATTTAATCAGATTGTTCAGTGTTGACATACTTAACATCTTAAATAACCTCAAAACCAACAAAAAATAAATGTGTGAAATTACAGTTGTAATTCATGGCCATTTATAGTAATGAAAAGAGAATAAAGAACATTTTTCACAATTCATATTTTACTGTAGTTAAAGTAAAAAAATAAAACTTGTTCTTTTAAGTTCCTTGCTTTCTGAACATGCAATGAAATGATGGATAGTAAAGAAATCATTAATTAGACGTAAACCAATGTGTTGAAATAGAAAAAAGGACATGGTTATATCAATTATTTTTATAAAATCAGTGGAATATTCTGCTTTCAGACTTGGAATAACAACTGTTAAATAAGATATTTACTTATATAAAGATTATCGTAAAAGTATCACAAAGATTTAATTTAAATACAAGGCATTAAACATTTATGTGCCAATATATTTCATATCTTGTAAAGAATCTAATTGTTAATAGTTTTCAAATCAAACATAGTGTGTTTATAGTATTATTATTATTTCTTACTTCTTCAATACGAAACATATTTTATTACAAAATAGTTTAAATTTTTTAATAATAGCTAATAAAATTGACATTTAATTTTAAAGCATCTCATTCTAGAACTTAAAAAAATTGGATATTTATTTAATTGCTGAAATTACACAAATATACAAATCATCTTTATATATGTGGCCCAGAAATCATAAAATAGAAAATTAAACAGAACATGAGAAGGTAAGAGTATAACAGAAGGTAATTGGATGTTTATAAACAAGCAATAACTATTCCTTTTTACGAAGTTGACCTAAATCAGATGAGGATCTAATGAAAAGATATATTCTATTCACTAAAAAACTCTAAGAATTACATTGAAACTATAAATGAAAACAATCTTCTACACTTAGGTTAGTGATAAAACTACTTTATATCAGTGCATATCACAGAACAGATAAAGGGGATTCCTCAAGGCTTAAATAGAAAAGAAAATCATTGGAATATAATTCAATGAACAATGATTGAACTTCATCCAAATCTTTAGAGCATTTTATGTTTAAATAGATTATTATAAGTTAAAATAGCTGTGCTAAATGTATTCCAGATGACAACTGATAACATTGTGTCTGTTACTGGTCATGAAAATTCACTCTGTGACAAACCTTAAAAAACAATATCAGACTATAGCTTTTATAGTTTTATAAAACAACAAACCAATAGCACCAGTTTTTGGCCAATTTAATACCTTTTTAATTAAAAGGTATAAATATTTATAAAGATATTTAAATTTGACACATACCTTGTTTAATTTTCCAAGAGCAGCTATCAAATCAGCCCATTCATTGCTGTATTCAAAATTTTTTAAGGACTTATCAATCTGGCTGACATACCTAAAATAAAATTTATTAATGATCAAGCGATTATACTTTTAATGAGAAAATATTCTTAGAACATTAAGAAATGATACTTAACACGGGACCAAAAATAATTTGTTTTAATTATGTATTATAGAAGCGATAGGAATTTTAGATGATAACAAGGAAATCACAATTGCATTATCAATTTCAGCATGCTTAATATTTGATTTTCATTAAGTAAGGCTCTATGAGGTTTGACCAAAGTAATTAAATATTCTGCCATGGTTAAGGCTGGAATTTTAAAGGGCAGATAAAACTAAATAATGAATTTTGCAAAAAAACTTCACAAATTATACAATTTGAGGATGTCAACTGTTAAAACTTATACAGGATTAAAATACAAAATTTATTTTAATATCATATTAACATAAAATTTTACTTACAGTTTGTATTTTGAGTCCTTCATAAGTTCTTCCTCTTCCTTTGCTATAGTTCCCATCATTAATATCTTCAATTAATCAGTAAAAATGATTAAAAATTTCATTCATAGTATTTTTAAACAAAAAGAGTTTCATGACTCTATAAACTAATTAGTCGAAAACACAGTTCAAAGAAGACGGGCACATCATTTCTGAAACAATTTGTTATAACTACTATTGTAAATTAACATCGTAGAAGGTAGCTGTGAAGTATACACTTCACAAAAGCAAGTGATACGAAGAGTACTCTCCAGTACTATTAGTCAACTATTTTGTAAATATGCTTTGGGGTCACATGACATATTTCGTTTTATTTCATGTATTACTAGACTCCGACTTAAAAATTGGTGGATTATCAACTAATTTAGAAATTTTTTAATTTTTAAGATTAATTATCAGTTGAATGGGCTCAAAATGTATGCCCAACTTCTTGATTTAGTTGGCAGTAATGTTTACGATTGTAAACATTTATAGTATTAAAAAGGTGGGAATAGATTGTGCTACGATTATTTGAATTATCAAACTCTCATCATGTAAGTTTTCTTTTTTATTAAATGTTATATGATTGACTACATTCTCTAAATTATCTTCGATCTGTATATCAGTATCTTACGTTTAAACTTCTTTATTATGTACTTGATGAAATTAATTTTTTTTAATTTATAAACCTCATATTTATCTTTTATTACTCATGATTTACGTTCCTATTATTTATATTTAGTTGTGAGATCTTATTAAGTTTCACCAACATTTTTATTTGAATACTAATAAAAATCATTTGACTAAAGTTTTTGTTTATCACCTACATGAGTGATTACAATTATGTATTTCTTATTAATTATAAGTATTTGACTGTTACAACTGAATGAAAAATTGTGACACCTTTGTTTATGCTTACTTTTAAATGAGTCATTTGATTCTAAATCAAATAGATAGTACCTGTATTTTACTTATGTTGAATCAGTGATAGGATGCCGTGGTTGATATTACAATTAGTTTTATTAGGCACTTCATAAACACTGCTATTAATGATTTATTGATGAGCTCATTCGTTTTAAATTAGTAAGCAGGATTAGTTTGGTTAAGTCCTTACTTATACTCACTGGAATATTTTGTTCTTTTTTATTTTTGAAAACATTTGATGACTTATCTTTAGTCCTTAGTGGTTTTATTCTAGAATCTTAATTTTTATTTCAATCTTCAAAAAGTTATAAATGGAAGAGGTAAGATCATTACTATGGTATTTTATTGTCAATGATGTACCAATCAGTCAAAACAAAACTTCCAATGATACTGACACAATGTAACCTTAATAGTTTATTTACCATTATAGGTTTCAATATTGTGTGTCAATAGTGATGTCAATATATTTTTCAGTTGTGAAAAATTTATTGTAGTGAATAAACATTGACTAATCATACTTTATCCTTGCAAATTCTTACATTAAGTTTATTTTTTATTTATATTTCGTTATTGTTTTTGTCTTATGCTATTCTGAATTTCAATACTTTTTGTTATCGAAGATGATGATAATTAAATTGAATAATTTCCGTTATTTGATGTTTTTGAAAATACCTTATTTTAAAAATCACAGATACATCGAACTGTAGTTTAATAAATATTATATAAAAATATGTGATATTTTAATGTTTATATTCTGTATCACTTACTGCATGTAATATCAAGCCCTTTTTAGCCTTCTACTTAATTTTTATCCTGACCCTTAAAATAGCCTGTCAAATATTTACATAACCTTATGTTTGTTGACTCACATATTTTTAAGAAGTCTATTTCAAAGTTTGAATTTTCATTCATGTAGTAAAATCTGTTTTTTTAAAAAACGATGTTATGTTTTTAGAACTCCTGGACTTCTGTTTCATCATTTTGTCTTTAACTTCAAATTTTCATTGAGTATTTTTTGGTTGTATAACATTTATTGATGTAGTAGCTGATAAAGCAGTATTATTCTTTTTTTTAAATACACTTCAAAATTCTGTACAATTAATTTTTATAATTCAAGTTATTTTTTGTATCTTGCTTGCTATCACATGTTTAACTACTGTAAAATAGATTTTTTTTAAATATTTGTTGTGGGCTAAAATACATGTAATATTTTTGTAAAACTGCTTTAGTTACGATGCTCCCATGTTCAGATAGGAGGATGGTACTCCAAGTCAAAAGAATCATTTATAATAGGTTACCAAAACATGAAACCACCACAACTGGTTACTACTATTATGATAATGTACTATTTTTATTTCATTATATACGTATGTCTGTATTTAATTGTTATGCTTGTTTTTAAAAATCATATTCTTACTTTTAAATTTTATTTTATAAAAACACAAAAGAATAAACAATTAAATTACATTGTATTTTTAATATAAAACTAAATCTTGTTTGATCAATTGACTCAGTTGGCCTTTATTCAAAGTGATAATGTTAAACACTAATGCCCTACAGACAGTTTAACTTGTTATTTTATGTTTATTGTAACAATTTTATGACATCTTTACTGTAACAATTTAAACCATCAGATGTGGTAGTAGGATACTAAAAAATATCAAACTTAAAAGTAATGCGTCATATTTCATTGCTCATCTCTCATTACATGTATGTAAATACTAGATTCTTAATAAGACTGTGTAAAAATAAGTAATCTGTGTGATGGAAAGATAACAATAGTGATCATACCCTATTAGGATTTCTGAAGAGTTTTAAAAATATTATCTAAACTTACAAGTCTATTATTCTCATTTATTGAGCTTGAGTAACAGCTTAACATACATGTCAATGAATGCTAAGAGGCTGCTTAAAAAACCTATTTTATTTAATATTTAAATTCAAAATCTTTTAAAACTTAAATCAGAGACTACAAAATTACTAAAACCTATGAGAGGTTATATATACATACTGGTTAAATTAATTATTAATAATTTGAAACATAGGGTTCCAAAGAGGTTTTTTTTTTTTTTTTTTTTTTGTTAGGAACCTTAACCCTGCTACCTCTAGGAATCAATGTTAGTACTTAAAATTACGAAAACAGATTTCTTTTGAGATCTGTATTTTTGTTCTTTAGTATTTCAGAGCTTTGTATTATTATTATAAATTTAGAGGCCCCATCGTTATCTGTAATTAATAAAGTATTTTATGATGGCATGTGAAGATTGCAATGCCCAAAAAAGTCCGAAAATTCTCCTTTATTGAAAACAAAAATCTTTTCGACGATTTATAATTACGCAAACGCAGCCAAGCAGATGACAACGATGTTTGAGAATATAGTAGATTTGTCTATGGATGGTAAAGATATAGCTTAGGATACTTAAAGGTATTAAACTACTTGCTTGTATGTCATAAAGGTTAAACGATAGTGCTCATTCTGTATTTCCTACCAAGCATTGTACCTGAAACTATTAAACAGCAAATATCATTGTTTTTGGCTCCCTCTGTTATGATTGCTGATCAGCCTTGGCATAACTCGTCTTTTTTTCGTTTTAACCGCTTTTATATAACATAGTTTAATCTTTAGTTTGTGAGGTTACGTTATTGCATTTCACATGTATACCAAATTTATTTAACACAACGGAAATGTATTCCAAAACCCGACATTTTCGAAGATTATACGATATGAAGGAACATTGTGCAATGGAACCACTAGAAGAGATATTCCAAACATTAATCAAAACTTCTGAACCAGATAAGATGTTATATTATAAAATCATGATTGCCATACAAAACATGGGTTAGGGACTGTTTTTACTTTATACTATACCTAAAAACAAAGTATTAGTAACGCAGAAGCTAATGACTTACTGACTCGAATCCGAAGGAAATATAGTTACATTTTTTTATCCATTAGATGCATCTAGAGATAAATACATTCTTGATGTCTTAATGGCTATAGAACTGGATTCCTCAGCAACTGTTAAAGCAATTCGGTTAAAACCTTGATGCATTTAGTAAAATTGGATCTCTAAATGTTTCTTTTATGTCTTGTCCAGCATTTGTAGAAATTTTAACAAGAAGCATTCAATTTCTAAAGTTTGTAGATTCTTCTAACCAAAATTTTGAACAACCTTGAATTTATAATGATAATTGCGCCACAATAGCCTTTATTTCTGATAAAGCACCTGTAACTACTGGGAACTGTAATGTTAAAAGAAAACCTATCAAGAAAATATCAGCAACAACCACTAACCCTTCGAAGTCAATCACACATATGAGAATAAATGACTTGTCAGGAATTGGCGTAGTAGATATTGGATGCTCGGAGAATTATATTATTGGTTTTTTTGTTACGAAGCACAAATTACAGAAATACTTAATCACCTCTGGAGTTGTCATGTCTTAGCTATGTCAATCTAGGCTTTTTTTTCCAACTAATCTTAGGTAATAGACACACTATTACAAACCCGTGTTTTTTTAAAGACTGTTGTGATGATAGGGTTAGATTAGTACACTACATTTTGCATTAAAATATTCTCGTCTATAACCTTTGATGGTAATAAACCAAGATGACAAATGAGATGTATTGTATCGGGTGCAAAAATAGGTCTTGTCTCTCTAATGGGCATTTAACTATCTTGGAATAAAATCCAGACCTCATTTAGATGAAGACGAAAACTACATCCTTTCTCACATTACATAGTTACTCTCCAATGGCACGATAGAAAAAAGTATTTCTTCATACAAAAACTTATTTTATTAAAACTTGATTATTCACGAACGATTAATTGCTACCGATCTGGCAAAGATAATTTAGAAAATGGAATCATATGGACATCTATTTCCCTGACCTTGATATTGATAGGATTGAATGTATCAAAATGGGAAGAGATATTTCTGTTAACGTTACACTCCATTCGTCCTTAAAAGGTCTACGCAACATCTTATCAACGGATGTTCATCCACAAGATGAGGTTTTGAAGAATTGATCTTCCTTCGTGGCTGGCAACTCCGGGTAAAGTAACGATGAAGAATCAAGTATAGTAGAGTAAATATGATTCCCTCGTGCAAGAAGTCATTTACAAAAAAAAATATATATACAACCACACAAGGGATATATATATTGTAGGGATATATATATAATCAGTAAAGGGAGGCAACAGTAAACCAAACATCTCTATAGGGGAAATATGTATAATACAAAGTTATTGGATAATGTGAGAGAAAATGTGAATTTATGCTTGGTAGAGAGATTGAACGGAAATGAAAATTAATTAATTAATTTAATTAAACTCGTGAACGCAACCAATCTGAATCAAGTAATTGCAATTGGGACTGTAATTCTCCGAAAATACCAACCTGCGTCTAACTTCATGCAGCTTGTAGAGTTACGCAACTTATCGTAATCCATTGGTTCAAACGGTATTCGTTTAATATTAACAGTTTTATATATTGAAGAGGTGTATTTGTTGACTAGATGAATGTATATTTTTTTAGATTTATTTAGAGGGATTAGTGAAGGTAATAAAAAAAAAAAAAAGTTAAAATTAACATCACATTATTTTATTCGTAATTTTTTTTTAAAAACCATTAATCTATAACATTTATATAGGTTCAAAATTCGGAATTATAATATAAGACGTTTTGAATATGATGTTAATAATTTTCAGGGAAGTTTTGTGATATATTGATGTTTTAGAGGTGTATTAGATGACAAAGAATCCATTCACAAAATATGACTACTGAAATTTTATCACTGAATGTATATTTCCATGTATAAGATTTATTTAGAGGGATTTAAAGTGAAATAGAACAAATATAAATATGTAAAAAATAAATTAATCTTCTTAAAAAAAAAAAGTTTCAAAAACACTTAACATCACATTTTGTTATTTTTTCATTATTTACTGGTGTTTAAATTTACTATTTATTTATTTTTTACATGTGATACTATCCTGAAAAATGATTGAAGTGATCCTGTTGTTGACATTTTCTTTTTTAGCCCTGATGGCTATGGCTGAAACATTGGCATAATAAAAAAATAAATTGTTTTATTCCTTTGACTGATCCCTCTAATTAAATCTACAAGATAGTTTTATTTATATTTATTTAATAAAATCTTTTCTTTTATGCATTTTTATAAACAAAATTAATTTTAAAAACTCGCGAGAGTCGGGGCAGAAGTGTATTTGCAATCATAGCCTAGGCTAGAACTCTCCCACTTCCGAAGATAATTTGCGTGCTTGAATGAATTGGGTGGGGGGAGGGGGGGAGAATGTGATGAAACGTTTTATAATTACCAATTTTATATTCTACCCTCAGAGCTCAGCTTCTTTCTGATTCAGAAAAATGATCCACACAAGGTTTTACTGCATATGTGATTAAATATTTTTTTCGAAATTTGTTCAAAATCTGTGCAGAAGAGTTGGTTACTCCTTTTTTCTTGGAACCAATGTAATTGCAAAATTCTCGCTCAATTGTGTACTATACTTGAACTAACATTTTCCCAACAAAAAAAATTGTTGATTGAGCTATTTAAATCTTCTTAATATTATAGTACCTATACAATTTTCAATTATAAAATAAAAGGAGATTAACTGCCTGAAGTCACAACAAGGGATAGAACGGAGCTGCATAGTAAATAGGTAGTAGGTTAGTCAAACTGACGTAGAACGGAACGAAACTGGAACTGGTTCCAACAGTGGAACGGAACGTAAAATCTCATTCCACTTTTAAGTTGGAATGGCCCTTCACTACTTACCACCCTTCTCTTGCCGACCAACTACCGCTTTTTTAATGACCTGGACCGCATTTTATGTTTACCCATTTATTGAAATTTACAACTGTGTATGTATATATATATATTTTTTTCTTCAAAAAAGCCTAAACACAAACAATTTTGTCAAAACGTGAATTTTATTCATTCATTCAAACCAATACAGCTCGTAAACGGTAGGTCCTATCGATAAATGTTATTGAACAAAAATATTCTCCGTTAAATTCCTTATCAGGAAAATTGTCGATCCGAGCAACTCCAACAGTGGTAAAGCGTCTCAAAATTTTATATTTTTGAATGTGAAAAAAAAACGTTAGAAAAGAAAACTATAGAGCCCCAGCAAAATACATACCCATGTTAATAAAAAAAAATACATCCACTAGACGTGATAATAACAAGAAGATAGCTTCTGAAGCTGCTACCCACTGGCAGCACTTCAATACCACATTTTTAAGGATAAAAAATTCGATAGAAGTTAGATATGGGTAATTGTAAAGACTCAAAATTCTTTTCAGACAGGCCAATACCTTGGCAGAAATATATTGAGAGGACCGGAGCCTATTTTGATTTATAAAAATGTTTTTTAATAATTTATTGTTTAGATTTATCCTAGAACATAAACCTACTATAATACTAGAGCAAAATTATAAACAAATATATATATATTGATCTAACCTTCACAATCATTGCGTCAATCGGTCTGCTGAATTTATCCGCACTCTGCACCGCCTGTTAACTGCCCTAATTAAATTCACCTTGGGCATATGCGATAATTCTGTAGTATTTTGCTCTTGTTTTTTCATAGTGTATCTCGGTAAAGCATGGGATTGTCCAGTTTCAACTAAAAATGTAACATTTTCGAGCTCTTCAGTTATGGAAACGCTGCGTCGTCTATAGCGAATGGTTTTTATTGATCTATTGAGCGATGCTTTAGAAGAAATCGTAGTCGTTTTCGTTCGTTTAAGTAGAATTTGAAAAGTGGCCTATTTAAATCCCTGAGAAATGCATCCGGTTTGGACAGCGTTCACCATTTCGGGTTTGATGAATTAATTGCTACTTCTATTAGATTTATTTTTATTTGAAAATTAGTTTCGAATGTTAAAATTCATTGTCAGTTTTAAAAACAAGTGACAATTTATTCATCATGTATTGATCCTTCTATAACATCATAGGTACCTAAGGTGTTTCATAGGTTTTTCCCAGTAATAGTCAAGTAATCAGGTAGTTTGCCGGTGGGGGGAGGAAATATATATTTATTTTTTTCAATTGAATTTTGTGTTTTTAGGATGTTGAATTCGAATATCAATTAGACCACTCCCACAAAAAACTATCCGAAAATATAAAAAAAAAATCTTAATTTCCTGCCATACTAAGAAAAAAATATACATGGATTTCAATCAATCAAGGCGGCGCTACAACTCATTGTGAGTCAAGAACTCCTGTAGGATGGACCGCCAGTTATCTCGGTATGTTGCTGCTGCTCTCCAGTTCCTCACTCCCAAGATGGACAACGCATCCTCTGCCGCTCCATCGATCCATCTCAGTCTTCATCTGCAGAATCTTCTCTTGGCAAATATTTTTCCTCTAATAGTTTTTTAGGGACCTCGTCTGGATTCATCCTCGCCACATGCCCTGCCCATCGTATTTTGATATAACTGTGCGAGCTCTGAATTGGTTCTCAGCTTCCAAGTGTTTTTTCTGAAAACTGGTCCAAAAATTCTTCTTTGAATCCGTCTCTCGAACCTCTGGAGTAAGGTTTCCTGCATTTTAGAAATTGTCCAGCATTCAGAGGCATAGGTCAGAATAGGTCTTATTAAGGTTTTATACAGCTGGACTTCGGTTTTGCGTGAGAGATTTCTACTTCTACTTCTAAAGAAGACTAATGAACTGCTTCGATAGGTTTATCTTTAGGCTTCCAAAAGCCTCCCACACATCACATCTAAATACAGAGTTAAAATGGCTTTATCCTCCATCCCGCAGAAATTACTTCCTAGCCTCCTTCCTCTTTCAAACTATTAATTCTCAGAATCCCTCCCACATCTATAACATCTTCCAGTTCAGATCCTCGGTCTCCTCCCGCTCTAAAAGATCTCGCTCCTCAGACCTGTATACTTCTTCCCATAAGAGTACATCATTTGACCATTCCTTCATTCCCCGTGCTACTTCCTTATGGAATTTACTACCCTGTAATATCCTTTATGCTCCATCTCTGTCCACATTTAAATCCCTTCTCTTTCAATACCTCCTTTCCCTCCAGAATGATACTGACTAGCAAAATCTCACTAAAAAAAAAAAGTATTCAGTAATGTACATAGGTTTTTTTTTTCTCCTACAATTATTGGATTTTTGTAATTTTTATTTCATCTGTGTCTGTTTTTGTTCTTTATTTGTAGAATTGTAAATAGTTAACCAGATTGTTAATTTATTTTATTTCATCTTATGAAAGCTAGACTCATTGTATTTATTTATGTACATTATATTATTCTTAGGGGACATCGTCCCAGAATAAAGTTTATTTTATATTCTGTTCCAGTCTACTTCTAAAGAGCTTCAGAGTCCAGAACAATACATGGATATGCCTACCTATAATCTACTGCTTTTCCCAATTTACATTTTATAATTAACTATATATGATTTCTTGATGTTATTTTATCAAAGCAACTATAGTGAAAGCAAACTAAAGTTTTCATTAGTTATCACACTTTCTATATCTATACTATTATATAAAATGACAAGCCATTTTTCGTTTGTGAACTTCAATGAACGATTGTGATGTTCAATTAAATTGTCATTAAAAAAGGCTATAAATAGATGCCAAGCGTCATTTTGAAATAGTGGTTACAATGGTTCTGTATTATCTAGAGCTTGAAATTGATTATAAAATTTACTTATTTTCAATAAAATTATTAATATAAAGAGGTGAATATGTGGTGCTATAAAATTTTTAATGAAAAAATATTAATTGATTATCGAAATGTGTAGGTTGGAACACGAAAATGAAACTGCTATTTTAGCAATTCAAATACTTTTTTATTTAAATTACATGTAATATATATATATATATATATATATATAATATATATATATATATATATATATATATATATACGGTATATATATATACAGGAAAACTTAATACATGATCGTGCAAAAAACTCAAAACATTTAAAAACTTAATACATTTTCACAAATGTGCAGAACTTCACTAGCCTTGAATAAATTTAAGACATTTCGACAAAGGTTTCGTTTTAGTGTTAATTCAATCTGAAATACTTTAAAATTTCCTTTTACGTGGAAACAAAATATAATTAAACGTTTTGGAAAAATAAATTAGTTTTTAAAAGTTTCAAGAAAATGTAGGACATTATAAATTTCAAAATATTTCTCAGTAAAATTATGCCGCCTGTCACTTAAAATGTTCTTCAGCAAAGAAAAGGAACGTTCTACATATATGGACGTAATAGGACAATTTTTGTAGCATGCAATTGCGGATGGATCTAGATTATCAGCTTGTATTTCCTTTCCATTGATAATATAATTTAATTTTTTTTAACGAATGTAGCCGTAGTTTTTCTCAAAGATTGGCTCGAATTTTGAAAACAAACATCTTCCCTTTTCATTTTCAATTCGTTTTCAGCTTTCTTCGAGAGTTTCAATAATTTCGATTTGGTAATTCAAGGATTGATTCCGGGATATCAATCGTAATGTTCGGATAGATGGTGACTTATGTTTGAATAAAGGAATATTAGCACCTACTAATGCTTGACAGAGGCCAATATCATTTTTTATAGATTAATAAAGAAAACTTACATTATTTACAATTTGCGATTTCCTTTCATGCCTACTTTTTTACACAGCACATTACTTTACAATGTGGAAATTCTTATTGTTTTTTAGCGTTTTACATCCCTCACTTTGTTGCCACGATGGTAAGTGTCTGGCTGATGAGGAAACATCATCTAATCGTTGCCCGAGTACCTAATATAAAGATCAGCTTTTAATAACGTGAATACAATTACAAAAATGATTAATGTGGCAGGGGGTTGCCACGATGGTAAGTGTCTGGGTGATGAGGAAACATCATCTAAATCGTTGCCCGAGTAATATATATAAAGATCAGCTTTTATACTATAACGTAAATACAATAAAAAAGAATTAAGGGTGTCTGGCAAGGGGTTGCCACGATGATAAGTGTCTGGTGGGGGTTTGCCACGATGGTAAGTGTCTTGGCTGATAGGAAACATAATATAATCATTGCCTGAGTAATATATATAAAGAAATACTAAAACATTAAGGGTGTCTGGTGGGGGGTGCCACGATGGTAAGTTTCTGGCTGATGAGGAAACATCATAATGTTAATTCTTGATAAACTTTATTGTGTAAATAACATAGTAATATATATAAAGATCAGAATCCTTATCTATATAACACCTAAATACAATTACAAATATATGAACATTAAGGGTGCTCCATCATCAGGCTTCTAAGGGGTTTTTTAAAACACACAGTTTTACAATTATATAGTAACTTGTCATTTACCTCTTAATTTGTGATTATTTTAACATTGTCTATGAGGTTAAATCCATTATACATTATAAGACAGAATCCTCATTGCCCGAGTGATATGTTAAAAATCTGCTTTTTTCTCAACTTAAGTACAATAAGAAAAATATGAAACCTGAGCATTAAGGGTGTCTGGCAGATTTATTTTTACGGTCGATAAGTGTTTTATTGGGGGGTAATTATACAATCTGGCTCACTTTAGGGCACATAAGTATAATGACATTCCTGCATTCACAAATATAAGCATACTGAAGCTTTTATCACTTAACGTAATACAACAAATAAAAAATATATCAAAACCAAATCATGTACAAATTATATTAGATTGACGATAGTAAGACTGGACTAAAATATTTTACACACCTTTAGCACCGTTTACCTGCCAAATCCACGATTACCTATCGATAAATTTATCTCGAAGTGAAGCGTAAGGATCGAACTGGGTGTGGCCATTTGCTGCCTCCTCTTAACCCGACCGTTACCCTTTTTACTTTCAATTTAAAACTAATTAACCTATTTAATATTAATAAATGTTGCCTAATAATCGTAAGTAAAATTTTCAAAAAATAAATGGTTCAATGAGACAAATTAGATTTTGGTTCAATTGTGCTTTTCGTGCAGTAAAAATTGTGCAATTAGCTCAGAAAGTCAAATTTGAGCAATCTCGTGCAAAATAAAATTTAAGAATAAGAATCCTTAGGTTATAAATGAGATAACTACTTGGTTTAGAGAGCGCTAAATATGCAATAACACCGAAATCCGGTCTCTAGTTATTAGCTATAAACGAATTCCCTGGAACATTGCCGATGTTACCCGATTTCAACGGAGGCAATATTCGGCTTGGCCGACTGATCGGCCTTTTTTCCAGCTGCCTAGGTCAAAGTCATAATCGGTCTTTCTCTAGGCAACATCTAAACAAGAATGAAACTTTTCGCCGATAAAATGAATGAATAATTGGAAGTTTTTGCCTGTGAGTGTAAACAGATCGTTTGAAAAATATTCCACATATTTTTCGTTTGTTCCACTCATTTTTTTCTGTTGTTGACTCATTGACATATTGATGAGGACACTTAGGATATAGGTAATCATTCATGTATCCTTTATAATAATGCATCATTTATGTGTCAGAATATTATTTTAAAAGCCCTCTCCATTTTAGTCACCGTAGTCCTTGAGTTACAATATTGATTATGATTCGCGTGAGATTGTAACTTTTTTTATTATCCCGGTTTTAATGTAATCGGCCTGATTGTTTCTTGGAAGTTATTACAAATCCCTTATTCGCCCTAAAAAGGTGATATAAAAGTACTTATGAAAATCATTTACTCGTGTGTTACAGCCAAAGATTGATTCCTTAGTAATGAGTCATTTGTTTTATCTTACGCCAGGAATTAAAAAGGAAAACTGTTGAATCATATATTTTCCTTTAAAAAACTGAAATAAGTTATTTAAACGAGACAGTACCCATGCTACACGCACTTCTTTTATAAATCAGTTTACAACTCTTGTTTGTTATATGTAAATATTAGTTAGTTATTTTTATTTATTTATTGATATAAGGAGAAGAAGATAAAAGTCAAACAGAAAGACCACGTCCTAGTAGAAATAATCTAATTGTGATGTCTTGATGCCTTACAGCTCTTCTTCAGGGCAATAATAAAAAAAATACTGGATTTGACAAAAAAAAAAAAAAAAAAAATAGCAGACCTATAAACAAATGACAAATGGATAACATATAATGACATGGATGAAAACTATATACAACAATAAAACTATGTAAGGACTTGGATGTGGTGTTTCTGTTTGATAGTCTACTCAATTTAGAAGTTTTAAGCCCAAATCTGCGGAAAAATTCCTAGTGAGCTGAATTTTTGTGTACACCTTTATTACAGCATTTTAATGAATATGTGAAAAATCGACATTGATATCGTGCCGGCTAAAAAAAGTTTTAAAGGTCAAAAGGTCTCGAAAATCAGTTTTCCGCGAATATCTCGCGACCTATTGCTCGGAGGTCAATTGAGGTCATTACAAAAAATTTTCATCGTTCAATTATCTACAATAAATGCCTGTTGCATTTTCCTGTAAGAACAACCGTTTTTTTAAACAGAGCGCTGAGAAAGCGACAACGTTATGATTATGCACTCGTTTCCCCGCACAACCCCACAGTGGGACGAATGACCAATCTAGGAGAAAAGAAGTCTGAATCACTTAAACAGACCTGGCAACCTGATTTACATAGACAATAGAGTTTAAATAGGGTAAAATAAAACCACTCAAGTCACAACCATAAGGAAAATACTATACAGTAGGCCCCCATTATCCGGGGTTACAATATTTTATTTTTTTTATAAGGTTTAATTTTTCACCATTTATTTTATATGTATCATATTAATTTAATAAAAATAATGAGTTAGATCGTTTCTAACGGTTACATAATGGGTAATTATTTATACTTATTATTATACAGTAATTATTTTTTTACATCTTTAAAAAGTAATGAATAAAAAAACACGTCAAGCTGGTATCGTATGAATGATCTCGTATGAACGTATGAATCCAATCTTTCTGTGATACTCGTACTGACCTGTTTCCTACTAAACAAAACTATTTACTCACAATCAGTTATGCTTTAGTCTTCATTTAAATAAGAACTAACGAAATGTCGCAAAAAAAAATTAATACATCTATATACAGGGTGTCCCGAATTTAAATGACAAAACTTCAGGAACTTACAGGGGACCGAAAAACTACGACAAAAAGTCCTTTAGAGATTTGCTCGTTTTTGCTTAGTTTTAGAGAAAATTGCAAAAAAAGAAACAAAACAAGTTTTCATTTTTATGCTTATTTATTTACATTTATATTTATGTTATGTTTTTTAAATGTAAATATTGCTCAAAATGTTGTCCTCTTGCACCAATGCAAGCATTACATCTAGCACTCACTTGATAAATTGCAGCTGAACATTGTTCTGATGATATTTGGTGCACTGCATCTATGATTCGGTCTCTTAATTGCTCTCTTGAGTTGATTGACACCGAATAAACTTTCTGCTTCAAGGTTCCCCATTCGAAGAAATCCATTGGTGTCATGTCAGGTGATCTGGGTGGCCAAGGTACTACTCCTCCACGTCCAATCCATCGTTGTGGATAATATCCAGCCAAGCTCGAGCAACTCCGCTATAATGAGCTGGACATCCATCGAGTTGGAACCACATTTCAATCCGCTGCTGTAAGGGAATGTCATCTAAATAATTAGAGAAGTCCTTCTCCAAAAAATGTGTAAATGTGATACCATTCAATCTTCAAGGTAAAGAATATGGTCCCACCAGTAATCCGTTTCAAATTCCAAGCCAAACGTTAATAGCAAATTCATGCTGAAACCTTTTCTCTCTAATAGCTCTGGGAAATCCAAGAGCCCATACATGATAATTTCTTTGATTAACAATTCCTCCTCTTGTAAAGGTAGCTTCATCAGTCCATATAATTTTTAATGGAAATAAATTATCATCGCGAATTTTGTCAAGAAACCAGTTACTAAAATTCAATCTCTTGACATAATCTTGAGGTAATAAATTCTGACCTTTTTGAAGATGGTATGGGTAGCGATTATCACCTTTCAAAGTTCGCCATATTGCTTGCCACGATATTGCTAATGCAGCAGATGCTCTTCGGATGCTAGTCTCAGGATTGTTATCGAAGTGGCGTTGGACACAATTTCTTCTCCAATAATATGCTCTTATTGCTGCCTGGAATCGGTCGCCTTCATTACGTATTAAGAATGACCCAGTCTCTCGTATTCTATTAAAAGTTAACGAAAAGACTCGTCGATTAGGCACTCTTCTATTTGGAAATCGGCGCGCATACTTCCGCACCGCTTCTAAAGCATTACCGTTACAGAAACCATTTACAAAAATCATATCAGCGTTTTCAACATTAGAATGTGTATGCGGCATGTGTCTGATGCTATTTCACACAAAATTATCTAAGTAATTGACTGAAGACTGATTTAGGAATTATAATCCTAAAAGGAAGCCAAAATGTAAACAAATAAAAGAATGTAAAGGATAACATTAAGTGTTTACATATCTCACTGCCTAGCCTGACTAACTTTGAAAGGTGATTATCGCTACCTGTAACATTTTTGTTTTGTTTCTTTTTTTTTTGCGATTTTCTCTAAAACTAAGCAAAAACCAGCAAATCTCTAAAGGACGTTTTGTCTTAGCTTTTCGGTCCCCTATAAGTTCCTGAAGTTTTGCCATTTAAATTCTTGACACCCTGTTTAAAATGTGGCATTTTAATGATTGAATAAAAATTAACCAATAGAAAAACGGGAACAGAGGGACAAATGGCCAATGTATAAGAAAGAAAGTCTTACTCACTTTTTACTGTTTTTTATCTAAATTAAAATTCAATACATATAGTAAAAAACATACATACATACATTCTGATGTATTTCTGTATATAATATATTTATAAATGTATGTAAAACTTTTTTTTGTTATAGAATTATTTTCTTAATCACCTTTGATGATCGGAAGTGAATAAAATGTAATTCGACTTTCCAGGGTTTTACAGCCTCTTATTATTTCGTTGTAATTTTCATAACTACCAATTTTAAATATGTCTTCAACGCAGCTGGAGATGTTGAAAAAATATCCTCTAATTCAAATGTTTCCAATGTAGTAATATACAGGGTGTCCCGAATTTCAATGGCAAAACTTCAGGAACTTATTGGGGACCGAAAAACTAAGACAAAAATTCTTTTAGAGATTTGCTCGTTTTTGCTTAGTTTTAGAGAAAATCGCAAAAAAAGAAACAAAAAAATGTTACAGGTAGCGATTATCACCTTTATAAGTTCGTCAGGCTAAGCAGTGAGATATGTAAACACTTAATGTTATCCTTTACGTTATTTTATTTGTTTACATTTTGGCTTCCTTCTAGGATTACAATTCCTAAATCAGTCTTCAGTCAATTACTCAGATATTTTTGTGTGAATAGCATCAGCCACAATGCCCCATATTCTAATGTTGAATACGCTGATATGATTTTTGTGTATGGTTTCTGTAACAGTAATGCTTTAGAATCGGTACGGGAGTATGCGCGCCGATTTCCAAATAGAAGAGTGCCTAATTTATTGCAGAATTTACTACCTAAAGATTATGTCAAGAGATTTAATTTTAGTAACTGGTTTCTTGACAAAATTCGCGATGATAATTTATTTCCATTAAAAATTATATGGACCGATGAAGCTACCTTTATAATACCTTTATAAGTTCCTGAAGTTTTGCCATTTAAATTCGGGACACCCTGTATATTAAATCAATGCCCTTACAGTTTTGCCAAAGACTAATAACTCTCTTCGCGGAATTGAAAATTCGTTTTCAGACAAGAAAGCAGATAAAAGCAGCTAAATGTTTCATTATTTTATAAAGCCTCTACCATGAATTTCAGACCGGTACTTCGGGGTACTTTTTAGTAATACATCTTGTTAGTTTAAAAAATGCTTTAGTTTACGGCACTTTAAAAATAAAAATATAATATGTCAAATTATTAAAACTTTATTTTGAGAATGGCTTACTGCTATATCGATCATCTATATTCACTAATTGCAAAAGAATAATGAAAAAATATCAATAGGATGATACAAAAATTCAGATTGAAAGAATCAATAGTTTTAACAAAATTTGACCTGTCGAGTTAGGTGTTACTTTCATCGTTGTTTTTACCTTGAAATCCACCTCCTAAAAACGGAAGAACCTTTAATAATGTTCGATAAACTACTTAACTATACACCTATCACAATAGTTTCATTAATTTGAATTTCTACCCCTCGGTGTAGAATGTAAGGCGCGTTTTTTTTTTTTTTTTTTTTTTTTTACATAGTTTCCGCAGTAGGCATAATCCAGGATATGTAATAAAAGGCTTTTTTTAATTTTAAAGTGAAGAGATTTTTTATTTAGAACTGAAAAATACAAACAAAAAAATATACTTATTACTAACATATACTAATTTATATGTACAGTACAACCTCGTTTAGTCGGTCTCTGTTATGTCGGATCTGCGGGTAACATGTATCACTTCTGGAAAATTTAAAATTAGCTTCTTGTCGTCCGCCCAGACTGCCGAGCGTAGGAAAGATGTTTGTTTATCAGTATACTGTTCGTAGAACTCGATGGATGCTCAGACGTTGATGTTAACGATACTGAAAGTTGACTAGACGCTGACTCCGAAGAAGGCTTACGGATGACCAAATTATTGCGATAAAGATGCTGATAACAGGGAGGATACTGACGAAGAAAACACTGAAAATATCACAGTTATAAGCCATGCAGAAGGAGCATCTCATTTGGGTGAGTTGATGGTTTATTTCGAGCAACAAGAAGAGACCGCAACACCGACCGCACGCCACGGAAACGGCATTCAAAGCAGACTCAACTCAAATTAACAAAATTATTTCAGAAAAATTAAATTGTATATACTGTATTATAGTTTATCGTGCTCTGCATTTTAATTGTTTTTTTTCGCAATTAATATATATATATATATATATATATATATATATATATATATATATTATTGTTTGTACATGTTGTTATTTATTTTTTCAACGTTCTTCGTTTAACCCGGATTTTCGTTATGTGGGATCGGAACTGCACTGTACTTATTTTCTAAATTTTTATTCACTCATTGTCGTTATCCTAAGTTTCTCTATCATTAAAATTTGCTGAAAAAACATCGCGTGGACTCATTCCTATACTTAAGTCGACATCAATAGTTGATTCCGCGTTATAGAGAAAAATGTGCCAAAAAATGTTGGATTTCATAACAGTTAGCGGTATTTAGCGTACTGGCATTGGAAGTTTACGGGACTTGATCAAAATTGTATGTACAGGAGCTGATAGTAAATTTAATCAGCTTTCAGATAGAAAAAATAAATTTCGTATCGGACAAATAGTTTCGGAGTTATGGCTAAAAGTGCCTACAAACGCGTGTTCGTGGAGAACTGCAAAGCGGAACTTTCCTTACAGCGAAATTTCTGGTACTGATACATCTTTTTGATTAATGTAATAGATACGTATAGGTATATATTAACAAATTACAAATGAAATAGGTTGGTTCCTACCGACTCACACACTTGCCAAAGCAGTTTTCTCTCCAAACCCGATTTTCCTAATTTCCGATCTTTTCCTCTTTTTAGAAAATATCTACGGGCATCTTTTAGAGCTCAAATTAAAGCTAGTTAAATTTCCTTTAAATTATTTCCAGAAGGTGTTTTTTTAAAACCCAGTAATTTCAAAAAACATAAGTTCGATTACACAAGCCAACAAAAAAAATGTTTTTGAAAACTATTTTTACTTTAATAGCCGATTTTATAGAGTTTTGTGTGCTGAATCCAAATCTAGTCTTAGTTTTTTTGTATCACCCATAGCTTTTGAGAAATTTGACTTTTTTTATATGATTTAAAAAAGCATATATAACTGCTTTATATAAATATAAAGCACTATATAACTGTTTCATGAGGCCTAACTTTTTATGTAGAGGTGCTAAGAGAATGTTTCTAGGATCTACATGGTTTTTGCGGAGAACGTTCTTCTCGCCGGGTTTTAAAGCTCCCTCACAGGCCAGTTCTTTCTGCACCAATGTTGATCCCTTGCTCTACTGTCCCATTCACACAAAAAACATGGAAATTTGGTAAAACTGCCTTGCTGACCAAGAAGCAAGCAACGCAACGCAAGCAACGCATGTTACTTTCAAGTCACCACTTATCATCCAACCATGAGCCGAATAGCCAATTTTATTCAACACTATTTCTAGGTTTTCATTGCTATCTTTCATATGTACAGAATAGCCAACAGGTATAGATACATAAGTGTTACTATTGTGTAATAAAACAGCTTTTAAACTAGTTTTGGAAGAATCAATAAACAGCCTCCAGTCTTCTTTTTTGTATTAAACACCAAACTCTTTGATCAGACCTGGAATGTCTGAGCAGTACACTAAATCACCTTCTTGTTCAAAAAATTTCGAAAAATGCTGCTCTCTCTTCCTATACACATATGCTATTTCCAACTGCTAACAAGTTCTTTTCTTTTAGTATAGAACCAAGCAATTCAGCCTTTTCTTTTGTTAACCCAAGATCCCTAACTAAGTCGTTAAGCTCAATCTGAGTAAACAGTTTAGACTATATATTTGCTGTAGCACATTGCAACTCTTCATCATCTTGCTCATCTATATCTATATCTGCTTCAGCAGTACTACCAACTCTTCTACATCCAGCACAAATTATTTTACAGCTTGCAAATTTCAAGCTGACACATTTGGGACTCTGAAAGCGGTTTTAATGCTTATTGTTGGATTTTATATGCTATTGATGGAATTGGTCAAGTTGATTTGAATCCCGAGGTTAGGAAGAGCTCACTTTAAAGTCCGTAAGATGGCCTCTTCAAGCCGAAACGGTATGTTCCGCTTGTTATATCAAGCGTTCTAATATGGTCTGGTGAAAATAAGACTATCCGCCCCAGAGAAAGACGAGATCCGGTTCTTCTGTAATTACTGCGTACACCATCGCACGATTCGCTGGACTAACCTACTCATCTTTATTTGCCTAACCGCAACCAAGGAATGCGGCCTTGTGGCTTTGTGTACATATCCAGATTATGTGCAAAATTATGGACACCATTTTTTTTATCCACGGTAGCTATGTTTTGACTATTTTTTTTGGAAAGTCTTATAATATATTTTCGAATCAGTTGAGATATGCATGGAGGTACCAAACTGTTTCAATTTTCGATACCCGTACCAGCAAAAAACAAAAAAAAAAGAAAAAGATCCTTGGTACTTAAAAGGTTAATTGCTGTTACAAAAAATATGAGCTAAAATAGCAAACCCAATCTATTAACTAGTTTAAAGAAAAATTGTTTGTTTTTATTTTTTTTTATTGAAATAAATGTACAATCTGCCTCAGTAATGAATGGGCAATAGATACAGAGATAAATGTATTCATTCATACCATATATACAAATACACACACATAACTAATTATAATAAAAAAATAAAACAAATAGTCTTAATAAAAATAATTATTATTTAAAAAAAAAATTGTTCAGCCATAATGGTGGCAGAAAATGTTGCGCCCATACAACATAGGCCTGTAGAATATATATATATATATATATATATATATATATATATATATATATATATATTTATTTTTTTTTTTTTTTTTTTTTTTTTTTTTTTTTTTTTTTTCCTGATATAAGAAAAGTGATATATTTATAAATGCTACAGTAATACTGTTTCATGAAAACTTTTATTGCATTTGCTTAAATCATAAAAACCCTTCAAAGGAATGAAGAATTACAATTTTTACATTAAAAACACAATTTTTTAATTTTTTTTTATTTCTCTTTTGTTTTAAAGCAATCTGGGTGTAATTCAACATTGCATCGCTCACGCAATTTAATTGTAGCAACCCTTATTTGGCTGGAATCAACATTTAAATATTACTATTCATTAGTGTTGAAAAATAACTATTGTTATTATTGTTTGTCAATAGGTTTAAAAACACACACAATTTTTTAAAATATTATTTTTAAATATTACAAACTTAAAAAATAAGCTGATGTAATAATATAAAAAATATTTGACAGCAAATATCAAATAGCATTTATTATCTACAACATATCCCTGGCTATCGTGAAGAAGTCGATAAGTCAAAATTGTGCACTTTTGAAATTTGGCAAATTTTTAGTAATTTTCAAAATGTTGTAATTACTCTAAAACACCATTTGTATCAAAATGAATACTTTTAGGCCTTACTAAGAAGTACAACATTAGCAATTTTCTACTACGCTAATATATGGTAAAATCGAGTTTTGGAGGCATACAGTGGCTCACATTGAAATTGGTAATCCCTGCAGAAAAAAAAGAAAATGTTTTATAGCTAGGCGTGAATTTTTTTTCTCGCTAGCTTTTATCCTAGCTTCCTTCACTCTACGTCCATCGGCTCCGAAAATAACTTTTATTATCAAGTATTACAGTTGTACGTCAGTTATAATCAGTCAAACATTTTCTAGTTATTTTGGGTTTATTTTTTTTCCTTATTGGATCTCCCCACTAAATGCTGGAGAGTGAACTTTTAAAAGTAATTTAGGCTATTTGATTAAAAAATAAAAAAATATCGCCATTATCGAAAAAAAAATTTAAAAACACGTCAGATTTTATTCATCTCGCTTTGAAAAGAGCCAAGCGCCTTCGCCACTAGAGTTTAACTAAATAAAAATCTGTTTTATTTTTATTATTAAACCTTGTTTATTTTTATAAGTTTTATACAAAGTACCTGCTACTAGGAGGTTTAGTGATTACAATAAATTATTGTTTTTAATTTAGTATAATTTCAACTATTTATTTATTCCAAGACATCTATCTATAAATATCCTGGCGTATCATTTTGACTGCAGGCTACTGTATATCAATATAATAAACATAAGTTAATTTTGCAAATCCTTGTTTTGTTTCTTTTATATACATTTATTGAAATTTACAACTGTACAGAATATATACATCAAGTAAATGTATTGACAACGATTATAATAACATGTTAAAACTTGGAAAGAACTACTCATCAGTAGCACTTTATTAAAACTTCTACACTAGAAGGTCTCTAGGCCATCTTCGTTTCAGACGCCTCGGAGGATTATCAGGAATGGAGGGGGAAGGAAGTTGATAAACTAACGGATTTGAGTGATTATGGAGCTTACTATGAAAGGATAGGTATCTGGTATGGGCTAACTCAGCAACATATGGAACATTGAGGTCTTTATGGATAAGTTTATTGGTGACAAAGTAAGGAGCATTGAGGATATTACGAAGGAGTTTGGATTGTAAGGATTGAATACGAGATGAATTAGATGGTTTAGTGGAGCCCCAAAGCTCAACTCGGTACGCCCAAATAGGTCTAATCATGTATATGAGTCTTTTGTAGTTAATTGGGAGCTTTGAACGTTTGTCTAGTAAATGTTGAAGTAGTCTGAAACGACAGCTTTTTAGTCTTGCAAATCCTTATTTAAGGAGATAAATGTTCCTTAACACTTTAGATGGGATGATATTTCTATGAATTTCCTTTTAAAAGTGGTATGTAGGCTCAAATACCAGTAATAAAAATAATATAAATTTTATTCAGTATGATCATATAATCAAGTGAAAACTAATCGGCATTCTGGGATAACAAAAATCCCTTCAAAATAACAAAAAAAAAGTTTTTTATACATAATTAATGGATATTTACAACTGTTTTTAATAAGCAAATGTGCGGCGAAATGAATACAATGACACTTCAATAACTTTAGAACTACACATTAGTGGCACTTCAATAAATGTTATACATTTGAGTCCCTAAGCCATCTTCTTTTCAGACGCCTCAGAGGATTGTCGGGAATCGAGTGAAAAGCAGGTTTCGAGAAAAGTGGATTCGAGTGGTTATGTAGCTTGTCGTGGAAGGATAAAGATACCTATCAACAAGGATTAGATAAGAGAAGAATTGTAAGATTTAGTGGAGCCCCAAAGCTCTTCTTTTTGAGGTCCAAATAGGTCTAATTACTATTATGTAAATAAGTATATTGTAATTAATTGGTATTATTGAAAATCAGGGAATATTAAGAAGTAATACAATAAATAAAAATAAAACAAAATAAAAAAACAAGTCAATAGTAAATGAAATTTTTTCAAAGTGGGAAACAAAGTTTATAAAAAACTTAAGTAAATAAAAATAAGAAAATTATATAAGAATGGTGCTTATACTGATATTAATTAAAATAATAGTAATTATGTTAACAGTAACATATATATATATATATATATATATATATATATATATATATATATATATATATATAATAATCATAATATAAATAATAACTAGATAATTAAGCCTAGAATTTAGAATAAATAATTGAATAACAATGATATAGAATCTTATATCTTATTTAATAATTTTATCTTATTTCTAGCCCCCTTTTTTAAAATTATTTTTATCTAATATTATTTCGCTTTAAACTTATTTTTTCACTTGGTATAATAAAATAATGATTTGTTATTTAAAACAATTCTTATTCCTTTGGCTGAACCCTCAAAAAATACACCTCTTCAATTATTTCAAGAAGAAGAAGAAGAAGAGAATGAACTTTATTCTGGGACTACTTGTCCCCTAAGAATAACATATGATTACAGTACATAGGACAATCATCTGGCTTTGATAATTAATTATAATTATCATTAATTAATTATAATTAATTTGTATGAATAATTCAAAATTGTATTTACCTCTTCCAATTTCTTCATATTGTTTTTTTGTTTTTGTTTTTTTTAATGCTTTTTATGTTTTTCGCTTCTAGTTTAGCACATTTCGTGTATAACATACTATTTGTTTATCCGAAGGTAAAATAAAATTTGATTAATTGATTAATTTTTACTTAAAACCTAAATTTACCCTGGTTTATTTTGTTGTTAATACAGTACAATAAATAATTTTTGATAATCATAGGGGTGTTTTGTATTATGTTGATCCATTGCCAGTCCATAGATAAAGAACATGGATTTATATATACATAATGTGATTACGAAAATGAAATTAAGAAAAGGTTGAAGTGTATTTATGAGGGAAAAAAAAAATCACCAAAATATTTATTAGGTGCATTTTACTGAATATTCTGGTTTATCCGGAATTCCTATTGGTGCCAAGTAGTCCGGATTTGAGAGACTCCCGTCAATTCATTCACTCATTCAAAACAAATTACTAGAAGATTCCTCAGTTTTGTTAATATTTAGCATTAGTATTCTGTCGAAGTGGTTTCTGTGCCATTGCTAGCCTTGGGCAGTTAACGAAATATTTTTCGACTTTAGAATATTTGAAATCCATTCTCCTTCGATTATTATTTTATTTTTTTAATTATTATATATTAGCATCAGAAAGAATAAAGTATTTTTCATCATTTTTAGTTGTGTGTTATAGGAATAATGGAAGCTCAAGTTATGGAAATTATGCTTTACTAAGGTTTTTTTCATTAGCTTCTATACAAGGGCAAGATTAACATAATCTTAATTAAAAAACAATTGAAAAATATCGTGATGCTTTCGAATAGAAGGTTATGATATCTTGAAGGCACTGTATTGAGCGTTTAGAAAGTATATAATTTTACATACATTGTTTTATTTTTTGACTCTTTGATTTTAAGAATTATTTATATTTGATTGTTAGCAATTTTTTGTTATTGATTGTAACTTAATTTAAGTTTTTAAACGTTTTGCGGTTCGAAAGATGGAATTAAGCCGTTCGTCACCTACGGTTAGGTTTCCTTATTCGGAACTCAAAAACACCGATTATATAAAATTATTTTTATTACTGACTTACACATTCGGAAAATTTTCCGTTCATACTTAAGAAATTCACGCCTGCATTCGGAATTCAGAATGGAAAAACCTAAAACCTCATCCCAAAACAAGCTCTTTGTCAACGTTTCGCCCAACTAAACGAATGGAATTTACTTTTGTGAATAAATTCATTTATAGTTAATTGTTTTCATCATTTTTATTAATGTACATTCTAATTTTTCCGAATAAAAAGAAAAAGAAAGGACTTTAGTAAGCTAATCAGAAAACCTTACCAGTGCTGCCAACCTAAACCTACTTCATTATCTGAGACTGTTTTCGGTTTTATCGCTGAAATGCCTACTTAAAAATAATGAGTCAGTTCATGCTTTTTCGTTCTTCGCTTCACTATTTCACTTAACTTCCTAACCTAGGGAACGTATACTAACCATTAAGAAAGATTTTTTTCCCAATTATTATTATATATACACGTTCCATAGCCCTCAAGTAAACAAATTATTTTTAGATATTGTTCATTTTAATATGCCAGAAAATAATCTTGAACGTTACTGTAACTTCTTTCTTCTGAATTATCTTAGATGAATTAATATTTTTTTCTAGTTGGACGATAAATATGCGGTCTATGTTTGCTGAATTATTTAACTCTGTAAGGACCTAATCGAAAAAAAAATATGTATATTAAATTTTGAACTGCTGTTTTTGTACGTAACGTAATTTTACTTGGGTTATAGCTTCCGAATCAGATGCCGTTCCATAGAGGAACGAATAACGTATTCTAAGTGGAAAAAGTCATATAAACGAATCATCAATTTCGGTTCACTGTTAATAAGAAAGATGTTCAATTATAGGATTCCATTAATATTATTAGCTTAATGGTAATGGTTCGGATCGGCGACACCAACCCCTCAACCCGCTCAGAATACCTTTTATCGATTCTAACCTTGTACCGATTTATTTCGATGTTCTAGTCGCTGCTTTTAGAAGGGAAAGATTATTCTCCTACATTTACTGTGAAACTCTAAATCCTTGTTCAAAGTAATATTAACTTCTGTTTACCTTCTAATATTAAAATGAGAAATAAGGAAATATTAAAGTGGAAATATCGAAATATAAGACACTAAATCAATTTTGAATTAATATTAATTTAATCAACAATTAATATACTACTGAACGACCAATAAAGTTAATTCCTGATGAACTTTCTGTCAGAGAAGTGAAAATAACAAATTATAAATATAAAAAAGATAGAATCCTTAAGTATTTATTAGGCATAACTCCTATTTATTTAAAATTTGTAGCTACATGTTTCAGAGATAATGTTCCATCATCAAATTTCTAATTTTCTTTTACAAGTTGTAAATTTTATCATCACTTAAATTGATAGAACAAATATAAATATGTAAAACACCAAATCCATGTACAAATTAATCTTCTTAAGTTTTATAACACTTTAAATTTTACACATAAGCTTAGATGAAATAAGAAAACATGAATTCATAAAACACTTAATCCTTTATGAAAACTCATTTTGTTAACTTCTGTTTCACTTATTTACATTTAAGAAGTTTAAATATCAATATAACAAACTAAAAAACACAATCCAAGTTGAAACTGTAGAAGTGATTGTTTACATGTGAGGTTATAGGAATGAACTATCGAAAAATGTAAACATGAAGTGAAGCGTAAGGATCGAACTGGTCGGTGTAGCGCGGGTCAACCTAGTTTGGTGGTGTCGCCGATCCGAACCGTTACCAGCTTAATTACTCTGCAGCTCCAGAGAAAAATAAATGAAGACCCAATAGTGCCCAGATCCAATGTGACTGAAATAATTTTTTTGGGAAATCCAGCGATATAATCCAATATTATGGATGAACGATATTATTGCATATAAGTAGTGGTTTTCATTTGTAATAGTTAACTATATTTAAAAATGTTACTGTTTTAAATAAGCAAATTTAACGCTTAATTTTAACTTCATTAATATATTTTTGAAACCGTCTTCAAACCTTTTTGATTACAGACTAGTATCTATATTAACTTTTCCAGCAAAAATCAGCTGCTAATAACTGTCATTTTAGTAATTATACCGATTTTTCTTCGTGATTTAACTACATTGCTAACCTCTACAGTATAACGAAAAATGAATTTTAAGTGGAAATAAATCATAGCAAAAAATTACATATCACCGAATCCCGTTCACTGTTGAAAAGAATAATATCCAGTTGGAGGATTTTATGAATATTATTGCCTTAATCCCTTAGAACCTCTAATCAAGAGAAAATGCATATACATAATAATTGTGTTACTGTTTTCAGTGTCAATGCTGGTTTTATTTGAGCCATAGAGACTGAAATAGTTTTTTATTAATTAAACATTAACGATATCACTGTTTGTTAATACTGGATTTTATTTAGCAATTTTATTGTTTTAAATAAATCAATTTAATGTGTAATTTTAATTTTATTACAATATTTTTAACATGCCACCACATGACACCGGTTCCATAGTTGTTTTTAGCTAACACTTGTATTGTATACTAACTTTACAAGCACATATCAGCTGCATTGGACTATTTTTATAATTTGATGGATTTTCCTTATGGAAGAGCTCTAATAAACAAAAGAACAAATATATTTTTGAACGTATACTGGAATAATTGAATAGATTATACTTCTGGATTATATTTAGGATTATACGAGGGTGAATCAAATATAAACGGTAATTTTCAAAATTATATTTATTGAATAATATTATACAGAAACTATACCTTCAACATTTTTCAATGTAGTCTCCTGCATTATCTACACACTTCTGCCACCGATTTGGAAGCTTGAATATTCCCTGTTCATAAAAAGACTGAGGGCGAGTTTTTAACCATTCGCGCACGTGCTTTTCGACGTCTTCATTGTTTTCAAATCGTTTTCCTCCAAGTGATTCTTTCAGGGGCACCCCTTACATTACACCCCCGAATCGAAAATGGCAAGTAAGGAGTGGCGAAGGAAGGATGAAGGCTGCCCAGTGAAAGCCAAAACTCGTCTCTCAGCCGGAAAAGTTCTTGCAACAATTTTTTTTGACTCAAGGGGAGTTCTACTCATTGATTTTCTTCACGATCAACGAACAGTGAATGCGGCTTACTACTGCCAGGTGCTACAGTCAGCAAAAACCAGTTACCGGAACAAAAGACGAGGTGTGCCCATTAGAGATGTCATCCTTCTCCATGACAACGCAAGGCCTCACACCGCATTGTTGACAAGGGATAAATTGGAAGAAATGGGCTGGGAAACTCTCGAACACCCTCCTTACAGTCCAGACTTTTTGTTTGCGCCCCTGAAAGAATCACTTGGAGGAAAACGATTTGAAAACAATGAAGACGTCGAAAAGCACGTGCGCGAATGGTTAAAAACTCGCCCTCACTCTTTTTATGAACAGGGAATATTCAAGCTTCCAAATCGGTGGCAGAAGTGTGTAGATAATGCAGGAGACTACATTGAAAAATGTTGAAGGTATAGTTTCTGTATAATATTATTCAATAAATATAATTTTGAAAATTACCGTTTATATTTGATTCACCCTCGTAGTTTTGTTCTGCCCACTCTCCATGCTTGGATTAGGACATTCGAATGCTTTTTGAACATAAGTTATCGGCTTCATATTAAGGAATGTGCAGTAAGAATTGAATCTGAGAAGACCGAATTGAAAAAATAGAAAAGAAGCAATTCAATTATATTTTAAAAGATAAATGGGGTTAATTGTGGATAGGCCAAAGCCTGGTTTTGGGACTTCGAATGACGGAAACTTGGCAAGAAGATTTCTTAAAAATTAGCGACAAAGTGCAAAAATAACAGAATTAAATGAGAAAATTCTGCAGAGGTTTTATTATGTTCTTAGTGCGATTAATTCTGGAATTGAGTTAGATTTTGACAAATTCGAATCATATCTGGAAGTAACAATTGAATTATTCCTCAACCTCTATCCTTGTTTTTATATGTTAGTAACAGTGCATAAGTTACTATCCCATGGCACAGAGATTGTTAACAGAATATAATTAATAGAACTTTCTCTCTCTGATTCTTTTAATTGATATAAAATAATCATTTTGCCACAAAACTGCAAATTTTTGTAAACACATGCCAATAAAAATTTTTGCATACCTAAGTAAACGAGGTATCGTCCTAGATTAATCCAAATATTTATGCAAATAATAAAATTTGATAATTTGTTGACGATAGGTCGAGATTATTGATTAATGATTCAAGGCTTATTTTGTTGATTGTAATGAGTAGAAGTTCATAGGAGATTGTTATAAAAAAATTAATTTTTTTTTTTTTTTACAAAAATAACTTGCTTTTTTTTTTCCAAAATATTGAAAATTCATTGTCCTAAAATTTTTTAAACATTTTTTCCAAACACTGCGACTAAAAAAAAAAAAAAAAAGAAATTGGGAACAAAATATTTTTTTCCAGTTAGAAGTGATATTCGGTCCACTGCGTTCGCATGGTGGTTTATAAGAATCAATCTAATTAGGAATCAATGAACGATTTGATACTTATTTAAAATGTCTAGTTTATAACGTCATGCATTGATATTTAATTCGAACTTGAGTGAGTTTAACTTGTATTTCTTGTGCCGGAAAATTATGAAGGATAAAGACTCGTTTACTTTTGTTCGACTTCTCGCCGAAGAAAAGTTTTTTTGTTTTTTTTTCTTACGTGTATGAATCGTCTAATAACATATTTCCCTTGATCAAATTTAAATATTTCTCTGTAATCATTACCTGGATAGAATCTTTAAGCTATTTTTAAATTAGGTTATCATTCATCTTAATTGTTATTTTTAATCACGAAAAACGAATGTCTCTGGGGATAGTAAAGTTCAGGTTTTACAAAAACTAAAAAAATATTTATTTTTTTTTTTTTTAATTAATGGACTGAATAGACGATAATTTCCATGGTGTTATTTAATCTAACTTTTGTGTCAAATTGATTTTTAGAAATGTAATGATGTTTTAATTGAAAATTTAAAAAAATCAATTTCTCCCTGTCTGGGAAAAACATATCATGGATTTGTCTATAATCAATTGTTTTTCCCAATTTACATTTTAGAATTAAAAGGATCAAATTACTTCTATTAATAATTAAATTAAATTAACTATTAACCATTATTCGAAATAATCTTACAAGGGGACGTTTGCAGTTGTAACTCACAGATCTGAATGCCGATTTTTGTGTGAGTAGTAGGGACCTATAATAGTGCAAAACTAGAGTTATAGCCGCCAATGGGCATTAGGAGCCGAGAAAAAAAATAAAATATGAAAATCACGTTTTATTTTTTTTCTCAGCTCTCACTCACGATAGAGAAATGATTCTTCCACGTTTAATTGTAGTTACATATGCTATTTTAAAATAAAAATACATTCGTTATGCTCAAAACACTACCCGGCTTCAGAGTGCTCAAAAACTCCAAAAAAATGAGAAAATTACCAGGAAATCCGCTGTAAATTAGTGGGAACTTTTTTTCATGAACAACTGACCTCAAATTTGGATTTAACGCTCCATAAAACCCTTATTTGTGAAATATTATCAAAATAAAAAAATATTGATTTTTTACCGCTTTCGAGGGGGTTTAAATTTTGAAATTGAGATTTCATCAACAATTTCTAAAGGCCATAACAACTGCTCTGTTCAACCGATTACAATAGTAATAGCATCACAAGAATTAGCATACATTTTGCTTTTTATCCATGCACATAACATTGGATTGACATGTTTTTTGAGATGGGGAATCTGAAAATAACATCCGTTTTTATTTTAAAAAATTTTCTCACCTATGTTAAATAAATAAGACGATTTAAAATGATCTATTTCTATTATTACTTTAATTTTTAAACAATAAATTTCATATAAGACTATTTTTTAAAAATATAAATATTTTTTAACCAAAATCTGATATTAATTTTAGATTATTCATCAATGTTACAATTTCAATGCGATTTGAAATAAAAATATACACCTCTTATTTATATAACATATGTAGGTGAGAAACTAAAAACGGATATTATTTTCAGATTCCTCATATCAAGAACATGTAGAAACTAAATTTTGTCGAAATCAAAAATAAATTTTTTTTACCTTTAAAATTGTGGAGGATTTTAGTAGGCAAGGGAAGGGAAGGGGGCTGTCAATTTCTGGAAAATGTAAATAATTTGCTCTATCTCACATATTTCGCCACCGATTAAGACCAAATTTTAAGGTCATCTAGAAGCCGTTAAACTGCATAGTTCAGCCCACATCCAGAGGTCGCAGGATTTCTCCTTATTGAAATATCTCAAGTTATAGCTGACCTCGGATTTTTTCATTCACATCAGTTTTTGTCTACTAAAATCTAGAGTAAATCCAATGTTATAAGCATGGATAAAAAGCAGAATGTATGCTAATTCTTGTGATGCTATTACTATTGTAATCGGTTGAAGACAGCAGTTGTTTGTGGCCTTAGAAATTGTTGATGAAATCTCAACTTCAAAATTTTAACCTCCTCGAAAGGGGTAAAAAATCAATATTTTTTTATTTTGATAATATTTCACATATAAGGGTTTTATGGTGCGTTAAATCCAGATTTGAGGTCAGTTGTTCATGAAAAAAAGTTCCCACTAATTTACAGCGGATTTCCTTGGAATTTTGTCATTTTTTTGGAGTTTTTGAGCACTCTAAAGCCGGGTAGTGTTTTGAGCATGACGAATTTTTATTTAAAATAGCATACATAACTACAATCAAACGTGAAAGAATCATTTCTCTATCTTGATTGAGAGCTGAGAAAAAAAATAAAACGTGATTTTCATATTTTATTTTTTTTCTCGGCTCCTAATGCCCATTGCGGCTATAATTCTAGTTTTGCACTATAATAGGTCCCTACTACCCACACCAAAATCGGCATTCAAATCTGTGAGTTACAACTGCAAACGTCCCCTTGTTAGTTTTTAGAGATAGAGAGTATATAAAATATATTACATTTTTAAGGGTGAAAAAAAAAAAAACGTTAAAGACTGACTTTATTGCACAGCGTTTTTCATTAAAAACTAAATATAGCTCCTAAACAGTAGTTATTCTAGTGACAAAGAGGATATCCCTCGAAACCCTTCTAACGAAAATGGGTACCCAAGAATATACAACCGAACTCAATGAATGATACCAACAACCTCGGAAAATGGAAAACGAGAAAATCAGCGAGAAACGACCGAACTACGAAATGAACGAGAAAACGTGAAAAACGAGAAAAACGAGAAAAACGCTAACTTAACGGGATCTTCAGTTGTTCCAAATGAACCGTCCTTCTCTTCCGGGGATCTTGAATACTCTGGATGGTAAACGACATTATGTTCCCTAATCGCAACAACCTTGAAGGGTCCGTCATATCGTATTTCCTCTTTAGTCCGATTCGAAGACACCCTGCGATACACAATAGAACCTATTTCTATTTTCTTCATACCATCCCGACTCTTGAGATTTTCGCGGTTTACCCTCCTGCTTTTTTCAGCCGCGAGCTTCTTCCGCGTCTGTTCCCATCTTTCCCCGAGCGCCACCCTATTTGCCACCAACGTCGCTGCAAACTCCTCATCCACTATTGCACCGCGGCTATCCCTCTTGCGCTCCCGGAGTCCAAATAACATTTCGAATGGTGAATACCCCGTTGCCGAGTGAATTGAGTGGTTGTATGCTATTATCGCCTTAGGCATTGCCGTATCCGCTTTCAACCCCTTTTCCGCGTAGAAGACGCGAAGGTGATCACCCAGGGTACTATGCAATCTTTCGACCGCTCCTCGACCTTTAGGATGTCCCGGCGTATTTAAATGCCATTCTACCCCTAATCCTCGCATCTCCGACCTGAGACGGCTGTTATCAAATTCCCGCCCCCCATCTGACGTTATTCTCTCCGGTACCCCGTAGAATTGAAACCAAATACGGAGAGCCATAAGTACTGACTCGGCTGACCTGTCGTCAATCGGGTATGCCATGGCTATCTTGCTGAAAATGTCTATAATTGTAAGCCACTTAAGTCCTTTCCAGGTAAACGTGTCCACCTGTAAGTCAGTTAGTGGTACGGTTGGTGTCATTGTCTCCTCCTGCTTTCCGGTTGGGGGGTGTCTGTCATATTTCGTGGTATTGCAGATCTTGCACGCTCCTATTACCTCCTCTATCGTCTTCCTCATGTGCATCCAGAAATACTTCCTCTTTAACGCTTTTAAAGTTTCCTGCACCCCTCTATGATTTGTTTTTCCCTGGTGGTACGCTATTGTGACTTCCTTCTGCCGGTCCACCTCCCTCACCGTTTCCACCTGCAATTTGCATCTAATAAACGTCCGGTCCAACCCTATCTTTTCGGCCCGCCACAACCTCTTAATTTTTTTCCCACACAACCGCATTCCCGACGTATAGATAAAAAAATTTTTTCCCGGTCGAGACTCCTCCTTCAACACCTTACTGATGACCTCCTCTCCCACTCCTGGTTGCGACCATATGGTGGTAATATGATATTTCCCGTACGTCGCGTATTCCGCCCTAGTCAGTCCCGTTGTCTTCGTCTTCCATATTATTTGTCTGTCCTTGTCGTTTACTATTTCTTCCCTTTCTTCCATCTCTACCGTCCTCTCGCCCTCCGAGCTCTCCCCCCTCAACACCTCGCTTTCGACTTCTACTTCTTCCGACTCGCGTTCCCCTTCCCCCTCTGGCGTCCATTCCCGTATGAATCGTTGTAAACCGCCCGAATACTCCCCTGCTTCTCGCTCTATCGCGTTAACCTGAAGGGCTCGCGATAACCAGTCGGCCACGACGTTTTCCCTCCCGGGCTTGTATACCACTTCTACGTTATATTGACTAAGAAATTCTTTCCAGCGGGTTATGCGCGCCGATGATTCCTTAAGCTTTCCCACCCACATTAGGGGACGATGATCTGTGAGTACCCTAAACCTCCGTCCGAACACATACGGCCTGAAATGCTCTATCGCCCATATTACCCCCAGCAACTCTCTTTCTAGAGCACTGTATCGAGCTTCCGTTTCCGTGAGCCGTCTGCTGGCATATGCCACGGGCTGGTCCCCCTTTTCTCCTTCCTGGGACAATACGGCCCCCAATGCGTACTCGCTGGCATCCGTGGTTATCGTGAACGTTCGGGTGAAGTCGGGGAACGCGAGTACCGGTTCCTGCTGAAGTTTCCCCATACATGTTCGAATATTTTGCTCAATTTCCGGGGTAATCACAATCCTTCGCCCTTTCTTTAGCAAATCATTCAGCGGCACCAAATATTTCGCCATTTCCGGGACGAACCTGCGGTAATAATTAAGCGTCCCTAATAGCCTGCGAATGCCCTTCACGTCCGTGGGTATAGCCATCCTATTTATCGCTTCTACCTTCCGTATGTCAGGTCTCACCCCCTCTTTCGAAATGGTGTGCCCTAGGAAGTTGATTCGATCTTGTCCCAGGATCGACTTCTCTCCTGACAACTTTAACCCAAACTGTCTTAGTCGTCCGAATACCCGTCTCAAGTCTTGTATGTGTCCTGTTTCGTCCTTGCTAAATATCAGTAGGTCGTCCATGTATACCTGGCATGAAGCTTCATCCAACCCTCGTAAGAACTCGTCCATCAGTCGTTGGAACGTGATAGGGGCGTTCTTCAACCCGAACGGCATTCTTGTAAATTCATAATGCCCCCTTTCGAACGTGAACGCCGTCTTGTGTTGGTCCTTCGGGTGCATACGGATCTGATGATACCCTGCCTTCAGGTCCAGTGTACTGAACACCGTCGCGCCTCCCAACCTGTCTAGAATATCTTCGAACCGTGGTATGGGGTACTTTTCGTCCAATGTGTTTTCATTCAATTTACGAAAATCCACCACGACCCGGTATTTCTCCCGCGACGTTCCCTCATCACTCCTTTTCTTAACGGCCCATAACGGGCTATTGTACGGCGACGTGCTATCCACGATAATCCCCTGCCCCTTTAAACTCAACTCTCTAACTCTTTCCTAATGTGCTGCCGCAACGCCTGGGGATACCGTCTTTCTTTAACGTACGTAACCCGTTCTTGTTTAAGCGGGATCTCGTGGACCGTTTCCCCTGTTACGCTCAATATCTCTCCCTCCCTGAAAAAAAACGTCCGAGTACTCCTGCTTCAATTCTTGTCGCCAATCCCTCTCTCGGTTAACCGCTCCTACAATTGCACATCTTCCCTTTTGATTCCTCTCACACCTAAACTCCTTTTTACCAATTCGGACTACCCATTGCTCACCGCTACTTTTTATCCGAGTCCCGAATCTCCCCAATAGGTCGCACCCTATAATCCCTCCATACTCTCGCGGCATGTTTTCTACAACATGGACTTTCATTTTATCTCCCTTTCTCCCCCATCCGTCTATCCTTATTTCCGCCTCACCCTCCACCTTGCAGGGACCGCTAAGAGTAATCAACCTACACCCACACTCTCTCACCTGGGGTATCCTCTCTCCTTTACATAGTGCTTCTATTGTACCCCGGCTCATTATCGTATTAGTACTGCCGGTGTCAACCAGACACCTCACCCCTCCCCCGATCTTAATTATAGGCAACCATTCACTTCCACACTCAACACTATTTATTACCCCTCGGTTGCCCCTCCCCTTACACCCTCCTCATTCTTCGTCTCGCGATCTCCTTTCCGCTGCCGCTCGTCGTTCCTCGCTCCTATGGCTACTCCTACTCCTTCCCTCCGCCCGTGCGCCTTCTCCCGGCTCACCTTCTTCTTCTGTCTCTGATGTCTCCGAAGACCTCGTCGATTCAGATGGTCGTCTGCTTCTTCTCCATACACGCTGTGCATTTACCTCCATAGGTTCTCCCTGATTCGCTCCTCTGCGCCTACTCATGTACGGGCACTGTCGAGCGATGTGCCCTTCGGTGCCACATTCAAAGCATCTCGTGCGGGGGCACTGTGCTACCAAGTGACCCACCTTCCCACAGCCGTGGCACTTCCTCTCTTCCCTCCTCCAATTCTCTTCTCCGCGCCATACCTCTTCTCCCGAGGTGACGTCCGCTCTCGCACTCCGACCTCTGCATCTCGTCTCCTCCATGGTTCCGTTCGAGGCTGTTTGTTTCTGTACTCCTCGCTGCGCCTGTAGGTTACTCTATATTCCATCCTTCGTCCTTCCGCACCTCTTCTTCTCTCGCACTACAGTCTACTAGTTCTCTAGCACATTCGACAAAGGTTTTATCTCTCGGTAACCCTTCCTTCCTTCCCGTCTCCTTTGCCAGCTGGACCTTAAGAATCGTTGATAAGAAGGCCATCCGAGCTTCCACTTCTGCTGCTTCCGTCGTCTCCCTCATCTTCTCGGTGATCTTGTTATAGTGGGCCAATAATGCTCCTGCATATTGGCCACTAGATTGATGAGGTCTTCTCATTTCCCTGAACATTCGGAAAATGTCTTCTTCCGGTGTCCACCGGCCGCCTCCGAAAGCTTTCTTCAGTCGGTCCTTCACCATCGACCATGGAGTATCTTCATCTGCCTGGATCAGGTTTAGTATGCCCCGCTTGACTCTACATACTAAAGCTGCTCTAAGTGAACACGCGTCTATCGGGTCCAACAGGTTTTCCGCTATCTTGGCTTCTATCCGAGCCATTACCCTATCTCCTCCCTTGAGGAAATGATTAAGCTCCCCAATTTCTCCTCCATACTTTTCTATATCTGAAATCGCCCTCCTTAAGTCCTGTGACATAGCTGTTTTGAGTTTCAACAACTCCAGGGCATTCGCCTGCGCCGCTGCCATGTTCGCGTGTGCTGCCGCTAAGGTCTCAGGTGGTAGCGCTTGCAACTCTGGCTGAATTTCGAATGTAGCAGGTTTTAAAATGTTCTTACCTTCCATTTCCTACTGTTCAAAATTTTAGTCCAATGAACACAAAAGAACAGGAAAATATCAAAACGAGCTGATAAATAAGTTTACGAAAGATTTCCTGCGGGAAAAAAATAAAAAAAAAAAACTCACCCGAAGAATCTGCTCAAATCGTCCCGGGTTTCGGCACCAGTTAAGTTCATCCAGAAGAAAAGTCCAAAAAAAAGGAAAATTAGGGAGCTAAATAACGCACACAACTTCAGAATAAAGACTGACTTTATTGTTCAGCAATCCTCTTTATATACATTCTGTGGTTTGTTTGGGATTAAGCTAGGAATTAAGATGTATATTATCCCTCTATACACCTTAACTTATATATATATAAGTTATCTTCAATTTAAAAGTAAAGACTTTTTTAAAAAAGAAGTTTATTCAATAAAAGTTACAATATCAGAAAGAAGAGTGGCGTGGAGACGGCTCTGGATGTACTGAGAGAGAATTACAAAATTTCTTGAGGTTTATAAAGGGTTACAATGGCTTCTTCTAGGAAGCTTTATGCTAACATTACAGTTCACAGGAGAGCAAGTTCCCACGAGGGGTTTCTAAGAAATAGATTACAATGGTTAGGAGTCAAAGCTTAAAATTAAAAATATCTAAGGAAAAATATATAGTGTAACTCCTCCCCACCTAGATACGAATTTCACTGCTTTGGGTGAAATGAGTTACAATTCTAGTTTTGTAAAAATAATAAATAAAAGTTACAAAGGTTAATATAAAGATGATAATACAAATAAAAATTATCCACAAAATAATTATGTGTAGAGTGTTAGAGTTATAGGTATGTTTTGTTGATACAAGATGTGAAAGATGTGAGGTTTGTAATTCATGAAATTTTAAATTTTTAATTTCTAATGTAGTGTTTAAAAGCTGTGAGGCTTGAATATTTAAAGTTTGTTTATCAAACAATGTTAGAGAACCATGAGTTTGACTGGATGAAAATACAGTTTTATTATGATACAAAATTGAATTAAAGTTTGTTTTAACTAAATAAATTCCTGTCATATGATAGTTTACTGTTTCTTTTTCTTGTTGAACTTGAAGATCATCCGGGTTGTAAAATGCTATGAGAATGTAGCGTGTTCCTGGGATTTCTTCGATGTGGTTTTCTTCTTGATGTAGACGTGTGTAAAGACAATTTACACTGGATGATTTTTGTAAAATATCTTGAATACATAAGTCATCGTGGTGAGATAAGTCAGCTGTATGACAGTGGTGAATGCTGTTTCTTTTGATACATTGATGATTAAGAAATTTAAAGTTGTTATTAATATTTAAGAGATATTTGAACTTTGGAATTATTGTTATGATTTCATCCTTTACAATAGATGGAATGGGGTATAAATTATACAAACTATAAACAGTTTCTTCAAAAATTGGAAGTGCTAAAGTATAAATAATCTCATTTTCATGCAAAGCACATTGTACAGATATTGTGCGTTCTATATCTAGGATAAATTTAAATTGAAATGGATAAAGAAATTTGTTATTGTAATGTGGAGCTATCTTTTCTAATTCTTGAAACAATGTTTTTGTATTAATTATAGCTGGATGTAGAATATTTAATTTACAAAATGTTAAAGAAGTTTCTATATCAGAAATAGTAGTAGAAATTAAAGAGAAAATAAGTTGGATGTGATCTAATAATTCTTTAATTGTTAACAAGTTAACTACGGTTCCTATATCATTAATTTTTCGTGCAATATGCAGCGTATTCTCTTGTATGGTTTTAATAGTATTATTAAATTGAGTAATTAAATCACTGTTTATGGAATATTGGTTATGTAAATTAAATTAAATTATTATTAAATTATTATTATTAAATTAAAATTAAGTTATAAAAATTAAAGTCTAATCATTTAATTATACTATTTTATTGTATAAAATATTTTCCATAATTAGGCTTATAATGCCATCTCTTAAACTAGTAAGAGTTCATATTCCCTGAACTCGTTATGTTGTTTATCAACAATAATTATTCTTTTTATCATTCTTTATTTTTTTTTTTTTTTTTTTTTATTATTGTTATATAGTTTGGGCATTTTATCTGCCATCTTTTCACATCAATATAAGTCGTATCCAGCGACCTTATTGTGTATATTAAATTGTTATTTATATTAAATTATTTCTTATGCTTTTTATTTTAAAGAAAAATAAAATTATTTTAAAGCAAAAAAAAATTATTTACTAATATTAAAAAAAAATTAGTTTTAAATAAACATAATTATTATAGCTTGTAATTATAGCTTGTCTTAAGCGAAAGAATGTGTCCGGTGCGAGTGCTTTATCTCAGTTCTAAGAATGCTGACTCGGTCCAGCTCTTTCATCTGGGGGTCTACCAACATCGTACGTTTGTCCTTTCTTTTGCGGTCGTTTTATATTTTTTTAATGAATTTTTTCTCGCGTGTTATAATGTTTTTTATCAATTACAGCGGTTTTACTATGTTTAATTATTTTTTTAATCTTTTCCTTTTTAAATTTATTTTTTAATTTTGATTGTTTTTGCCTATTAGCTACAAATACTGTTTCCGGGATTTCGTTTGGCAATTCTTCGCGATTTTTATTCATCCTGGTTATATATTTTCTTTTGCTACCTGATTCCTATGATTTATTTGTTCATGCAAAATTTTTACTCTTTCTTTATGTTTTGCAACATAATCATTTATGATTTGATTATTGAGATCTATTGCAACGGGCGAGTCTATATCTAAATGTCCAGATATTATTTCGATTGGCTTTAGTTGTGTGATGGAATGAATAGTGTTGTTATACGCGAGTACGGCATATTTAATTTTTTTTTTCCATTGCGTCTTTTTTGAATTCGTCTCTATTATTTAATAACCGTAAATGTTCTATTAATGTGCTATGAAATCTTTCAATGGGTCCGTTTGATTGAGGTGATTGAGTAGCTGTATAATGTAGTTGGATTCTGTGTAATTTTAATAAATCGGATAATAATGAGTTTCTAAATTCTAAACCGTTATCTGTTATTATTTGTTTTGGTAACCCGTGATGAGAAAAATGAGAAATTAATTTATTAACGACTTCAGTTGCTTGACCATTTTTTAATTTATAAACTTGCGCAAATTTTGAAAAGGAGTCGATTAGAGTTAAATATTTTTTTTTTTCTAGTGTGATTGTATCCATGTGAACTATTTCAAATGGTTTAGATGGTGTTTGAGTAACGTTATATTGGAGTTTTAAAGGATTCCGATCATATTTTGATACCGTACAAATTTCGCAATTATTAATTTGAATTCGAATTAAGTTTTTCATATTAGGCCAATAATACAATCTTTTTATTCGATTAAATGTTTCCTCCGAACCGCGGTGGTTTGTTTTGCCAATGTGGTAATCATTTATTAAACTATTTTGTTCATCAGGATCTTGAATATCGATTAATCTACTTGTAGTTTTTACAAATTTAATTCCGAATGTTTAAAATATTTTACCATGGTTTCATAAAATTGGGTATAAAAATCAGTTTCAAAGAATAAATAATATTTAACTTTTGGTTCAACGAATTCTTTAATTAATTTTATTATATCTTGTTCGAAATTTTCCTTTGATATCTGAGCGATAATTCTGTTTTTAGTATTATTAAACAGTTTTTCGATTTTGGGTTTCGCGGGATTAATATCAACTAAATTTAAAATAATCTGATTTTTTCCTAAATTTACTGGAGAGTCTGCTATTGGTATTTCGATTATTGTATTTCCTAAAGTATTAGAGTGAACGGAATTTGTTTCAGATTCTTCTGTTATATTATCTAAATTTTCATTTTCATCAAAATTTACGATAAGAGATGCATTTTCCGATGTTTCATTTTCGCGGTAAAATTGTTCTATTAAATCATTAATAATAGTATCAGGGTCTTCAGATTCTGTTAAATTAATTTCTACTCGCGATAGTGCGTCAGCGACTTTGTTTTCATGACCTTTCTTATATTTTATTTCAAAATTAAATTCTTCGAGTTTTAGTTTCCAACGATATAATTTTGAGTTTGGATCTTTTAATGATTGTAACCACTGAAGTGGTTTGTGATCCGTTTGAATGATAAATTTTCTGCCATAAAGATATGGTCGGAAATATTTGGTAGCCCAAACAATAGCTAGAAGTTCGCGTTCAATAGTGGACAGTTTTGATTCACTTTCGTTTAAAGTACGGCTCGCGTAAGCTATCGGAAGATCTCGTCCTCCGTGCGTCTGTGACAATACAGCGCCCAAGGCTACGTTTGATGCATCTGTCGTTAAACAAAATGTTTTGTTGAAGTCCGGATATTGCAGGATGGGATTATTAATCAAAATATTTTTACTGGTTTCAAAACTATCTAAATAATTTTTTATCCGCGATGTTAATTTTCGATCCTTTTTTTAAACATTGGGTCAAAGGTTTTGTGAGGTGTGCAAAATTTGGAATAAAACGGCGATAATATCCTAGTAGTCCAAGGAAAGCTTTAATTTGTTTAGTAGTCTTCGGTATGGGATAATTTTTTATAGCAAGGATTTTATTAGGGTTTGGTTTTACTCCGTTTGATGTGACGAGATGTCCTAAATATTCTATTTCCTTTTTTAGAAATTCGGTTTTATCGGGCTGAATTTTTAAGTTAGATTCTCTTAGTTTTTTAAAAACTTGCTTTAAAATTGATAAATGCTCCTGAAGGGACGTACTGTAAATTATTATATCATCTAAATAGGCAACACAATTTGGAACGCCCATGAGTATGTTGTTAATCACTCTCATAAATGTTGGTGGACTATTTTTTAATCCAAAAGGTAACCTTAGGAACTCGTAATGACCGTTTACGGTTGAGAATGCTGTTTTAGGGATACTCTCTTCATCCAATAAAATTTGATGAAACGAACTTGTTAGGTCGATTGTTGAAAAGTAACTGCTTTTTGCCTAATTTATCCAGCAGTTCGGTTATATGCGGAATAGGATACTTATCATCGACCGTTTTCTCATTTAATTTCCTATAATCAATTACTATTCTCCACTTTTGTATTCCCGATTGGTCTAATTTTTTGGAACTACCCAAATTGGACTATTGTAAGGTGAAAAAGAAGGGCGAATGATTTGTTGCTCTAGCATTTCGTCAATTTGTCTTTTCACTTCGTTTTGAAATATTTGAGGATATCGGTAATTTTTAGTATAGACTGGGATCTCGTCTTTAGTTAGGATTTTATGTTTGATTTGCGTATTTGCAGTTAGTGGAGTACCTTTTAAATAAAATAGATCAGAATATTGTTTTATTAAATTTTGAATTTCTTTTTTTTCTTCTTCGTTTAAATGGTCCGTGCGAATAAGATTTTTGACTTCATTGAAATCTGATTCTTTTGTTTTTAATTAAATTTATATTATGAGATTCGTTATTTTTAAAAATTCTGATTGGTTTCACAAGGATTGGGGTTTTAATAGTTAATCTAAATGACCGATCCGAATTATTTTTTACCGTACATATAGCTTCGTTATTTTTAATTGAAATTAAACCTTCATGAATTTTAAGACAATTATTGAAATCGGTATGAGGAATGATTCCTTCTCCATTTGAGATATTTTTGATTGGAATTTTGATTACGGTTTCAGAATCGTTGTTTAAGATGTAAGTATATTCAGATTGAGGGGGTCTGTTGTCATAATGAATTGTTAAATTGCCAAAAGGTGTGATTAGTATATCATTTACTAAATCAATTTTCGCACCTAATAATTTAAGACTGTCTGTTCCAAACAATAAATCGAATTTAGGATGGAAGTCAAAAATGCCAAATTTCAGGGGAGTTTTGGTGTTGGGAAATAATTTAGATGAATCTACATTAGCGTTAAAATTTTGTATAGAAGAACCGTGCGCGCTAGTAAGTTTAAATGGTTCGTGAGTAATGTTATTAAAAAAATATTTATTTGCTACAAGGACGGATACAAGCGATTTTGTGCACGCAGTGTCTATTAGAATTTTTAAGTTTGACTTTGGTGGAATTATATATGGAAGAGCACTAAAACGGGTTAAATTAAATAGGTCTATTACGTCCATGGTTCCTGTGCTAGGCTGGGATCTAAAAAATTACTTTGATCACTATCCAGATTATTTTGATCAGTGTATTGTTGATTTTCTTGATGATCGTCTGGAAATGATACAGTGGGATAGTCGGGTGGTTGAGCATTTGGTAATTCAGTAATTTGGGATTCACTTACGGACTGTTCCGAGTTTAGATTATGAAGTTCTTCAATTTCTAGGTTTGGGTTTTTTCCGAACTGGGGTATTGAGAAAAGATTTAAATTTTACACTTTGATCAGGTTGTCTCTGATATTGGGAATTACTTCTATAATTACTATTGACACTCATAGGGGTTGACTGATTAGGTTGTTGGGGTCTATATTGATGATATTGGTGTGGTATATATTGATTAGGTTGTTGGGGTCTATATTGATTAGGTTGTTGGGGTCTATACTGATTAGGTTGTTGGGGTCTATACTGATTTGAGATTACATTTTTAGCAGGTTGAATTGCTTTGTACTGGTTTACTGGAAATAGTTTATAAATTGTTGGCGATTTTTGTGTATTGGTTTGTTATGGTTTTGGTGTGGGCGATAAGTGTCGATGACAAATTGAAAATCGTTCGTTAGCATGTTTATTGCCTGATTTAGGTCTATCGGATTTTTGGTTCTCATGAAAGAGCCAAGCGGTTCTTTCAGTCCTTTTAACAAAACTCTTAGTGCTAATTTTTCGATATATTTCGTGAGGACTAACGCCTCCATCGGCATTTCGCTCCTTAAATAACTAATTTGCAACTGTAATGTTTTTTGTATTTTATTATAAAATTCGAAAGGGGTTTCGTTGCCTTGTTTCATTCCCGCCATTTCAATATTTAGAGTGTACGCGTCGCGTTTGTCGGCGTACCCTTGTTTTAACGCATTTTTAATATCGTCCCAGGTATTGATATATTTACTATTAACCATGTCGGCGGCAGCTCCTTTAATTTTAGCACGAATTGATCCTATTAAATAATCGTTTTGGAAATCGGCAGTATTTTCGTGATTATAAAATTTGTTTATTAATTTATCCGAAATTTCTAGAAATCGCGTTAGTGACATAGGGTCACCATGGAAATCAGGTATCATCTCTAGATACTCTTTCTTTAATGTGGGAGGTGCCATTTTTATAAAATATTTAATATAACAAACAAAAATGAGATAGTATGCAATGAAATTAAAATAATATGAAATGAAAATTAAATTTATCCTTAATATACAGTAACTTAATATTTAACTTAATATTAAATAAAAAATTATATTTTAAATAACAAAATATTTCTTTATAGTTATAGTAATGAAATCATAACCTTTTCTTTAAAAATAGAATAGATTTTATTCAAAATTATTAAATTGAAAAATAAAAAAAAAGTTTAATATTGAGATAATATCTCTTAAATAAAAAAAAAATCACTTACACTAAGATGACTTCGATAGTCAGATCCATGCCAGTTTAACGTCTCGTCTTCCTCTGAATGGACTCGTCAGCAAACAGTTGATACTGATCCTTGATATGCCCTCAAGTTTGACGATGTCCTACCGACTGCGCCAGTTATCTTCAATTTAAAAGTAAAGACTTTTTTAAAAAAGAAGTTTATTCAATAAAAGTTACAATATCAGAAAGAAGAGTGGCGTGGAGACGGCTCTGGATGTACTGAGAGAGAATTACAAAATTTCTTGAGGTTTATAAAGGGTTACAATGGCTTCTTCTAGGAAGCTTTATGCTAACATTACAGTTCACAGGAGAGCAAGTTCCCACGAGGGGTTTCTAAGAAATAGATTACAATGGTTAGGAGTCAAAGCTTAAAATTAAAAATATCTAAGGAAAAATATATAGTGTAACTTATATATATATATATATATATATTATATATATATATATATATATATATATATATATATACATTCATATACATATGCATAAGTATATAGTTCTTTTAAATCGTTGATTCCGAGGAATCCAAGGGATCGCAAAAATCCCGAATTTTTTTTTTTTTTTATTTCTTTACAAAACGGCATTGAAGAAAATGAAACATCGTGCATAGAATGTACTTATCTTCAAATCTGCCTCAGCATTATGTCATATTTTAACAATGAACACTATCTGATAAAAGCTGTCGGAACACTATCTCGTAAGTTTTAAAACGGCTACTAAGTTCTGTGAACAGCAAGTATTTTATATTTTGAACAGTATTTGTATGAGAGATTGGTTTCGTGAAGTATGTTTTAAACATCCTTTGTTCCACTAATGTAACATTGCATCATTCAACACCTGCGCACTTACACATTTGAACTCAATTATGCGAAATATGTATTTTTAGGACTAGAATTTATATTTTCATACATTAATATAAAAAAACAAAACATTAATTATAAAGAATAATATTTTATTTGAAATATAGTTGAAGAAGCACGATGTTTACGTATGGGGCGTTTGATACAGCTGTGGTATAACTGATTATTAGCTTTGTATCCATGTAGGAACATAATCAACTTAGATACTTAGAAACTTTCCGTTCGAAAAAAATATTAAAACATTTGATGGAACTTTTAAGTTATATTGAACAATTAAAAAGTATGTAGCAATATAAAATTAATATTTGGTAAATAAATCTTTCAAATCTGGCCATACTATATCGTAAGTTATAGTTCTTAATGCTTCAATTACTGAGGCAACTATTCTTAAATGATCAATAACAGATGAATTGCATTAGTTCTCAGAATAGACATAATTCCTAGCGTGACATATGTAGTTACATGGCTTCCATTTTTATTTTTTTATTTTTACAGTATAGTTCTATAAGGTATTCTTGTCATTGCAAAAGATTGATAGTACTTTTTACCTTGCTTTATCAATAATAAAAAAAATAATTAAAAAACAGTCCTTACGGATTTATTATTTAACTTAATATAGTACCTCAATAAATTAAAGTTGGTTTTATTATTTTTTATATTAAAAATCACAATAAACTATAAAATCAACTCCAGTTTTGGGTCTTCATCATTTTTTACTACTTCTAATCTTTAATAAAAGTACTTTGCTGTAATTTTAAGCTTATAATAAGTTATAAATTGTTGTAATAAGTTATTCTTCTATTTTTTTGAAACTAAAAACCATTTTAAACCAGCAAGTCTACTCCAGTTTTGGGGTTGGGACACCATCATTTAACCCTAGTCTTAATTTTTAATAACGATACTTTTCTATCATTACAAAATATTTTTGATGAATAAAAAATGGTTTCTTGTTCTTATGTTAAACAGTACTGCCTTATTATTATTTGGTATCTCTACATAAAAGTTCATTAATTTTGAAATTAAAGAATATCTTGAAGATAATTTGATTATTTAAAATTAAATTTAAATGTTTTTTTAAAAGTTTAATATAATTTTATTATATTTGTGATTGAAATAAGAAATTTTAAATCTCTTTATTTGCTATATTTGCTGTCAAGGTAATCAACTAAAAAAAATAACAGTTCATAGATATTTAGCAGCCAACTCATCCCTATGGCAACTGATTCAACTAAGATTTAATAATTATTTTACTAAAATCAAAGTAATTAATATTTTGGTTTCTGATGTAAGAACATAGAGTCTAAAATCACGTATCACTAACCAGCAGTAGCAATTTGTATATACTTCTCAATCATTCATGAGAGTTGCACAAGAAATTTAAATTATATAAAATTTCATAAATTTATATTTTAAAAAAACAATTAGTTTTGTATATTCCAGTTGGCCTAATGTGGCATTTTAGAATGTCTTAAAAAATCAAGTAAAATAAATATTAATAATTTTATTTTCTTATTTTTTTTTCACCACGTTTCATTACCTAGAATACTTCAAATAGACACCATTTATAATATATTTTGATTTTGACTTATCCATTATATTGATTTTGCAATAAAAAGTAAAATTTATGTTACATTTTTTTTTTTTAAGGTCCAATTCAGAGGAACAGTCTATACCATCAACAGAAGAAGTTAAGGAATCACAACCACCAAGCCCCTTAACAGACGCTGACTCACAACCCGCTGAAGGAAGTAAAAGCGATGAAAAAGTAGTGGAAAATGAGAAATCCGATGTGGAAACACAGAACGATAAAACTGAAAGGGAAGACAGCAATTGCTATTGGTATTTCAGTTTATTTTTTATTATTTAAATGTTTTTATTTTCTTAAATAAAAACATCAAACATCTCAGTTCAAATCAGTTTAATCTTTCTTAATGCTTTCAGAAACCTTATAGAACTTTTAAAAAAGAATGACAAAATATCAGTTGAGAATATCAAATCCAAAAGATTATAACACATTTTTATATTGAGATTGAAAGGGTTTTAAAAGTTTTTTAGTTGCTGTTTAATTTTTTTTTTTTTTCTGTTCAGTTGTTATTAGTTTCACCCCATCTTATACCCACTTTTGAAAAGTATATTCAAAAGCTTCGTCGTGCACCAAACTAGAGAAGATACACACAAACAGGATAAGATCCTACCTAGATTTCAAAATTATCCAAACCACAACCCCATCGAAAAACAGATTTTCTTGTCAGTGGGTACCTAACCATGTAGGCCTCTCCGGTAATTAAAAGGCGGACAGAGTAGCTCGAAATAAACAGGTAGAAAAGGATAATGCTAAAGTTCCAACTCCAGACCTACTCAGGGCTATAAAGAAGCAGACGATAAAAGAATGGCAGGACAGGTATGACTGACAGTCACAATCTAAGGGCAGATGAACTGAAAATTGATTTTAGTATCAAGTTCATTCCAAACTGAGCCTAACCCCATGGTTTCAAGCCTTCCGTACCAATATTGATAGAAATCATATTGTAAGAATAACAAGACTCAAAACAGATCATGGCTGTACAAAGAAATATCTGAACCTGATGAAAATAGAAGCCAATGGAAAATGTGAGACGTGTGACTTCCCGGAAGAGCCCAGGCATATAATATTCAGATGCAAAAAGCTCGAAAAAATCAGGTCTGAATTGAAATTTAATTTTGATCCTCAAGAAGAAATAGAATACATAATAAAAGAACTGGAAAGGGATAAAGTAGCTAAATTAATTGAAGTTTTAGATAAATTAAAAGCTAAACTATAATTAAAGAAGAAAGAAGAACAAAGAAACCAATCATAACAAATATAATGAAGCTAAATTGAACTTGGTTGTATAGGATTTGGCAACAAATCATAAAACCAGAAAAAAAAAGAAAGAAAAGTATATTCAAAAATGTTTTCTTGTTTCAAATAACAGCTTATTTTAATTTACTCTAGAAAGCTACAGTAAACAAAATCATATGAAAAACAGTTCTAGGAAAACAGAACGGATAGTGATAAATAATACGCAGTATATTTTATCATTATATGGAATTTTTTACGATAAATAACATAAAATTGGTGGAGCATATCGTAAACACTATTATATAAGCCTTATAAATGGATATTATGATTAGTTTATATTTGTCATTCATACATTAGGTTTCTTTGAAGATTTCTCATTGCTTTCAATTTAATTTATCTTGTTGTTATATTTAATATATCTTGTTGTTGTTCGATTTAATGGCTTAGCCATTCTATGTGGCGTGCTTTAATAAACTATAACTTGGCTTGGCTTCTTTATATAAGGAGTACAATTCTCCATGTAATGGAGTCAGCGTTAAAGACAGGGCCTTATATCTTTTGCTGTAGTTTCCTTTCAAACACCCTCGGGCTATCTGTTATTGCGATTGTAAAGATCCATCTCTTATTGCGGCAGTAAAGATCCATCTCTTTGCTCTGTAGGTCAGGACTGGTTTATTTAAGGTTTTGTACAGCTGAATTTTAGTATTCCTGGACAGTATTTTACTTTTAAAGAATCTCACGTTAGCAAAATATGCCTGGTTGGATGCCATTAATCTTCTGTCTACCTCATTTTTGACCCCATATATGTAATATCTATTATAATACTACATATCATTGAACATTATATATTTAACTTATAATAATGTTGAATATTATATATTTTGCTGTTGATGTATTGCTTCAAAGTATTACCATATGCCTTTTGTAATTTTATTGGTTAATAATAAGTAATATAAGTTATTTTGTATAAGAAAATAATAATTTCTATAATTTTCAGTGGAAAAGAGAGAAACCTGAATATAATAGAACTTTTATGTGCAAATTGTAACAGATGGTTTCATGAATCATGTATCGGATATCAACTTGGAAAGTTGGTACCATTTATGTTGAATTACGTCTTTGTTTGCAAAAATTGTTCAAACACTGGTTTAGAGAGTTTTAAAAAAAATCCACCATGTAAGTACTTAAAAAATATGATATTCCTTACAAGTTATTTTAATTTTAAATGAAGAACCATTTCTAATTTTTAATAACTATACTTTTCTATCTTTACAAATATTTTTGATCGATAAAAAAAGGTTTCTGTTTCTCATGTTATACAATTATACCTTGTTATTATTTGAAAATGAGATCTCTCTATAAAAGTTCATTAGTTTTGAAATTAAAGAATATCTTAAAGATAATTTTATTATATTTATGAATGAAATTATAAAATTTAAATCTCCATGGGTTCTGTATAAGCTGTCGTCAAGGTTATCAGCTCAATAAAATATTAGTTGAATTATTAATAAATTAAGAACCATTTTTAATTTTAATTCAAATATCAATGAAGTATTTATATTATATTATGTGAATGAAACTCTTTGTTTAACAGAATTATGTTAGAGCAGTTCTCATCTTTTTAACATTAAAGAACCTGTACTTTAAAGTATTACCTTAAATATTACTAAACAGAATTTAAAAAAGTTTTAAATAATTTTTCCTTTGTTTATGATTCCATAACCTTAAACTCAAATAATGGCAGTATAAAACAACATCTTATATAATATTTGCTCTATGAACACATCTAGTTTCTTACTTAAATATTTTCTACCCATTCTCAACATTAACATCAAATGAACTAGTTACATTTTCAATTAGTAAATGTCATTTAAAAGTATTAATGTCTTTATGTACTAAAATACCTTCCATGGGAATAATAATTTATGTGAAGCTAATTATAAAGTAATGTACATAAACTTTCAATATAAAATATATTTTATTTTTTATTATCCAAATCATTTTTCCATATTTTGTATTTCAAATTGGTATAATAGACTGTCATTAGAGATAGGCTAACTATGACTTTGTCTGACTAGTTTATAGCATTATGGCAGTACATATAACTACAGGTTTTTATTTGTCTTTTATTTTCTCTTCTGTTTATTCCAAACAAGCCGGTAAGTAACGGAGAGTTTGTTTAGAAAAATAAAGCAAAAGTCAGCAATTTACTTTACTTAGCTTAAATAGCTAATTGTGAAATTTGGAATTTAATCATCCTGAAAAAGATAATGTGTTTATAGACTTATATATCTAATATGAAAATATCTTACATGTAATTGTAAATAAAAATGTTTGTAAATTGCTAAAATAGTCGTTTCCTTTTTGTTTTCCAATATTTATATTACATTTCAATTAAGAATTAATATTTTTTAATGATAACAAATCCAAAAATGTGATTTGGAAAAATGGTAGGTTTCGTAAGTTCTTAATTCAGTATTGTAGAAGTATTATCAGTATTATCGAATTTATATTGTGTTAATCTCATGATCTTTCTTAAAGTTCGATAATTTATAAAAAAAAAAAAAAAAAAAAAGTCCCCATTCGTACCATGAATAATAAACTGTAAAGATAAATTTAAAATAAAAATTAAAGTTTTCATTTCAATTAACCTATTTTTAAGTGTAGAAATATAAATTGATAAGATGACCAACTAGTCAGCGCTTTTTGCAGACTAATCACGGACTAGTCGGCCCATCTCTCATTGTCATTTATATTTCATATTCAGTTTTATTAATTCTATTGTTTGGAAAAAAAAGTATTTTTAAATAGAAGCCATTGATCATATTTCAATTTTTAATTTTTTTTTCCTTTTTTTTTTTTTAGTGTTTCCTCAAATATGTATCACTGCTATTGCAAACTTGATGCAAACTAGCATCAAAGAAGGTAACCCTAGAAGTCAGTTTACTAAAGACAAAGACATTATACCGTTTATCGAATCACATTGGGAAGGTATCACAACTTTTGCTAAAAGAGTCAAGCAATCCATGCACTCTTCTGTAAGTAAGTCGTAAGGTATTCAATTTGTATTTCTTATAATTAGTCTTAAATTAAGAGTTGCTTTTTTTTTTTTTTTTCATTTATTTATTTATTTAATTATTATTTCATGCATCAATTATTTTTATTTATTTATTTATTTATTTATTCATATTATGTTGATATTTTATGGTACATCTTTGTTTACATTAAAAATCTTATCCAAATATTATCTCTTGATATGAATCCCCTGTTATCTGTAGCAGCAATGTGTTGTTTATAAAATGTTTTTTAATAGTAAATAATAGAGGTGCCGTATCTCCCATATTTAGTTGTAAATATTTAAAAATAATTATCTTACTTATTATAATTATAATTATTATAACATAATATTTATTTGATTAATGTTTATTTGGCATTTGGAATTCTGAATCGGTTTTTGATTTAATAAACTCATTAAAAATTATTTGTCTTATTTCAAGCAGACTTTTGGCAAAATCGATTGGCTATTAATTATAAAATTACTAAAAGATAATTTTAATAAAATTATTATCATGTATAGCTTTATATCATACATTACTATATGTATATTTCTATTACTTATTAAAACAGTAATAGAAAACAATAATTTAAAAATCAAATCAGTATTTAAATTCTTTTTGGAAATAATTTTTAATGAAACATAAGATAGAAAAAAAAAAAAAAAAGAATATAAGCTCAAATGCATTTATGGTATGCATTATAATTATAATTATGCATTTAAACGAATTTTTATTCTGAAATAGCTATACTTATGATAATTAAAAATATAATTCTAAAAATGTTTAACTGTTCCTGGATTTGATTTCAAAATAGCCTAAAATATAGTTTTTTTTAATCAGAAATTTTTGTTTTTTTCAAGTTCGGCAATTTTACAAAATTATGTGGGAAAATGTCAGAAATTTTCTTGCCCTTGCATTATTCCTTAATCAAATAAAAATAATAAATTAGTACCATACAAACATTTTCATGATTTATAGACAAATATGAATATAAACATCGATCTGACTATAATTAGGTCGAATTTATATTTTTTACAGTAATTAAAATTCAAATTTTAATTACTAAAAAAAATTAAGCAATTGTAAGTAATTTTAAGCAATTAGGTCATTTATGTAGGTAATTTTTATGCAGGTAAACAGCACTGAACCAACAGGTAAACGTCCGAGGGGTAGACCGAGGCGTAGATGGGAGAATTGTGTTAGGTCTGATCTTGTAGATTTGGGTTTTGACGGGGTTCAGAGAAGGGAGGTATGTAGGAAACGATTGTTGGTAGTATCAGCATTGAACCTTATGGTTCGCTGAGCCTTACTATATTTATTATTATTATTATTTATTATTATTATTATTATTATTAATATTACTTTATTATTATTACTATAATTAATGAGATAATAGTTGTAATTTAGATATTAACTCCTATTTAATTTTTTATTTAATTTCTTTTCAACCATTTCAAAAAAAGTTCCTTTTTTTAGCATGATATATCATCCTTATAAATTATCTGTTTGTATCACATGTGGCAGTTTTCTAAGTTACTTTAGTAAAATATGAGACAAAGAAAAAAATATATTTTAAATTTATATGATAGTATAGAAGGATCAATCCTAAAAATTTAATATTTAGTAAATTATAAAAAAAAAAAATTTGTGTTATGAACTGAATTTTAAATTTTTTTATGTTTAAAATCTTTATGTCTTGATACCAGATCTTAACCCTTTGATTTTTAACAACTTCCTTGTTTGTAAAATTCTTTGTTATTTCATGGATGAAGGCTGCGTTGTTGTGGAATTCATAGCCTGTCACCAATCTTAAAACTATCTCTATCACTTCTTATAAAGATGTTTATCTCTCAAACTCCTGAATTATGAAAATTCCAAAAATTATAAGTATATGAAGGTTCAAAGAAAAAAAAGTGTCTTTTCAAATTTTGCAAGCCACGCACATAAAACTTTCTTAATTTAATTTCAATGTTATTATTCCTCATTTATTCTGATTTTTTATCTACATGTTTCGGGATTCTATTCCCATCTTCAACATTCTAAAACTTGTAAATGATGCACCTGCTCAGTTTTGCCAAAAACATTATTTAATCTTTTCTCAGCCATGGCACTAACAGAGCTTGGCTCCTTAAAACTTTTTCCTTTTCCCAAAACTGAAAAGACCAATGGAAAAACTACATTAAAAAAAAAAATGGCCTGAAATTATTGTAGCTAGACTTGTACCGTATTATTACATATTTGCAGTAATCTTGGAAGACCATATGTCTTTGAACTAAGACCATTTTTTCATTTCAAATAATGGATAAGCCTGATAAAAAATTAATCGCTAAAAAGCTTAAGGCCATTTCAAAAAGTGTGTGTCAAAAATGTTTTGAAGATGGAAAAAAGCACTAGCACCTGTTTATTATATCTGAGAGAAATCACTTTGAAGGAGGGGACACAATAAATAACTTATTTTTTGAACAAATCTCATTAGTATGATTTGATTTTAATTTCCAGTTTTTAAATTTGTAAATCTCTTATTTTACCATTTACTGATGTATTTGCTAATGATTCTTTATAATAATATGATTAATGATTCTTTATAATAATACATTTGTTAAAATTTTGGTTTAATCCGAGGGTACAATGTGTCCAAGAATAAGAATCATTTTTCATTTTGTAGCAGAGCTTTGAATTAACGCTATTAAAAATTTCTCTTCTATCAGCAACAAATTATCTTGTTTGAAATACCTTGTTTAAAAAAGAGCAATTATTAAAAAATTGGTGATTCCACAAAGTTTTCCTAAATTTCTTCAGGAAATTTTTTTTTCTTAAAAAAACAAACTATTTTTATTGAATCTAGTTTATTTTGTATAAGTAAAATTATATTATTATATATTCATGTTTTATTATTGTTATTAATAATAAAATAGGCATTCCATTGGATACAAACAGATAATTAAGTTTTATTTTCTCAATTTATTATCTCTATTTTAAACTTATGAAAGCTTTTTATTTGATTAGTGATTCATTATTATATCATTAAAGATTATTGTTAGATGACTAAAGTGTTTTATTTTTAGTTTATTTTTATTTATTTAATCAAAGATTTTTAAAGCACTCAGTATATTTGTCACTATCGCTCTAATGTTCTAGGTCCTAAGGGCTCTCGTCAAAGATACGAATGTCTCATTTTTATGCGAAGAGACTCCAGAAGAGGGTCCGGTTTATTCTCTTATCCAGCAAGATTTAACTCAAATCAAACCAAATTATGAAGCGATGATCAAACAGGGGCAGCTCAAAGTCACTGACATGGGTGTCCAACATGGTAAACAAGGGCTTAAGCATGGTAAATGTTGTATTTTATTTATTTATTTTATTTAATTTATTCATGGATGTAAATGAAGGAGTATCGAAATAAAGTAAGAATTATTGGAAACATTTTTTTTTTTTTATGTGTAGCTGTCTTGTGTATGCCTGAAGAATCTTGTAAATATTTAAATTATTAGTTTTAGTATTTTATCATACATTTTTAAAAAATAAAATAAATAATTTATGAAAGTACTAAATTTTATAGTAAGAAGATAGTCTGGGATGCACTTGAAGTATGCATAATGGTATACAATTAGGATTGATGAATTGATTGCCACTTCTATTGTAATTATTTTAATTAGAAAACTAGTTTTGAATGTTAAACATTCATCATCAGTTCTAAAACATACAAAAATTTTCAAAATATTAGCACTTTGTTACATAGATTGTATACATTAAAATTTTAAAAAATGTAAAAATAAGAAATCAAATATATTGATATTCACCCAAGGAGGCAAAATGGACTTCTGAATGATATCAAGAGTGGAAGGGGAGAAGAAACAAGCCAGGTAGGTTAAACCCTTGGGTTTCTCCGATGACTAGTTCAGTTTTTTTCCGTTCCTATTGTAAACAAATTTAAAATTAGACTATTGGAAATATTTATTTGGTCATTTAAACAAAAGTTTGGATTGGTTTTAAATGATTTTATTATTTCTAATGATTCATAAATATTTAATTTTAGGCTATTTTATTGACTTTATGGTTATTTTCATTTAGTTGGATAGCAAAGTTGGAATTCTGGGTCTTATTATTGTATGCTCTTATATTTTATTTTAATCTTTGGTTTACTGATCTAGTCCAGTCAATAAAGAATTATAGAGTGCGTTTTCTATAATCCAGGGTTTTTCTTCGGAAGCATGTTCAGGGTAGTTAGAATGTAAAAATACTGAAAGTCCTGGAGTTTTCAGGCCTGGAAACAGGAAGGGTGGGGAGTGAAAGGTTCCTTTTTTCGGTTTTGCGCTCATATCTCAAAAACGGTGTGTCTTATGCAAAACATGACTATTTACTAAATTAATGTTAATTAAATTCTCTACAACTTTTATTAGGTATATACACATTTTTTATATTCTGTACTGTTTCCGAGATATACGCTTGGAAAATGTGAAATTTTTTTAAAAAAACAATTTCACCTCACGTTTTCTGTTAAACTTACCTCCATACCTTCTTAAATGTTCATTATACGGCAAAAGTCTTTATAATTAATATTGCTTACTTGCTTAATCCGACCCTCTTTTACTGCTGAGCAGTGTGAGGTTCCTTCTTATAGAGCCTGACCGAAGAAGCCCTGTCTTGCACCAGATGCCTTCTCCTCCTCCAGTCCATTCCTCTTCTGTTAAAGGCCTCTTTGATTCCTTCCTCCCAGGTCTTCCTTGTGGTCGTCTTCCCTCTACTCTGGCCTCATGGATAACTGGCAATTTTGTCTTCAGCCATTCGCGAGACGTGCCCAAACCACCTGAGTTGGTTTTCTTGGATAATTTCTTCTGCCGGCCTCAGGTCTAAGTTTGTTCTTATTGTTGTGTGAGTTCCTCACATGATCTCTTCTTGTTTTCACCTCTATTTTTCTTAAATAGCGCATTTCTATGGCTTGGATTTGGCTTTTGTGTTTGGAAGTGAGGGTCCAAGACTCGCTTGCATAAGTTAGAATAGGGATGAAATGATTAATGTTTTCGAGATATGAGCGCAAAACCAAAAAAGGGGACCTTTCACATATGAAAGCTCCCCCCTTCCTGTTCCCAGGTCCGAAAACTCCAGGACTTAAATATGTTTACTTTCTAACTACCCTGAACATGCTTCTGAAAAAAAACCTTATGTTACAGAAAACACACTCTATAACTTATATCAGGCCTTCATTGACTGGACTAATTGTACAGTATTTCCCTTGTATTTAGCTTCACAGTTATTACATTTTAGTTCATATACACTGCTTTTTGGAAGGACCTCTTACATGATTAATTAAAATCCAGGTTTTTGTTTAAATGACCAGATAAGTATTTCCTATAGTCCCGTTTTAAATTTGTTTCCAATAGTAATGGAAAAAAATCAACTAATCATAGGAAAAACCCAAAAATTTAGTCTTCCTGACAATTTTCACCCCCCTTCCACTCTTCCTATTATCTTTCAGAAGTCCATTTTGCCTCCTTAGGTGAAAACCAATATATTTCATTTCTTATCATACACTTTGTAAAACTTTAATATATATAATCTATTTTACAAAGTGCAGATGTTTAAATAAAATTTGTATGTTTTAGAACTGATGATGAATGAATTTCTAACATTCGAAACTAGTTAGCAAATAAAATAATTCCAATAGAACTGGTAATTAATTCATTAATCCTAATAAAGTTGGGGATGCATTTAGGTTTTAGAAAAAACACGTCCAAGTTAGTTTTAATGGAGCACCAAAAAGTTGACCTGCCTTCTTTTCTTCTAGATCTTCAGGGCTAAAAATATTATTTCTATACTACCTTGACCTTATGTTATATTTTCTATATATTTATTTTAAAACTTAATTGTACTTTCTTTAAAAATTTAAAATTGTATTATTTGACTAGATCTTGATAACTATGTCATTACAAATCTTGATATTGTTTGTAATTTAATTTAGTTTATTTTTTAATTTTTGTTATTATTGGTCATATCCAGTTTTCGTTGTATTTAGCCCTGAAGTAGACCAGCAAGGCAGGTCGAAACGTCGCAGACCATAAAAAGTTTCTTAACTTAGACATGTTTTTCATATTCCTGACTGCATCCCAGACTGTCTTCTTTATAAAATATATATAACAGTCAAATCATAATATTTTTAATTATAATTTACAATTCATGCATTTCATCTTTATTTATTTTACCCCTATTTATGTTTACATAGCATGAATGCATTACTATTTATATCTCAATTATATTGAAAAGTATTTCTATTTTTTTGGTAATTTTACCTGGTAAAATGCATGATTAAAGAATTTTATCTTACGCATTATTACACTTGAAGATATTATGCATGATTTAATGCATCTCTATAAATTATCCCAAGTCAAGTGTGTTAAAAACACATTTAAATTAATTTTATTAATCTAAGAAATTGATCGCTCATTTGGTATTATTGTGTCAATTGGACAGTGTTATTCATGTTTGTTTTTATTATTAAATCAAATTTCCTCATAGATTTGTATTAACTTCTGCATTTGACAGTATTTTATATTTTATATGGACATGTCTTTTTGCTGAGGATCTATACTTGTTTGGTGTAACGTTTTTTTCACATTCATTTTGATACCCTCTAGCTCTGTTGGTATTGCTCGGATTGAAAATTTGACAACAGTTCCCTTATAAGAAATTTAATGGAGAATATTTTTTGTTTTATAACATTTGTTGCTAGTACCTACCGCTTAGGAGCTGTATTGGTTTGAATGAAGAAAGTCATGGTGTAACGTTTTTTTTTTTACACTCAAAAATATGACATTTTGACACGCTCTAGCTCTGTTGGTTTTGCTCGGATCGGAAATTTGAGGACAGTTTCTTCATCGGACATTTAACTTATAAGAACTCACACATCAGACTTTCTCTCATGCTCAAAGTTTTGGCTTTTTCAAAGAGAATACCAATTTCTACACATAAAATAACACTAATATAAGGTTTTTAAAGGAAAACAAAACAGCAAAATATAAAATAATTTTTAATAAGACAGTTAATAAAACAACATAAAAACTTCTTTTTTTTTTTTTTAATTTTAAAAGAATTTAAGAACTGTAACTAACAATAAAGTAAAATGATCAAATATTAGAAACTAAAATTAAAAAATCATGATTTCTTATGTCATTACAATCAACAGGATTTATTTCATCATACAAAGGTTTGCTCTCAGGACTTCGGGATGCAGTTTCTTTGGGAGGGGGGATGATAAAGCTATCAGCTATTTTCCAAAACATTGATCTTCAATTGCAAAAATTATTTTTCTAAATTGGTTAGAAACTAATAAAATAAAAAAAAAAATACTACAACTTTGAAAATAAGAAAATACAACTTACCTCTCATCTGATGAATAGCTAATACCATTTCAACTAATAGTCTAGAGCGGGACAACAATTTGCAGTCTAAGACTTCACGACTATCATTTGAATAAAAACTATAAAGCAAGCACTCGCTGGGGGAGAATAAGTCTTAATGCGCACAAATTTTGAAGGAACAAATTCTGTAGCGAAGGCTGCATGGCAGTGCTCTTTAAAGAAGTCTTCCCTCCCCAGCTAGATAAACATAGATCTTTCTAACTACCTTAATTTTTTTATTAAAAGGGTTTTACCACAAGATTGAGAGAAAATGTCACCTAGCGAGTTTTTCACAGGTTAATGAAGAATATTTTTTCTTTATGTATCATTTGTCGCTAGGACCTACCGTTTAGGAGCTATGTTGGTTTGAATGAAGAAAGTGACGTTTGAAACCATTACTTTCTCCCAACTTTGTTTATTTCGAATAATCTTTGATTGTTAATTTAATTTATGTAATTTGATCCTTTAACTCTACAGTGTAAATTGGGAAAAGCAGTAGATTATAGATAGACGTATCCATGATCTATTGTTTTTCCCAGTCAGGAGGAAATCTTTTTTTTTTTTCTTTTTTTTTTCTAAAGGTTGCCATTTGCTAATTTGATGTGCATAAATAAACTTAGAGTGATTTTGAGTGTCCCCTCTCCCTAGTAATTGTCTTGTTAAAAATATTCTAGCTTCATCAGACAAGTTTTTAGACAAATATACTCATAACTACAAACTACGGATTTAGAAAAAAAATAATAAATATTTTAAATCCCCTAATTTTAATATGATACTATTTTTATTTAGAATATCTGTAAATATTTAAGCTAAAAACTATTTTTACTTCCTTGGCTTGCTATTTGTGCTAGTATTCTTATTAGTGGTGGGGGTAAAGGCTACAAAAGGCTAGGAAGTATCAAATTTTTATGCTAACCTTAGACGCCAGTTTGAAGTTACCATGCTCTAACCTCAATGTGAGTATCAACATTCACGATACCTAACAACTCTCAAATCATATATTGTTATAACTTCAAATTTATTGTGGTTAAATCTTTGATAATCAATGATATTAACCATTTCATGCGTGATTTATCTTCTTTTTTTTTTTTTAAAGAAGGATTGTTTACTTTGCCACATTCGTGTTCATTTGAAGTTATTAAAGATCTAATAATAAAAATAAACATTTTGTTTTCATTGGCTTACTAAGATAGCTAAGGAACGAATATGTTTTGATTTAACTAACTTATGTTTTTGTCTGAACATTTGATTAAATTTTGACTGCTAAGCACTTATTTTTGTTTGTAAATTTTTGATATAATGAATAGTTGTGTCCTACAGGGCGATTTTAGCTTTAATTAGCGTCTTTCTGAAAGAGGTAATAGTCTTTAATGATTTTTATTGTTGATAGTATTCTATTGTCTTGGACATCTTTATTTATCAGCTTTTTTTCTTTATTCCTCATTTGGGAACAGAACAAATTTTCAAAGATTGAATCTGTTTGAAATGTTGTTTCCACAAATTGAAATTGTCGTCAAAATGTTCAACTTGTTATTAATCCAATGGCGAATGGTTTACAAATATAGCTATAATAAGATAAGTTTTTAATAAAAGCGATGACTACAAAGAAATATATATTTTTTAAATAGTGTCCGTTTTAATGCATATTTGTTTCTTTATTTACTTTGACATTGATATTTACTCCAACTAAGGCTAGGGGATTCTTCCAACTAAAACAGTCGGGATTTATTCTGAAGTTTCAGTAAGTTTCCTCAATACCAATATTTAGTTTAACTTACTATTAATTAATATACTATTAACATATTATTAACTTTACTATTAAAGTTAATTTGATACTTTATTATTATTAATTGCTTGAAATGCAACTAATAAATAATAGCCCTAAAATGTGATCATTTATGATAGTTGGATCATTTTGGTGTATTATATTGATTTACCTCATAATCACATTTCGACTAAATAACTCTATCTTTGAATCTATGTTTAAAGTCCCTTTATCTCTGACTGTCAATACATTTGTATTTTTTTCTAATATTTCTGTATTTCTCTATCAATATCCTGTGAGTGTTAAGTGGTAGAGATCATACAATAAATCAGGTTAGGCATAATTTTAACTTGAAATTGTTGTATTATAAATAATATAAAATAGTTTTAATTAACTTATAGTTTGTTCACAATTCTTAATCAGTCATTATAAGAAGCTGAAAACGTAGTAAATAATATCAAAATATTTACATGATTATTAGCATGAGAACATATAATTTTATTTAAAGTTAACCGAGGAATATTGTTTGAATTTTCACAAAAAAATTATATTTTAAATTATTATTGATATTCTGTTTAGCCAGTGGAGGTGGTACCATGAGGAGAAATGCCAAGAGGAAAGTACCCGAGTCGGGGCAAGGACCCGGTAAAAAGTCGAGAGGTGACTTGTCCCTCCCGAAGTTGCCTGCCCATGGATACCCAATGGAACATCCATACAACAAGGATGGCTATCGTTATATACTTGCTGAACCTGATCCTCATGCTCCTTTCAGACAGGTAATGCTATTTCACAAATAAAACTAATTCAATTCAGTACGTCAATTGATTTTTCTTGGCCCTTAATGAACATAAAACAATGGCTTGTGCTAGGAATTTGATGAAAGCAGTGACTGGGCTGGTAAACCGATTCCAGGATGGCTATATAGAACTCTGGTACCTGGCACCGTTCTTCTGGCTCTTCATGACAGAGCTCCTCAATTAAGAGTTTCAGAAGATAGGCTCTCAGTCACTGGAGATAAGGGTTACTGTATGGTCAGGGCTACACACTGTGAGTCTGCATTTTTTTAATTCCTTTTGACAATATTAATTAAACTTTAATAACGATTAATGACTTTTCAACTTTGATTAGTTGTAAGTATGCTTAAGCAGCTTCTTTGTTTCCTCCACTCATTACCACAAAGAACCGTCAACTACTGACTACTACTGATCTCAGATTATGTACCTCGTTCCCGTAGATAATGACACATTAAATAAAACTACTTTACTTCCGTTATTGAGGAACCTAATTTTAAAATAAAATACAAAAAAATCAGTAGGTATGTATTTGTAGAAAAACTCAAAGACTGATAAGGTAATTAAAGTTTCTAAAAATATCTATTATTGTTAGTACTTGGTACACAACTTATGGAATTCTGTATTTTGAAAAGAATGGACTGGTAAGTGTACCAGTACCAATAATTTGGAACAGTTTGGAACAGGTACAGCAAAAACCAGTACAGGCACATCCCTAAAGAATAGTAGTGATTATCTGGTTGGATTGAAATGAGATATAAGAGGCTGCTTTATTTATTTTTATTTCTGGGATCCAACAATTTTTTTTTTTTTATTATTATTAACTTCGCTCTTTCTTTAATTTTTTTAGGCGTCAGTAAAGGAACATGGTATTATGAAATAACAGTGGATGACATGAAAGATGGGTCAGCTTCAAGACTTGGTTGGTGCCAAGAATATGCCAACCTTCAAGCACCTCTTGGTTATGATAAATTTGGTTATGCTTGGAGATCCAGGTAGGTTCTTAAAAATAGATTTATAAAATAATTTTATGATTCATATTGAAATTTTTACTCGCTGATTTGAACCAGAACATATTGTTCTGGAATACTGTAACATCTTCGTAAAATTCGAGTTTTTTTACACCAAATCATTCAAAATTATGTTATCTTTTTTGTGGTATAAACTGTAATAAGTTCAGTTGTTTAGTTGGCCGAGGAGAGGCGGAAGTTACAATTCAAAAGTGGGGGAATTAAGGAAGCCGTTCTGGGAAGACTAACAAATCACATGCTGTCTATCAGTTCATCATAAATATTGCTTCGGCTGCATCTGAATCAGAAAAAACAAGTAAATAAGGCGAATGAAAAAAGTAAAAACTTCTAACGCCATTTCTCAAAAGTTGAGATTTTCCAGATATTACAGTATTACACGACAGGTGCAATGTATTTTCCAAGTATCTTGTTTTTAAACTTAACATTATTAAATTCAACAAAATATGTCTAAGAAAAACTAACAGTTAATTATTACTCCTGGATATGGGCAAGTCTACAGTAGCCTGTCAAAATTTGAGTAGAACAACACTTGATAAAATCTAGTTTTTTGCTTAACATGTTAACAAACCCCAAAGCTGCCTTATAGTTTTTTTCTTGTTTTTAATGGGTTCACCTTTCCCACAGATATATCAAACTTTGCCATTTTAAAATAACACTATTATTATAGAGAATATTAATTCTACGTATTATGAGAAAAATGTAAACCTAAGTTTTGTATTATTAAAATTTTTGTTTTATTTCTTACTTTATTTTTCTAGGAAAGGAACAAGGTTCCATGAGTCTCGTGGAAAACATTACAGTGATGGCTATGGAGAAGGAGACACGCTTGGTTTCTTGATTCATCTACCGCATGATGAGAATAAGTCATACATCCCTGTGACCTACAAAGACAAGGTATTTCACCTTGATCCGTATTGATATTATTTTATTTACCTTTACTTCTTTACTTGTTCTTGAGCCTTATCATTATTAATCTCTTGATGAAATTTCACTTATCACATCTTGAAAAGATTGATGTATTATGAAAAATGATAAAATCTATGATTTTCATACAATCCCTTCATTGAATCATTCAGAAGTGAAGTACTGAGACATTACAAAAACTTGGGTTTCTTTATCATTGTGAAGCTTCATGCTCGTTTGCACTATTGTTCTATTTCACACTTCAGCTGATGGAGCTTTTATAAAAGATTTTATAAGAGCCTCTTCCAAATTATTTTTGATTTGAAATTTCCAAATGTGTTTTTTGGGAAAGTGCTGTATCTAGTTTAGAAATAGTATGATTTTCAAAAATTAATATTTAATGATTATGCAAATGTCAGCATTTGGGAATAGTGTGACTTTAAAACGATCTGTTCTAGTAGGAGTCATTCCATTATGAACAAGTAATCTTTCTTGGGCATAAAATATAACTTTCGATTGGCATCATACATAGGGCGACAAGACTTTGCTTTATCCTGTTTTAAAATCTTTTTCGCTGATATGCTCTTTTTATCAATTGGATTTTATTTTTAAATACTTCACCATTGCTTTTAAAAGTCTTCGAAAATTTGTACTTAATCGAAATCGTTGAGTTCTATGTTTTCAAAAACATAAAATTTTATAATAATAATACAATATAAAGTTTTATTCAAATGAAATTTAACAGTTTACAATTGTAACATATTAGATATTAATACATGTTTTGGTAATAAAGCAATTTACACTACATAGTGAGCTTAGCTATAATGGATATAAATTGAAATGCAATTTTAACTGTAGGAAAAATGATAAAAACCTACAAAATAAGAAAAAAACAAATAGATAATAAAAATTTACTAAACTAACTAGCATCCCCGTCGCGGCTTCGCCCGCCCTCCATAAGTAAAGCTAATTTTAACTAAAAATTAATGTTTTATTTGTTTATCGATAATATCCTCGTATTTTAGCATGTGGTTCAGCATTATTTCTTCAATGATTTTTTCACGCATAGCAGTAATTATTAATCTAGTTATAATCGCACTGATTAGGCAGTTGAAGATTGCGTAAAAGCGCCATTAGACATAAAATTTTTAATTTTAATGTATGAACTGGTAATCAAGTTGGATAAAGACTATTAAGAAACTCTTGCGGAAAATAAACTGCATTATTATTGCTTATGGCAGAAGGCCCGTGGATCATATTTTTACACACAATATAAAAAAGCAAAGGATCGACATTTTGATTTAGTAATAATTTGTATTCGGCAGAAATAACTTTATTGATTTCATCTGGTTGGATGTTGATTTCGAACTATAAAAGTATATGACAGTGTGGCACACCTCAGTCCTGCCTCTCAACATTGTACATTTAAATTTTAGTTATTGTAAATTTTACCATTGCAAAACCTTCCTAGAATTATAACAAAAATTTATTTAGATGTCGGGACAGATAGGTCCAGTTTACCATTGTTAACTCTATTATGGGATGGTGCTATACACAATCGGTCAATTTTCAAGCTTCACTGGGATCTACATATCGCACACCATATTTAAATCTTTTTTAATAATTTTCTTTATAGTTTAATAAGTAAATTTTATCATCGATTTCAAGCTCTTTTAAAACCTCTCGCGTAGAATAGCACTCGCTACCTATTGGTCAATTTTCAAACTTCACTGTTGTCCACATATTTTCTTTTTTTAATAAAAAATAAATTAAAAATCAGTAGATTATAATATTGCTAAACCTTCTTGGAACTATGAAGATGATGTAGTTAATATTTAGTACAGATTGGTTCAGTAAAATTCGTGGTTAGTGATCACAAACGTAAAATGGCTTGTCCTTTTATATAATAGTATAAGTTGTTATTATTATAGTAAACTTTCTAATTGTATCGATTCTAAATGTATCGATAGTATCTTGAAAGATGATGTAGTTAAAATTTGGTTCAGATAGGTTCATTAGTTTTACTGTAACGCTATTGTCGCTTGCCACATATTTATAGCTTTTTGGATAACAATTTAATTGAATTAAGTAACTTTATTATCAATTTCTAGCTATATTTAACACCGGATCATTGTAATCTCTCTTAAATGGCGCTCGCTTTACTACACACCACATATTTATCGCTTTTTAAACAGTAATTTAATAGAAAATATGTAAATTTTATTATTGCTAAACCCTCCTTGAACTATGAAGATGTTATAGTTATATTTGGTACAGAATAGTTGTATAGTTTTCGCGGTTAGTGATCACGAACGGAAATGGCTTGTCCTATTATATATAACTTCATCATCCCCCGTCGAGGCTTGGCCCTCTCTCATAAGTGAAGATCTTAGATAATTTTAACTAATAATTGATTTTTTGTTTATCGATAAAAATCTTGAAATAATGTGAACAATTGAAAATTATATTTTTTATGATATTTTCACGCATAGCAGCCATTATTAACTTGGTTAAATTTAGATTGATAAGGTGTTTGCAGATAACATAAAGCATAATTAGACAACCAATTTTCAATTTTAATATATGAGTTGGTAATCCAGATGGACAGAGACAATTAAGAAACTGCATTATCAGTGCTTACAACTAAAGGTTCAAAGTTCATATTTTTACACACAATATTAAACAGCTGAGGATCGGCATTTTGATTTTTAATAATTTTCATTCGACAGAAATAATTTTATTGATTTAATCTGGTTGGATTTTAATTTCTAACCATAAAAGTATGTGGTAGTGTGGCAAAACCCGTTTCTAACACTCAACATTGTACATTTAAATTTTTAATGTTGCTAAACCTAGAATTATCAACATGATGTAGTTAAACTTTGGTATATTTTACTCCATAGAGCTGTTTTTATAACAATTTATTTGAAAATAAGTAAATTTTATTATCACATATGTAACACTGTACATTTTAACCTTTCATGTAGATTGCAATTGCCGCCATTTTTGAACTTCACTGTTATCCACTTATTATTCATTTTTCAATAAAGAATTAGTTGAAAATCATTAGATTTTACTGTTGCTAAACCATCCTATAAAGATGATGTAGTCAAAATTTGGTAGAGATTTGTTCAATAGTTTTTAGCGGTTATTGAACACAAACGAAAAATTGCTTGTCCTTTTATATAATAGTATAACCTTATACCGCCATATGTTAGAATCGTATAGAGCTAACAAATAATTGTGACTTACAGATAATATACAAATAATATTGTGACTATAAATTAAGATATAAGGTATCCTATCTTTTTTGTTGGATCAAACTGCACACGGTATGCAAATTTGATTAAAATCGGTTCAGTAGTTTAGGTGTTAGCCGGCCCCTAGGCCGCGACACGTAATTTATATATATTAAGATATACATAATTAATTAACTTCTTGTACATTAAAGGCAATTAACTTATAATTTTCAAAAAATCTCAGCAAAGATTTTTTTATATCACTACTGCACAGTTTCAGCAGTCACTTCATTCAAGCTCATATCGACTAGTCATTGTTCTTGACTTGTCCTCCGGAAAAAAAAAAAAAACTTGAGTCTGAGAATTATTCACAAGTCTGTGTAATAGTTTTTGTATACAGTAGAATCCCTTTTTTCCCCCGAATAATTGGTGTCCTACTGTATTTTGTTGGTTCAAAATCTTTTTTCTTTTTCTTTTTTTTTTTCTATTACAATAAGAAATGTATTACAAACAGTTTGCTAGTACCTAATTTTATATTGGTTGGTAAGATGTTTACAGTAATAAAATTTGAAATTTGAATTGAAAAGCTCAATTTTTAATGTACACATTTCTTTTTAGCCTCTTGTTAAATTTAAAAGCCATTTATACTACGAAGAAAAAGATAGAGTTGCAGAGTTCCTAAAAAATTTGACTGTCCTTCCCGGAAGCAGAATAGTGTTTTTCAAGAATGGGGTCTGCCAGGGAGACGCATTCCTTGACATCTACGGTGGTTCCTATTACCCCGCCGTGTCATTGCATAAAAATGCCACTGTCACAATCAATTTTGGGCCTCATTTCAAATATCCTCCTAGTGAAGAAGAGTTTTCGTACAAAGGAGTGAGTTATTTAATTTTAAATTACTTTTATAATAATAATTTAAAAAATATATATATATATGTATTTTCCCTTTTCTCTTTTTTTGTTTTTCTAGATGTACTTAAAGTCAGAAGAAGCAATATGTGAGCAGACAATGGCTGATATCTTATACCTAACTGAGAACGACGGGAAATTAAGATTAGATACTTACTATGTATAGCTAGAGTAAAGCCACATTATACTAATGTGGCTTATCAGGTATTAATTTGTTCTTATCATTCAAATTATGCCTTCTATATCTATTTTCTAATGTTCTAGAGAATTGTTTTATTTTATTTAAAGTTGTAATTTAATTTTTAGTTTAAGATATTCATTGATTGAATCATGAGTAATGAAAAAGTTTTATTAAATTGTTTTCAAACAATATGTTTTTGTTTTCATTATTATTATTTCGACTGACATCTTTATGTATGTTGATTTTCTTTATGGATGTTATTTATTTAAAATATTTGTAAATATGAAAATATATGTTGGTGTGATCTGATCCACCTTCTGGATGTTTAAAGGAATAAAAAAAAATGTATTTAATTTACAAACATGTTGTACAGTCTTGGTATGCGGTCAGCGTGCTATGTAAAATTATTTTTATATTTTTTAAGGACTTCTTATGTTTTAAATTATTATCTTAGAATTTAGCATTTACCTTTTCTGTAAAAATTTATTATTTAGATAATAGACTGAGGCATTTAAAATTGGCCATCCTTTATTTTCTCAGATTAAATATTCACAATCTTTCTCAATAACTACTAAAATTTAAAATAAAATTAGGAATATGATATATACTGTTAAACAAAATTTATTTTATTTTATTTTTCCTATCATAAAAAGTTGGTTTCTCGTGTATTTTACATTTAATATGACTTCTAATAGGGTTTTAAATAAAGACCTTCAGGATATTTTTGTATTATTCCATCATAATGTAATTATCCAAGAGGTTATGGTTGAAGTAGGGATGAAATCTAAACTCTTGTTGGCCACCCTGAAAACCTTATATTTTTAAAATATCAACAAGGGTTGCCCTCATGCTTCTTAGTGTGGAAACAAATAATAGCAACTAAACGATTTCCTTTTGATGTATAGAAATGTAAATCAACACTGTAATGATTCTGATGTAATTTCAGATTTAAGGTACTGTTCATTAAAGTACTGATAATAATTTATAAACTGAACAATTGTAATTTATGTGTAAATATATATTTTTAAGCCATTACTTCTTTTAAAAAGCAGTAATAAATGTAAGTAAAAAATATATTTTAGTGGCTAATAATTTATTTAATCTAAAATCCTATCACCCTCAGAAAAAACAATAACTTTTTTTGAAGTTCATTATTCTAATCCAAAAAAAGTTATAATTAACTTATATATAAGTTAATTATATATTATTTTACAATTATTTATATTTTTATTTAGCAGTACAGTAAACTCTCCTTTATCTGGCATTCTCTTAACTGGTGCTCGAAAATTAGGAAAATTCTTATGGCATATGTTTAAAATTAAATAAAAAAAATCATCAAGTGTATCCCTAAAAGTATAAACAACTATATCTTATTTATTGTTTACCAACAATGAGTTCTTTCTTTAGAATACTAATCAAAGCTTATTTATCAACAATAGACTGATTCAATAAAGCGATAGTTCAAATGTTTCTTTTTTTAAATAAAACAATTTCAAAGGAAATTATTGTAATTTTGAGACATCTTTAAAAAATTGCTGCCTTTGGTTAGTGTTTATCGTGGTACATGCATTGTCTTATGACTTTTGGGGGACATCCCCAGACCCCTGTGTTATCTCAGATTAGATCAAGGGTCAAAGCAAGGATATATGGTAAATGTTTCTCGAATAGGTATACAGGGTGTCCTGAATTTAAATGGCAAAACTTCAGGAACTTTTAGGGCACTGAAAAACTAAGACAAAAAGTCCTTTAGAGATTTGCTTGTTTTTGCTTATTTTTAGAGAAAATTGCAAAAAAAGAAACAAAACAAAAATGTTACAGGTAGAGATTATCACCTTTCAAAGTTCGTCAGGCTAGGCAGTGAGATATGTACACTTAATGTTATCCTTAACATTCTTTTATTTGTTTAGATTTTGGCTTCCTTCTAGGATTATAATTCCTAAATCAGTCTTCAGTCAGTTACTCAGAAATTTTTGTGTGAATAGCATCAGCCACAATGCTGCATACATATTCTAATGTTGAATACACTGATATGATTTTTGTGTATGGTTTCTGTAACGGTAATGCTTTAGAAGTGGTGCGGGAGTATGCGCGCCGATTTCCAAATAAAAGAGTGCCTAATCGACGAGTCTTTTCGTTAACTTTTGAGAGACTGGGTCATTCTTAATACGTAATGAAGGCGACCAGTTCCAGGCAGCAATAAGAGCAGATTATCGTAGAAGAAATTGTGTCCAACGCCACTTCGATAACAATCTTGAGACTAACATCCGAAGAGCATCTGCTGCATTAGCAATATGGCGAACTTTGGAAGGTGATAATCTCTACCCATACCATCTTCAAAAAGTTCAGAATTTATTTCCTCAAGATTATGTCAAGAGATTGAATTTAAGTAACTGGTTTCTTGACAAAATTCGCGATGATAATTTATTTCCTGTTTATTGCATTTCTGTTCACATAATCTTTGTGGTTCAGTTGCCACAGACAGGGTCTCTCTTTATAAGCTTCTATAGCCTTGTCACTCCACTTCACTTGTCTTTCTCTAGCACATTTTACTTTCCCCATTTTAAACGTCTTTTTATGGTTTCTAGACAAATTTCACGATGATAATTTATTTCCATTAAAATTATATGGACCGATGAAGCTACCTTTACTAGAGGAGGAATTGTTAATCAAAGAAATTGTCACGTATGGGCTCTTGAAAATCCCAGAGCTATTAGAGAGAATAGGTTTCAGCATGAATTTGCTATTAATGTTTGGCTTGGAATTGGAAACGGATTACTGGTGGGACCATATTTTTTACCTGGAAGATTGAATGGTATCACATTCACACATTTTCTGGAGAAAGATTTTTCTAATTATTTAGATGACATTCCCTTACAGCGGATTGAAATGTGGTTCCAACTCAATGGATGTCCAGCTCATTACAGCAGAGTTGCTCGAGCTTGGCTGGATATAAATTATCCACAACGGTGGATTGGACGTGGAGGAGTAGTACCTTGGCCACCCAGATCACCTGATATGACACCCATGAATTTCTTTGTATGGGGAACCTTGAAGTAGAAAGTTTATTCGGTGTCAAATAACTCAGGAGAGCAATTAGGAGACCGAATCATAGATGCAGTGCACCAAATATCATCAGAACAATGTTTAGCTGCAATTTATCAAGTGAGTGTTCGATGTAATGCTTGCATTAGTGCAAGAGGACAACATTTTGAGCAATATTTACATTAAAAAGAACATAACATAAATATAAATGTAAATAAATAAGCATAAAAATGAAAACTTGTTTTGTTTTCTTTTTTTGCGATTTTCTCTAAAACGAGCAAATCTCTAAAGGACTTTTTGTCTTAGTTTTTCGGTCCCCTATAAGTTCCTGAAGTTTTGCCATTTACATTCGGGACACCCTGTATATTTACATTAGGATGTACAGCCATTTAATAATAATGTTAATTCACATTAAGACTCTAGAGTAACCTTGAAACAGGAATGTAATATTAGAAACCGAGATAGTCCTGGTAAAAACATGTACCATGTTAAAATTAATATTTTACTTGTCTGTAACAAATAAAATGAAATTATATTTATGAATAATTACCTATAATAGGTAATAGCAATTGGAAGATCATAGATCAATAATGAAAATAAAATAAGCATTGAAATTGATAACAAAACAATGACAGGCAAAATATTGTACTTCTGAACCTTGAAATTCTTAATTCCAAGTTGTTATATACAGCGACATAAATCTGATAAGTACCAGTTGGCACGAATGGCTCAGAAAGTTGGTGTCTGTCTTATAGTGACTGCCATAAACTTTAAAATAACATTGAAGGAAAACTTATTAAAAGAATTAGAGGTGCAAAGATGGTTGAGGGTGTACGCAGGATAAAAAGTAATAAGAAATTAAGGGCTTATTAAATAATAAAGATATTGTCGTCGAATTTAAATGAATGATTAAAAAATATTAGTTATGGCATTCAATATGAAAAGAATTACAGGAAGCCCTAAAAGTAGATGCGAGGATGAATTAGGAAAGGGCTGAAGTAAACTTGGTATTAGAGGTTGGAAAAAATGAAGACTTGGATAAAGAGAAATGGATAAAATTTATGAAAGTGAATTAGTTTAAACTATCGCCTTAAACATTAATAGTGTGTGGGTTAAATAAATGGTTTGCCTCGTCTGTGCAAACACATATCATAGTAGTGGCAAATTATTTAATTTCACTCAAGATTGATCATTCTACTATATCACACATACATTAACTATCATTTGTCCCTAATTTAAATTTAAAGCTTCTTCCTTACTAAAAGTCAACCCTGTGAATATGTTTGAGTTTGGCTCCTGGCAAAAAGTTGACTTAGTTTACTTGAAAAAACACATTAATTTTGTTTTTTAACAATATCAGAAGAAATAGTGAACCAGAATTGTCTGCACATAACAATAGTAATCTAGTTTGATTTTATCAAAATATCTTTGACCTAAAAGTGCACTTATTTTTATTATTTTTCAAAAATGAGTTATTCTGGTTTGTTAACTAATTGATGTAGTATTAACATTTTTCCAGCTTTGTTTCTGTAAGTATTGAAGTAAATTTATTTTATTTCATTAAGTTGTTAGTTAATCATGATTGATTGCATTCTTTAAAAGAATAAGTGAACTGCTATGAGATAGAGTTAATTTACCAAAACATAGTCAATGGACTAACACATACAGGCATATAAACTGTTACATTCACCAACTTAATTTGATAGTTATTAAAATGTTGACAATCTCAGACCAGGAAACACCTTTTTCAAATCACAAATCAAACCACTGATATTACATTATCAAAGGTAATGGTGGTTGAGTATGTTTAAGCTTTGAGCAATTTAACATTCCATAGCATTATCCAAAGCAGTACCAGTTCAAATCCAGCTTTGGTGGGCTAACATTAGATACAGCCTTAATGATTTTTATACTCTCCTCACTCTGACTAGAATAGTTACAGTAACTTGTATAATAATTACCAATTCTTCCTGCACTCACTGGAGTAAGTTAAGGCCCAATAAAATAATAGTATATATCTATAACAACCAAATTCCGTTTTTCTTAAGGTAAATGGTATTTTTCAAGTTGCTACTCATTATCTTTCAGTAGCTGAAAGTGCCCTTGTTTATACTTACCCTTCTTTAAGAAAAACTTACTCCACTTAAAATAAATTTTTTATTTTCTTTATTGAGGTAATTTGTAAGTATTTATCTTTATTTGATAAATCAGTGACACCTCCCATTTTAGTAGAGAGAAAATGTTCAAAGAATACTGAACAACTGACTGGATACCCTAACATCTTTTTAGGGTTTTAACAGTATTATTAGTTAGTGGGGGTGGGGAGTAGGTACTATATTTCTGCATTGAGAACGGCTCATCTGATTTTTATGAAATATGATAATTATGTTGTTTTTTTTTACTTAATGACGTCTTCTTAGGGATTTTAGTTTAAATTATCAGTGGGTGTAGGGAAGGAACTATATATCTGGAAAGTAAGGAGATCGGTAGGTAACCTTTTGGGTTGCAGTATTTGGGTTCTTGACTATAGGGTGAATTAGGGCCTTTTTCCAACAGGTGGTAAATACAGAATTCTGAAGGGAAAAATTACATCTGAAGAGGAGACCGGTAGGATTTCAGGAAGGCATAATTTTATTAATTTGGCAGGAATACCGTCTAATCCAGTTGAATTGGTGTGGGATTTCATTATGGAGGCAATGAGGTCTGTGGGAGAGATGTATGATTCTTAATATAGATATTTAAAGAACTCTTGAGACAAATCACTTTAACAGCACACTAAGAGAAAAAAAAAACTACTGCTCAATCCATGAAGGGCATTAGTTTCAGAAAGTAAAGAAGTACTGATAAGAGGTACACAAGCAATATACAGCAATCAAGCTCAACCATCAGTTTCCCCTCCCATTTAATCCCCACTTTATAAAGGCTGCGTGTGCCGCAGAATCTAAATTTTCTGAGAACAGCCAAGCTCCGGAGAATCAGTAAAATAATTGGCATAAGATAAGCATTGTCATGAGATGAAAACAATTCATATGTAACTTAATCATGATTGCTCATTAGTCCCATACCAAAACAACTAAAATAAATTAGTTCAAAAGTAGTTAATGTATATTCTCATAATGAGATATTCATTCAAACGTTCTAATGATTCTTGATCAAAGTTAAAACTTTAAATTAGTATATTGTATTTGACAAAAAAAAAAAGTTAAATCCCTTATATTTTGAAGTCAATGACAAAGTTATCACTTGAACTTCCATGACTCATAATAACCTTGAAATGAAGTATCAAGCCCAAAAAAGTTAAATTTCATAAGTACAGAACACCAATGATAATGCATAAAAAATTACTGAGTATGACAGCTTCTCTTCTTGTAAAGATTTAATGAAAAAGTACTAATAGTACTTTACTAGTTCTGTTGATTATATGTTCTAGTAGAAAAAAATTACTAAAAGAAAAAAAATACCATCGTGCTAAAGTTCTAGCAATTACGATGTTTACTTCATAAATAACAAAAACTATTATTGAATTACTTAAGTAAAGGTTAGCTTATCCAAACATAAATTGAAAGGATATCAGGAGAAGGTACCAATGGGTACTGGTCTCCTTCATGTTTTATTAACTACATATTTTTACACTATATTCGCTGGTTGTCTTCATTAGAAAACAGGTGTGTATCAATAAATAAAGTTAATAATAAAATAATTAAGTGAAATCCATAGAACTTTTCCAAAACATATGGCTAAAATTGTTTGGGAAAGATAGAAAAGTAATAACAATAAAGTAATGCATGACTAAATATATTTAAATAAAATGAATATTTTACAGATACATTGCTAAATTGAGTGCTTAATAAATGGGAAATTTATATTTTACAGATCATATTATTCTATTGTTGTTAATCACAACTGTAAAAATAACACTGCAAGATTTAATCATTAAGAATAAAATAGGTGAGAATCAGAAATGTACAAAAGTATAAAATACATTATATAATTGTAAACACAATTTAATTCCAATAAACATGCAAGACAATATAATACATTGAAAAGGCTCCCACCATGTATATACAGATAGATATTAGGGATATCAATCAAATAAAGATCACATTAAATAAATTTCTTATATACAAAATCTAAAATATCAAGTTGTTTACGTTCATTGTGACAGTACCTTTCACCAACTTGAAACTGTTTTAAATAAACATCAAAGCAGCAACAAAATCAAATGATTTGTTTAAACATAACACTATACAAGATAACTCAAAACATCACATTGAAGAATTTACATTACTGTTTTGGAGGATCAGTAATAGGCCTTTTGAAGAGGAGAATATGTGGTTCTGGAGAATGAGTCATATAATGAATCCAACCAGGGCTCTGTGTGACACCAATGCTTCTCCACTCTTTTTCTGTCATCAGTCTATTTTTAGGTATCAGATTAACCATGTCTTTAGGAAGCACCACATGTCTGTACTCAAAATTGTCGTCACTATATCTTTCAGAGTAATAAATCTGCTTATGAGACATTCTAACACAGTTGAACGCAAAACTATCCAAATCCAACAAAAGAGAACTTGAACGAAAATGGAGGGAACATGTAGCTAACGGTTTAGAGTTCAATGGTATCTAGATTTCATATCACTAAATAGAAATATAATCCTCTATTGACATTTATATTTATAAAATATTTTATAAATTTTTATTAAAAAATATTTCTTTTCAGAATTAATATCCAATATGGGAAAGAGGTAAAATACTTTTAATTTTTTATGCAATCATATGGCAACATAACCTCTGTTGTTAAGGTTGCATATATGTTATTCATTTCGTTTAAATATTTTTTGTTCTATCTTGTAATTAATGAAATAAATGATATAATTTATATACTTCAACTTTATTTATTTACACTTTTAGGCATATATATATAAGAATAATGATAGACACAAATATTTTGAAAATAACGATTTAAATGATTAACTGGTCTTTTTAAGGTGAAGATTTTGCTGTTTATGTTATGTTAATTACATAATTCACTTTGGGAAGCGTTAATTTTCTCAATCTTTTTTTCTTACCTATTATGTATCTTGTTTAATTACTTGCAAATATTTAGATGCTATAGAATGGAACCTTTTTTTCAATTAGTTTTATGTATTAATTTTCTGATGTACAGACAGTATATATATATATATATATATATATATATATATATATATATATATATATATATATATATATATATATATATATATATATATATATATGGGTGTAGTTCCGCAGACGCCCCCATTTTCAAATGCCTATTTCTTCCATGTCTCACTCTACCAAAAAATAAATCCAATTAATGCTATTTAATCTACATTTAACCAATTTTCTTATCATACTTAATTATTTAAAGTGTATACAATTATTACGTTGAAAATATTAATTTAAAAAAGTTGAGGGCGTCTGCGGAACTATTTACCAAGGGAAAAAGTTCCGTAGACGCCCCCAGCCCTTTGCTACGTAAAATGATGTTAAAATATTATCGTAGGTTGCAACTAAAATTCAAGGACATTTTTGTTTATTGTTTATTCCGTCACTGACTTAATCTCTCATCTTAAACCCGCTATATCAACAAAATAATACTTTGAGTAAAAAAAAAATCATTGTGACTCCTAATATCACTGTAGCAAGAAAATATAATCGAGGAAGGATTTTGGACGGGAGTCGGATTCTGGTGATGAACGGGATGGGCAAAAGAAGTTCCGGATGGAAATTTGCCCCCACAATAAGCGTGACACTTCAACTTGCTACGTCTGATCATAAAAAATGTCAAACCGGGAAGCACTATCATTACAGACGAATGGAGAAGCTACACAAAGCTTGGAAAATCGGGACACACCCAAGGACAATGAACCATGACTTGCATTTTATAGATCCTAATCCATTGTCCCACACTCAAAACATAGAATCTCCATGGAAATCAGTTAAGCGAGGAATACATGCGGGTGGAAATCATTCCCAAAATTTATATTCACACTTGTGTGATTATCTTTGGAGACGAGCTGTTAGAGACTTTAATAAAGATGTGCTCAATGAATTATTATATTTAATTATAATCCAAACTTGTAAATAATATTTTTCCCCGGGGGCGTCTACGGAACTTTTTCCCTTGGTAAATAGTTCCGCAGACGCCCCCAACCTTTTTAACATAATATTTTCTACAGGATAACTTAAAACATTTCAATGAGTTTAATACTAAACAAAAATTTGTCAAATGTAAATTAAATAGCACTAATTGGATTTATTTTTTGGTGGAGTGACATGTAAGAAATAGGCATTTGAAAATGGAGGCGTCTGCGGAACTACTTCAAGCATTGTAAATTATAGGAGATGGTCATTTTTAAGTAATAAAAAAAATCTAGCTGAGATAATAATAATAAATTTCAATCAAATAACTTGGGATTCAGAAATCCAAATATTGATTTACTGAAGATTTCAAATACTTAGTTATTTCAAATGTCTTATCAACTATTATGATATTAATTACCTATTACTAGACTATTGGAAAGATTAGTCTACTTTAGCTTGCTTATTTCCTACAACTAACCACTCTCCAATTAGTTTTCCATTTTTTCTATTCAAATTGAATCTACCTTGTTTTAATTTTACTTACTCAAAACCTTCAATCCTCTAAAAGAAAACAAAAATTATACAGCTAATTGGCTATTATCTAGTTTTCAATTCAGTATCCTGTCTTTATCCAATTATTAAATTGGATCTGCTGGAAGTATCTTTCCAATAAAACATTATAATTGACTAACTTCCCTCATTTTTCTTACTCTCTCTCATAACTTTAATTTTGAAGATAACATTAATAGTATTAAATGCTAAGTAGCTAGAAAAATTGCCAGCTGAATTATGTTAAGGTTGGTTTTCATTTCCAGATCTCTGTTCAAATTTCACAATCACCCTTGTAAATATCTGGTTTTCCAAATTTTGCATGCATTTTATGCAATTTTTCATATAATTTTACCTATGGGCTATCTGCTGTTCAATTTTTTTTTATTTTCACTTATTTTACTTCTGCAGATAGATGAAAATATGAAGAGGAAATAAATTAATTACTTTTGATTAATTCAAACCTACTAGATTGTAGGTTTGTGTATTTTTGTGACCTTAAATGCTGCACCATTATGAGATGCTTGGTTTTCAAAAAATGTTCTGAAAATTACCAAAAATGTGGTGATTATTTAATGTGAATAAGTTTGGTTCAGTAGCATATCTCAAAGTGGAACTGGAATATACAGACAGTGATGGATAAGTTGGATATGTTAGTAACTCAACGCAGCTTGGTTACCTCTTTCAAAGTTATAAAATGATCACTTCAATATATATAAGTATAGTAGGAGTTATTACATAAGTTGGCAACGCATTGTCAAGCAGAGTTACAATACAATAAACAATTTATTGGAGATAATGAAACAAGCATAAACAAAACAATTATTCAACTTACTTTTATTTATTTTATAATTTTATTGGTATTGGAATAATAGATAATAAAAGAAGAGAATCAACTTGGAAGGGGAGGTACGGAGGAATTTCAGGAGAGAATATGGAACAGTGGAAACCATCATACTATTAAAAATATATAATGTCAAGTTATTGTGCAATAGAAAGACTTTTAAAAACTAGGGATTTTAGAAAGTAGATGAAGAGAAAAAAAAAACAAAAAAATTTTTTGGGAGAAATGATCTTTATTCATATGGTAATGGTAAATTTATTTTAAAAATCATTTTTATTCATATATTTTCATGACCTAGGCACATTTTACTATTGTTAGTTACTTCTACTTTTCCCCTTATATTTGTAGTGTAACGTTACTTTAGCAAGTTGTTAACACTAATTAGTCACTGTAACAATTATTAATCTTATTCATAAAATATATTTACTTTTCTAATAATTAGCTACTTTATTCATCTCTAGTTTCATCTATAAGATCTATATTGACAGTTAAGAAAGATTACATATTACTATGTTAATATATTGAGAAAATAAAAATCATAATTTTCTTGATAAAAGTATGTGATAGAATGTATGTCAATAAAAGGAATATGCATCAGATATATATATATATATATATATATGCTTAAAATTACACTTGAAAATTATCCAATGAGGAAATTTTCACTTTATTAAATTAGTTTTTTTTTTTTAAGTTAGGGATAAATCATAGATTACCAAAAATATATAAATTATAAATGTATTAAACATATAATTATCAGTCTCACATAAATTTAAAAATATTTAAGTCCCAAGAATATTTCGTAGAGAAGTGTTACCATCTACTCAGTATTATTTTTGAGTTCCCCATTTACGACAGCTTGGTTGTTCCGATTAACATCGCTTTCAGAAGACGATAAGCTGTTTGATTTAGATCTACTTTGCTTCTTAGGAGATTTATGATGTTGATTTTGGATCGATTGATTAGAAGTATCATTTTCTTTGGGTGGAGTCTCTATGTTTTCTGTTTGCTTAGTTGTTTTATCTTTTTTTGTTTCTCTTTCATTTCAGTTTTTGGTTCAGTTTGGTTTTTAGGTGTACATTCCAGTTGATTTTTAGGTGTGGGTTCCTGTTGGTTTTCAGGTATATGTTCTGGTTGGTTTTCAGGTATATGTTCTGGTTGGTTTTCAGGTGTTCGTTCTGGACTCTGAGCGACTGGTGATAATTTATGCAATGGTATGGTGTTATCTTGAAACTTTTTTGTGACTTCTCTTCGGCGCAGTAATTTAGACTGAAACAAAAAAAAAAAAAAATTATTTATATATATATATATATATATATATATATATATATATATATATATATATATATATATATATATCATATATCATATCAAGATGGCTGACCAAGCGAAAGCTCTAAAATTAGCCCATGAAGTTCTGAAAGCTGTTGGAGAATTTCCCACACTAAGGAAAAATTTAAAAGAAAGAGTCGTACAAACGATTGAAATATTAGAAAACTACGTAAGTAGTAATATAAATTTTAATGCTAACTCCCCAGAAATAGACCGAACACCATCTAACCTTAAAAGTCAACTTCATAAGATTCCCTATAATGAAGTAGTTAAAAATAAGATTAATAAATCAAAAATTAAACCCCGTTTCAAGGCCATTATAAAACCAATCGTAGAAAATAGTAATATTGAAGAAACTGAAAAAACATTTAAGACTTTAATTAATCCAAGAACATTAAAATTAACTCTTACCAAAGCATCTAAAACCAAATCAGGTTCGATACTACTTCATTCGGACAATCGTGATGATTTTAAAAAAATTGAAAAAGAAATTTCGGTATTACTAGCAAACACGGTACTGGCCCCTGCTCCCGCGCAGAATACACTTGTCACCTAATTCTAACCTTGCTCCGATCTTATGACGTCAGTTATCGCAGCTTTAGGAGGGGAAGTTTCTCTTCCCCTCCTTCCCCCACCATACCTACCTTCCTAAGGTGGAGAAATCTGTACTTTAAAGTTCTCAGTAGTTTAAAATCCACCACCGCTCTTCACGAACTCGTCTCAGAATGTTGATTTTTTATTCTTAATCACTTTTTAACATAAAATCAATATGTTATATATTATTTATCCAGCTACCGTCATTAACTACACTTGTGGTTTCTGCTACTATTAACAACATAATATTATTCTAATATTAATAACGTCGTGTTATTAGTTTACAATTATATTATTCTCACACCTTGCAACTTATTTATTACTTCCTTCTCAGACTTTTTAGTTTTCATCTTATTATAAATTTCTCGTTGTTTTATGTTCATTTCTTTTCATATTCATTTCTTTTCTTGCTATTGGACACATGAAATAAAATTATAAATGAATTGAAGTACAATTTCCAAAAGTATGAAGTGAGATTTCCCTTAACATCTACAACAGCATCAAAAATGATTACACTATTTTTAAAGTAAACTGCTGTAAACTATTTTATTTTTCAATATCGTGTAAAAAGTCTTTCTGTTAGTATCAAAAGACAAAAGCTAAATTCACTACCATTTCTTCCTCTTTTAACTTATTTTTTTCTGTTTGAACTTTGTTTGAACAAAATTAACATATTAGTAGAGGAAAATAACAAACATTTACAGTATTTCCTGACCTTAGTCAGAATTGGTAGTGTATCAAAAATATTCTGATAAATAAATGTATTATACAAAGCATTTACTCCTCTTTATTAATAGTAAAAACATCTGACATGTTTCAGAAAACAAGGTCTCATCATCAGACTTTAAAACAATCTCTTGGTGTTAACACACCGTGTCACACTGACATGATGTGTTAACACCAAGAGATTGTTTTAAAGTCTGATGATGGGACCTTGTTTCCTAAAACATGTCAGATGTTCTTACTATTAATAAAGAGGAGTAAATGCTTTGTATAATACATTTATTTATCAACATATGTGACTCCTTCATTAGAGAAATATTCTGATAATAAAATAAACAAATAAAGAATGTCAATCTGATGCATTCAATAATATACCTATGTAAGACTCCAACTGGAATAATCATTATGGGCTAGTTTTTTTATTATATTACATTATAAATATAAAGAAAACTTACAAGAGGGTAAAATATATTGCAACACTAACCAGACGAATAATAAGCAAATTAAATAATGAAAATTTTAAAATTATGTCCTATATAATAATTATAAAATCAAATACATAATAAAACACTCAGACAACACAGATAAATAGAGCAAAAAGACTTAATTTATAAAATAAATTGCAAAAACTGTAATATGCACTATATTGGGGAAACCAAACAAAATTTATTTAAATTTTATTTATTTATTTAAATTTAAACATGAGTTTGATTTTGAACACACAAGGATCTTAAATCATGAAAATAAAGCAATTAACAGAAAATTAATAGAAACAATCTACATAAATAAAACAATAAACCAAGCAGTAAATTATAAAACAGATATACATAAAATTGGTACTTGTTATGCGAACATAATTATTAAATTGGAAATATAATTAAATGAAAAAATTCATTAATATTAATAGTAATTAATAAAAAAAAATGTAAAAATGGGTAACAACACAGAAATAGATAATATTGAAGTTTATATAAGCACCAAGCCAAATTGTCTTTAAGAATAATATTAAAATAAACAATTATAAGATGAACATTGCCCAGCTGTATGTCAGTAAGACAGAATAAGTGACCATGTGAAATCAATCACAGTTCTAAGTAGAATTTTGGCATAATAAAATAAGATGAAATTGTATAATTGATAAGATTTTGTAAAAAGATATATATATAAGGTTTTTAGATCCTGAAGATGGAGCCTGACTCTGAAACATGTTGATCACATTTTAATAAATAAATAGGAGTTATGCTTAAAATTGAAGATTAATTACATCTCCTTCAACTAAAAGACTTTTAATAATTTCTACCTTTGTGCCAATACTTTATGTTCAGACTGTATGTTACACAACCATTACATCAATGAAAGTACTAAACCAAAGATCCTTCCTTCATTGGTTTTATTGATAAATTTTTTATAATACTTCGATAGAAAAGCTTTTTGCCATAACTTAAGATTTGAAATTAAGAAGAATTAAAATTACAGTTCATTTATTTTGAAAAACTAGCCCATAATAATTATTCCAGTTGGAGTCTTACATGGGTTTATTATTGAATGCATTAGATCGACATTATTTATTTGTTTATTTTATTATAAGAATATTCTTGATGCACTACCAATTTTGACTAAGGTTAGGATATACTGTAAATGTTTGATATTTTCCTTTAAATTTATATGTAATCCTACATACAATCCTTTAAATTCCTATGTAACACTCCAACTGGAATAATCATTACGGGCTAGTTTTTCAAAATAAATGAACTGTAATTTGAATTTTTGATTTAATTATATTTCCAATTGATTTATTATGTTCTCATAAAAAGTACCAATTTTATGTATATCTGTTTTATAATTTACTGCTTGGTTTATTGTTTTATTTATGTAGATTGTTTCCATTAATTTTCTGTTAATTACTTTATTTTCATGATTTAAGATCCTTGTGTGTTCAAAATCAAACTCATGTTTAAATGTATATGCATGTTCACTTAGTGCAGTATTGTTGTTTTTTACTTTTTTATTGCAATCATATTTGTGCTGGTTTACTCGTTTTATTAAGTTTTGTTTAGTTTCCCCAATATAGTGCATATTACAGTTTTTGCAATTTATTTTATAAATTAAGTCTTTTTTGCTCCATTTATCTGTGTTTTCTGTGTGTTTGATTTTATTATTGTTATATAGGGCACCATTAATTTAAAATTTTCATTATTTAATTTACTTATTATTTGTCTCGTGTTGGAATATATTTTACCCTATTGTAGTTTTTTCTTTATATTTATATTAGGTAATTTCGGCGTTACTTCTATTGTGTTTTTTTTTTTTTTTTTTTTTTTTTTTTTTTTTACTAATGGTCAATACTTCATCTATAATTCCTTATTCTGGTAAAAATCTGTAATTTTCTTTTATTCCTTTGTCTTGACTTTTAATCCACATGGATAAGACAGAAGATTAATAGAATTAATGAGTTAAATTAAAAAATTGAAGAATGAATATTATGGATAGGACAGGGTATTATTAGAGTTGTGTTTAAATTATAAAAATTAAAAAATGAAAGACTGGAAAATATAAAATTGGTTATAATTGAACTAGATCCGATAAACTAGACAATTCATATTAAAATTAAATATAATGTTGTGATTATTAAAATGAAATATAATGTATAAGGAATATTGCGATGATGAAAACTGTTACTAGAGCGAAGGAATAAACAAGCGATGTATACAACTTAGCGATATACGTTGAAGTGAGAAAAAACGGTTATTAATTTCCTAATAAATTTAAAGGGATGTGGTTGTGGTGGGGGTAACAAGAAATTGGTATTCCTGGAAGGCTGAGAAAGGTTAGGGATGCGAGTATCTCGGGCTGAAGGGCGGGAAAAGAGCTAATGTGTTGCGGGCTCTCAACTGAGGCCAGTACCGTGTTTGCTAGTAATACCGAAATTTCTAATAACCCAACTATAAAATTAGTTAGGTTGGAAAAGAAAAAACCAAGGCTAATAGTCAAAAATATAGAAGACGACATAACCTCGTCTAATTTTCTTGAATATTTGTATAGTCAAAATGAAGGAACACCACTTGTAAAAGATGACATTAGAGTAGTCACAATATTCGATAATAAAAGGAAAAGATCAAGGCATGCGGTCTTAGAAGTGAGTCCTCTAAATCGCGAATTATTGAGACACCGAAGAATTTTTCTTGGATGTCAAGTGGTTGAGATTGACGACTATCATCGGATAAGAAGATGTTTTACATGTTCTCAATTTCACCACAGCTTCAAGGAATGCCATCAGGAGAAGTCCTGTCCGCTCTGTGCAGAAGAACACGATCTCAAGCAATGTAAAGCTGAAGAGCGACGCTGCACCAACTGCCTGCGGTACAACAGCTCCCTGAAGGAGAAGGACCACCACAAGAAGAGGAACTGCAACCATTCGGCGCTGGACCTCACCTGCCCTTCCTACCTTCTCGAGCTCCAAAGACAAATCGACAGGACTGATTACGTAGTACAGACAGAGTAAGTTAACTGATTACATTATTTACCAACAAATACACTTTATATTTAATGCATATACTCGTAGATAATCAGGAAAAGGACAAGACAACTAAAATCTGTAAATTTATTTCATGTAGTTTTACTTCTTTAAATGACTCACTCTAACAACATAAATCTTAAATTACTACAAATTAATACAATGCACTCAAAACACTGCAAAAACGTAATGCAGCAAATAATTGCACAACAAAAATTAGATATAATTCTTCTTCAAGAACCGTACTCATATAACAAACTTATTACAGGTTATAAAGGTTATAAAGTATTTCAAACGTTCGATGATAACCCACGGGCAGGTATAGTGTTAATTAACCCTAACCTTGACGGCTGTATGATAACTCAATTTTCCAACAGAGATAGGGTCGTAATGGAGGTTATAATTGGGAAGGATAAATATATTATTGCAAGCTGTTATTTTGATATAAATAGAGATGTAAAGATCGATTTAGATAAACTCAACGAACTCGTCGATTACTTTAAAAATTATCATATCGTAGTTGGCATCGATACAAATTGTAGATCTAAAGTATGGTATGATAAAATCACTAATAAAAGGGGAACTTCTTTAGAGGAATTTCTCACTACCAATAATTTCTTAATAATGAATGTAAAATCAGATTTGACTACTTTTGAAGGACATCGAGGAAAAAGCAATATAGATTTGACAATAACAAATATAAAAGCCTCTGGACGTATCAAAAACTGGAAAATATCACATGAGACTAACCTTACCGACCACAATTTTATCTTCTTCGAAATCCAAAATTATATTAATTTGGCCAAATTGACAAAAACTATAAAATACATCACAGCAAATGCGGACTGGAATACTTTTGAAAGTAATTTAAATTATCAACTTACAAAACAATTTCTACTCTGCTCCAATGAATCCTACACCATCGATGAACTGCAAGAAAATATTATTAATGTAATTAATAATATGGACACTAATGTAATCTCTAGAAAGTTGACCTCAGCAATTATTAAAGCATCAAATATGTCATTCAGAATCTCAAACAGAAAATATAATAATAAACAGTACAAGCAGGTACCCTGGTGGAACGAAGAACTGACAAAGTTGCGTAAAACGACTAACAAACTTAGAAAAGAATATCAAAAAATTAAAGATAACCAAGAACTTAGAAATGCCGCCAAAAACAATTACTTGACCAGTAAACACACCTATCAAAACCACATTAAACAATCGAAACTAGATACTTGGAAAACATATTGTAACAATGCAAAACCATGGGATTGGACTTATAAATGGGCGGCTAGGAAAATTAGAAACCCTTTGCTCTTAAAAACTATTATAACAACTGATAACAATCACACGAATGACATACACGGAACATTAAAACATATCATGAATGATCTAATTAACGAGGATACTCCAGATTCAGACAATTACGAGCATAAAATAACAAGATCAAATGTTTTAAAACCTCCTGAAACACCCGTTGACTTACCGATAGAAAATCAAGAAATTTGTAATGCAATAGAACTACTGAAAAACAAAAAATCTTCTGGATATGACGGAATCACACCAACAATTTTTCAAAAAATTTTTGAAATAATGCCAAAATTACTTCTAAACGTTTATAAATTATTTTATCAAAGAAAAGAAATTCCTGACAATTGGAAAATTGGACTCTTAGTTTTAATACCAAAACCATCAAGTGATAAGCTAAGACCTATCAGCATGCTTCCAATCATGAGCAAAATTATGGATAGCATTATTAAAAACAGACTCGTTTATTTTCTTCTTAAAAATAATATAATAAATAAGCAACAATTTGCCTTTTTACCAAGGACAGGTACACTAAATGCATTGCAATTCCTAAATTTGCATATTACTGATGCTTTAGACAAAAAAGATCAACTGTTAGCTATTAGTTTAGATATCAAAGGAGCATTTGACAATGCTTGGTGGCCTGCTATCCTTTATAACTTGAAACAATATAACTGTCCTCAAGACTTATATTTATTAATTAAAAGTTTCCTCAATAACAGACGTATCCTACTAAAAACAAATACATTAACTTACTCAAAATCGTTGACAATAGGGACGCCACAAGGATCAGGAATTTCACCTATTTTATGGAATATTTTAATAAATACAATATTTGATCTAAATTTACCGAACGAAATTAAATTACTAAGTTATGCCGATGATATACTTCTTTTAATCAGAGGGCGATGTTTTAAAAAACTTACCAGAACCCGCAAATTCAGCACTACAAAAAATATCAGATTGGACAAAAAATAACAAATTAAAACTAAACACATTGAAATGTAAATATATCATTTTTAGCAGAAAAAGAAATATACCGGACCTAAACCTACATATAGACAAAGAGAGAATCGAAAGAACGGAAACACTGACCTTTTTAGGCGTGCTAAAAAACTAAAATGGACACAACATATTGAAAAAATATACAATACAACTTTAAAAACCATCAACTCTCTCACTATTGCTGCACGGACAACTTGGGGCTTAAAAGTTGACTCTCTGAAAATTATCTATGAGGCAGCATTGATTCCAAAGATGCTATATGCGGCACCAATTTGGCATAAAGCTATTCAGAAAAAATGCAACCTTCAAAAATTACAGAAGTTACAACGGCTCATAGGAATCAAGATAGTAAAAGGATACAAAACTATATCACATGATGCAGCATGTGTTTTAGCCGGCATGATACCTATAGATTTAAAAATAAACGAAATAGTGAAATTCACATCAATAAAATTAGATAGTTGTGACTACGGAACTATCTTAAAAGATTTAATAGATTACGAGACTAAACCTTCACACTGGCTACACCCTGCGATACACGCGAAAATTAATACACAGTTAACACAGATTGCAGAGAAACCTGCAGACGTTACTAATATATTCACAGACGGAAGTAAAGAAAGGGACAATGTAGGCTGTGCTTGGTTACTTTGGGACAAGAGAGAAAACATGATAAGTGCTAAATATAAGCTGGGTGCAACTTGTTCCAATAACCAAGCAGAAAAATATGCAGTCTTAAAAGCAACAGAATTCCTTCTTGATCTTCCTACTAACGTACACCACGACATTATAATATTGACAGATAACATGACTCTAATACAATCCATACTTAATCCTAATATTCATGACCAACTAACTGAAATCATTAGACAAAATATATACACACTTATTTTATCAAACGTCAATATCGACATAAAATGGGTTAAGGGGCATTCTGGCATTGACGGAAATGAAATGGCTGACACCTTAGCAAAAGAGGCAGCCAAAAGTCAACTATTTCCGTCATACAAGAAAACACCACTATCATTTCTCAAACATGATATTAAACAAAACATAATATCAATCTGGAATGATCGCTGGTTTAAATCTGAAAAATCCCCAAGCCTGCATAAATTCATTCCAAGAATAACAAAAAATAATTTCAACATACTCAAATCCACACATTACAAACTGACACAGGTCTTAACAGAACATGGACAAACTAAAGCATATCTAAAAAGGTTTAATTTAATAAACAGCAAAATATGTACTTATGACGGACGAGAACATACATTTAAACACATAATTTACGACTGCTTATTATATGACAGACAAAGATCCAAACTAATTATGACGCTGTTTTTCAAAGGTGAAAATTGGCCTGTGACAGAATATGACTTGTACAACAAATACAGAGCTGAATTTACAAAATTTATCTACAGCTTGGACTTTGACCAACTGACCAAGGACTGAGAAGGTGGAAGGACATTTCATGAAAAATCCTTTAAATAGTTAAAATTATGGGCTAAAATCAGCCATGGACCATATTTTTTTTTTTTTATTTCTAATTTTCGTATTCAATTTGTAATGTTTTATTTGTTTCTTTTATATTATGTTCAATTGTTCAATGATCTGAATTATTTTAATAATATTATTGTAAAAGTTTCAATGTAAATGTAATTATGACAATTAAGGTACGTAGTATACATTTGTATGGAACGTACAACCTAAATAAACGGTCCTTTCAAAGGGTTACTTTGAAAGGAAAAAAAAAAAAAAAAAAAAAAAAAAAAAAAAAAAAAAAAAAAAAAAAAAAAAAAAATATATATATATATATATATATATATATATATATATATTAATTTTAGGATTATAATGAATTAAATAGTTTAACTTCGTAGAATTTTATGAGACCAACTCATTGAAAAAGTTTGCTAGGTCGACCCCAAATATAAGTTGACTATCACCCCCAACTCCTACAGTCTAGGTGAATATTATATTTTAACAATACAAATTATAGAATAGCTGATGTTTATGATGCTTAGGATAAGATTTGAAAATATTATAATGTAGTACAGGCAGAAACAAAAAATTGGAGAGATGAATAGGTTGTGGAATTATTTGGAAAAATCTTAGGAAAATTATAAATAATTTTTGATTAATTAATTATTCATACATAATTCATTTAATTTGTCCAAATAATTTCTCTCACATTTGTAATGAATATATCACTAATGAAATTTATTAAGGAATTGATTTGTTACAGTTTCATGCATAATCATGGATTGGATATGGAATGAATGTTTGAGGCAACATAAAAATAAGCTATTACGGTTACCAGGGTATTCTCAATCAATTGTTGAACGTCTCTTACGGTAGAATTCAGATTTTGTAGCTGTATTTGAGCCCTAGTGATTGCGAATGTCTTAGCTCCTTCAAGATGGATTGTCTAAAAATTAAAAGATTTAGTCCTCTAATATTAATTTGATGTATTAAAATATATTTTTCCAACATTATAAATTACCTTTAGCAGCTGATTAAGTATATTGTTTGTTTCATGAGTAATGAAATGAATGGCTTGCGCAGTATAGCCGGGAAGTTTATATGCAGTGGAAATTGAAAAGTTGGTTAAATGAACGAATCTCCTGGCAGTTTCCCTTGTAATCATAGTTATTAGTTGTTCTAAATTGGCAGGAGGTATCTGATTTTCTGGTTCATCTTCACTTAAATGTGCCCACAATGCTTTCATATTGGCTGCGAACTGCTTCGGGTCCTTTACCATCTGTGAATAGTAGCAATCATTATTAAATGAACTTTAAATAATTGAAAAAAATATCTACTTTAAATTTAAAAAAAAATCTAAAATTAATAAAACATTAAGAGATTTCAAGTTAGTTGCTTTTTGCTTTTAGAGATTAAAAGCTACATGTATGATGTTGCTACATCAATGGTTTTAACATTGAGTAGGTTTTCATTAAAAATATTATTAAAAATCAATGACGAAAGATTGAATAAATAAATAAATTGGACAGACTATGGAATACTACTGAAGATATGTTAACTATGAACAATTAGAAGCATACACAATCATTTAAAAAGCCTGAATACAACATAAAAATTCATCTTGTGCCTTTATGATTAAATTTTGATACTAAGAAGTTTCTTTTATATTTTAATTCCAGTGCCAGAGCTTATACTTTATGCAAAGTGAAAAACATTAAGATTTATGGTCGCCTGATAACAGTAAACATTATCAAAACATTATTACTAAACTTTTAATGAACATTATAAACATTTTTCAATACATATTTTTTATTATTTTCTGAATTCTTTCTGTTTGGTTATCCAATACATTTTATGACTGAAAGGTAAATAGTTAAATGAAGTTTTTTTTACATTACAATAATTATAAAATTTGACTTCACCTATTGTCATACAAAAAATCTGATATATTAAGATTCGTATCAATATTTTGAAAAACTAAAATTTGGGTTTATAAAAATATTTAAATACCATTTCAGCAAGCTTCAATAAAATCTTAGCAGTATCCAATCCTTGTCTGTGAAGAGCTCTGGCCTCAGCAATGGTCCTTTTTGTTAAACGCCGCTGAAGCTTCCTCGATAGGCGATTGACATGTTCAATGGTTTGAATTCTCTTACTTGCTCCAGAATTATCTGGTACTTCTAAATAGAATAAAACAATGGGGAATATAGATAATAATCTAAAGATATAATTTTGAATAATACCAAAAAAAAAAAAAAAGAAATTAAAACAAAAATACCATTCTTGTCCACATCAGATGCATCTGGTAAATATTTCTCAACGTACTTATCAGCAACATCTAGAGCAGTGTCTATCCGTGTAGCAGCAATTTCTGCTCCATTCAGACCTAACTGTTTTACAGAATCTGCTCTTTTGAGTACAGGCTGTACAATATTTTCCGCAACATAGCTCTTTGTTTTAATTAATATCTGAAAAATAAGATCCAGAAATATAACAAATCTAAGAGAAATTTGATTTTTTAAACTACCATATATGTAGATATCGAAAGGAAGAAAAAAATGTTTATCCACCTACTAGTAATTTGTTTTTAATAGATGTTATATCAAAATGATAAGTGAAATGTCTTTTCTATTTAACTGTATTATTACCAGCTTTTAACTAAACTAAAAAAGTATTTGGAGACATTGAAATCAACAGAAAAAATTAAATACTATTATAGTGGAATTACATAACACTATAATACACATTAGATATTTTTTCAAACATTTGAAAAGGAATTTTTGCAGTATAAGAGAATATACAAATATTATTATATTATTATTTATTTTGTGAGTAGACTTCTTAAACAGATTTACAAGACTAACAATAAAAAGTCCTTAATGACACAAAAACAATGTCCGTTCATATTACATCAGTGAGTTCCTGCAAAACATGATCCTGTTCTTTTGACCTTTACCTAACACCCTTTAACACAGCATCATTCAAACGCTCTATTATTGCCAGAGCATCTAATTTCTGGAACTCCCTCACATCCAACCTACGCCATTCCTGCACTCTCAACATTTTAAAATCTAGACTCTTCCTTTACTTTTATGCATTCAGTTTATGGCCTTATTGAAGATGAAAATATTTATATTAAGTTTTTGATGTTCCTATTATAATTTTGTTTTTATAACTAATATTATTATCTGATATGATAGGTTTATTTATTATATTTATAGGTTTATTTATTAATTAAGGTTTATTTATTATCTAATTATTGTTCCTGCACTAGTTTCTCATTTAATGATTGTTCCTTACATATTTGTCCTTTCATACTGTATTTTTAATTTCCTATTGTTTATTTAGCCTTTTACCTTATTTTTAAATTTGAAGATTTTATTTTATTTTACTTGCGAATAATGAGTAATTAGTATTTATTTCTATTATTATAATTTAATTTCTATTATAATCATCTTTAGCTAGAATTATTTTATTAATTATAAATATGGCAGCAAGGCTACCATTGTCCTGTACATTATAATTATTTTTAAGAGGCAATGGCCACAGAATAAATTTCAATTTTATTTCATTAGGCAATGGATGAAATTAATGTTAAAATTTCATAATCACCTTCTCTGGTGGATAGTTTATTGCTGGAACACGTTGCTGAACAGTATCCAGACCTTTGCAGACAATATTGTCCACTACAGTCAATGGTAGTTCTAACATTGGTAACGCATTGAATGAAGTATCAATTGCATAATTAGTCACATCTTCAACAGTTCCAAAACCCCATTGTATTAACCTATTTGAATGCTGAAAAAGAGAAAAATAATTCAAACAAATATTTACTTTCTTCTCTATAAGAGAGTTATACATTTCATTATTGTTTCTTAATAACTTGCTCATTCAATAAAATTATTATAAAATATTTTTTTAAGGGAGACACAAGTTACCTTTTAGAAATTCAGGAATTTCTCATTGACCTACCTGCAAACTAAGGTCATTCGCAATATGAAGAAAAAAGATTTGGACAGACGGCAATAATAGATTTGGACAGATAGGGAAATAATATATTTACAAAAATATTAAAAATGATGAGTAAATGTTGAATTATTAAAAATAATTAACTGCTAGAGGATCTTTAATTTATTGTAACTATTTTCAGCAACTTTATCTATAGCTGAGCTATAATATATTTTACCCTCAAATATATGCTCTGTATTGCTCCAAACTAGTAGCAAAATTAAACTAATAATACTCTTTAATAATAATAGCTTCTGATGATAATTTTTAAAGTGAGAAATAATAAAAAAAAAAAACCACACTAATGCAATAGTTAAAATATAAAATAAGTCTTTTAATAATAATGTAACATTCGTCTACTTTTTTTTCAATATAAAATTAATACAATTTTGGACAATTAACAGGCTAAAGTTATTATAGGGACAAATCATGTCAGTGACTGAAATGAAAATCCTATCCATTTACCAAATCTATTATGTCAACAATTTGTAGCATAAATAGATAAAAAAAATAAATAATTAGGCTTACCTTAAGTTTACCGTATATTCCAGTAGCAATATTGAAGCTTGTCTCTAAGACTGGTATTTTTGAAATACGCTGTATAGATTTCAGTTTCGGTAACTTATTTTTTTCAGTCGTCATTCTCGATAAATTATATAAACCTAGGATGAAAAAACCATTAATATTGAAAGCAAAACACGATTATCAAACTACTTGAGCAACTCAAGTGAGGCAATCAATAGGATTAAGATCCTATTACAAAACAAAGCCTTACACCTACACTACCTCATACGTTTCTTGGACACCGATTGATGTAATCCAGACATATTATATTTATTGCTAAATACCACCAATAATACATGGATAGAAAATAATTTCAAGTTACTAATGTGATCAATGATTTCACTGAAATTTCATTTGAAGGTTTTAGATTAGAAATTTTTGTTTAAAAAAACTAGAAATAATAGTAAAAGAAATATTAAAATCAATTACCAGTAACAAGCGAAAACAAAAAATAAGTTATTCAACAAACACATATGTATAGAAGAAATAAATTTATTGTGAATGCGTGGTTTTTGATTATTATATAATTAATGATTTTATTAATTATTTAACTAATTCATTGCATTTACTACTAAGTATATATTAATTCATTATATTGTTTATAATTAATACTATAATATACTTACCACATTATCATTTAATTTGTCTTATCTCTTACTGTTTAAAACTGTGATAATTTCATTAATATATTTAATTTATTTTCCAGTATATCAAAACCAGAAATAGAATTGAGTAGAAATAAGAATTTTGATAAATTAATTAAGAAATTTTATTCCTACGAGTTCAATAGATAACAAAGAGATAAAACTGATCATTAGTGTAAAAGTGGATTTCATTTTATAATTTAAATTATGGTGATAAGGAAAAATTTTATAAATATCAAACATATTTAATAAGAAAAGTCATTAGATGAAGTGCCTGACCATTCAACACTAAAAGAAATTTTTTACAATCATAAATAATTTTTGATTTTATGGACTAGTATATTAGTTAAATAATAGTTATAGAATCTAGTAATAGTAATAGAAAATTAGTAATAATAAGTAATAGTAATAGAAAATTAGTAATAGTAATAGAATATTAGTTAAATAATAGTAATAGTAAGTACTATATTAGTTAAATAATAAATAATAGAATCAAGGATTTAATTTCCTCATAACAATTTTATTTCTCTGAAAATATATTTTTTAAATAATTTGACCATTGCAAAAAGAGCAAAATCAAGAACAGCCTGGTTTTACAATAAAATGAGAGTTGCAAGTGGTTATAATTGGGAAACACAAAAGATCTATTAAAACCTTCTCTATGCTTTACATACATATTTACATTATTATTACTTCCAAACCAAAATATATAAACGGGAACTTAATAAATACTGAATTAGAATAAGTAGTATAGGTACACTAGTAGTATAAGTAAGTAGAATAAGTTCACTAATTAAGTAAATTATTGTCTGAATGTTAGAGAAGTTTTATGTAGAAGTTCATCACGAAAGTGATCCGAAGATTTTCATGAAGTACTGAATAAAATTTAAGTTGTTCTTGTAATTATGAACGCTATTCAACCATTTTCTGAGTAACATTAATAAATTAAACAGCACTAAGATTTAGAAAAAGTTAAAATATAAACACAAATAATAGTAAATTTTACATTTTTTCACTCTTATTATGTACTTACAGATCCTCTTCTTTTAAATACATAGGGATCATGAGCTGTGTTTATTGACAAACTACAATATTGTACGAACACTAAAGACAACTTGATTACAAATAATACTTACTTAAGGGAAGAGACTACAGAACCTTGATGTAAACACTTCAACAATACCCTGACAATTGATAGCCAAGGCAGGCAGGCAGTGATATTGAGAGAGGGGAAGAGTGACCCTTTGACTTAGATAAGATTTGTAATCGGTAAAATTATAAAATTAATATATCTTTTCTATTTCAAACTGGTATGAAACAACTGTCTCTCCTTTTCAAAGTGTCTGATATGTATAATATTGACTTAAAAAAAAACAGTTACGGTTGAGTAAACCACATTTTCTTTAGTGTGGTGTGAACTTGAAACTGTACTGAATTTGTGAAATGGAACATACTCTGGCAATGAAACATGGTATTCCCAAATAAAAGTAAAATAATGAACATATAAAACAGAAATCAGTTCCTTAATTGATATGTTAATTTTGCTTATTTTTTCTTAAACTCTTATCATATTAAAAAATCTGCCACATTTCATTTCTTTACAAGTAAATTTAATTTTTTTAGAAGAAAATTAGGCTAAATATTTTTGTTTTACTTTGAATCAACTACTACTCCACTCTTCAGCTAGAGTATTTACTAGCAACCTTATCATAATAATCTCTTCCACTGATGTGCAGTGTGAAGATGGCTCCTGTAGGACGCCATTGACAAAATTAAAAATTGTTTTCTCTACTTTCTGGTTTGGCAGTTTTTTTTATAAGTTTAAGGGACATTAGACTTATCTACGCTAGCGTTATAGTTTGGCCTTGTTCCACTCTCATGAGATAAAAGAAAAAAGTTTTCGATTTCTCTTCAGATCTGAGAAAAAAATTCATCGTCTCAAACGGGTGTTGATGGTGGAGGGGGAAAGGAACTGATTTTTAACTTTTGATTAATTCTATTCTCTTGTCCATTAACAGTTGAAAATCCCTGATTATTGGGCGCTGGATCAAAGAAAAAAACTTTATAAAGGAGCTTGCCATGTTAATATTACAAAAGAAAACCACAAGAGAGCGAAGTCTGAAATTTATTATTTAGTTTAGCCTGAGTGTTTGCTCACCCGTAAGATCTTTGAACCCATCAAGAGGTGTTATCTTCTCTACTCAGGTCTTTATATTTGCTTTTGATATGAAGTTCCTAACCTCATAACTTTGTCGGAGAACCGAATGTTTTGACATAACTGACTCAGAATGGAAAATGTAGATAGTTAAAATAATAAAATTTAGAATATTGAAGGTGCTTACTCATAATGGTCTGACATTAGAAATTATTGATTTGGATTTTCCAATTTTGACATGGGTTTTTTATAGTTTGGTCTGCAACTCTTCAGTATTAGGAAATTATTCTTTGAATTGATATAAACTACAGCTAATGTATGTGTTTTAAATATTTCTCCAGTGGAATGATCTCTAAAGGGGGCTAAACACTATCAACCTTGTCGACAACTTGCAATGTTGAAGACGGTGTTAAGCGTCTGTGGGCTGGTTGGCGGTTGAAATTCCTCAGCACTGTTGACAACCAGGTTGATAGTGTGTAGCCCCCTTAAAACAAAAAATCTTTGCCTTCATAAAACAGGACAGTGACCATGATGATCTTAAGCCATAATGTTTGGATTTAAATCTACAAAAAGGAGGATACTACAAACAATTTTTGGCTGGTTTTTATGAACGGGGTCATTGGGGATACGCCACGATTCGCATCTATTGTATACAAGGATATAGTATAGATGTTGGTTTTCATTTCTAATTTATTTCAAAATCAACCTAGATTTATAATAATCTCAACAATGTCTTTTAATGCCAAATAGGTTTGATGATGATTTGATCATTTCTTAACAACTCATCTCTTAATTTTCTATCACTCATCTAAAGCCTTTGCGAAAGGCAAGTTGGAAAGACTCAAAGGAGAACCTTAAGGTGGTCGGAATCTGAAATAGACGTGGACCTAGCTAGCATGATGGGTAAGATTTGGGGGCAGAAAGGGAGGAGAGAGGACTAGTATATAAAACATAATTGTATGTAATAATTAATAAACAGTTACTGGTCTTTGAAGGTAGACTTTAATTTAGTAGCGCATTCGATAGTCAATCTCTACCGCGGGACTGTAGCTGGAAAGCGTTGATAACCAGTAATGTGACTTCCCTTCGTATGTTGAATCACAAGAGGCCGTTTACAAACAACTATATAAGACCGTAGTGGCTTAGCGTATAACATTTTAGTATTATCACAACCTGTGCTGCGCCGGTTCTAACCCGGCGAACACATGAAATGCTTCCTAATCTTCTCACTGCAACTAGAATAGATTTATAATCTATAGGACAACCTGCCCTTCTTGTACTAGTTGGAGTTCATAAGTCCTAACAAACAAGTCTCTATTATTACTCCTCACCTGTTTAATATTTTTCTGCTGACAATATACGAGAGAATTTTGTGACTTTTATATTTCCATTATCATTAATTTCGAATGTATTTCTTATGCACCGATTTCAATCCTCACCCCCTTCCATGAAACAATGATGTCAAAATTAGAAGAAATCTTTAAAAAGTAAACTAAATTAACTACTAACATATGCTACTGAATATTTATTATTTTTCTTTTAATATGAGGTAAGTATAACCTAATTGTTCTCATTTTTTGTGGCTTTTTCCATTATCGTATCAACAAAGCTAGGTAGTGCAATGACAATAATTAAACAGCTCCATTAGGAAAACATGTATGTATATTGCACTTGTGACGTTGCAATAGATAAGGATCGGAATGTCTACACGACCTAATTGATAACCTCAATGAATTTAAATTTATGGCTCCCTTCTACTGCTCGCAATCTGCATTAGTGCATCGGAAGCTATCGCTGAAAGATTGTGGTGCACTAATGCAGATTGCCAAAAGAGGAAGCTGGCCATAATTCTAAATACATTCTGAGGGATACTCTTGTTTAGTATTTTCCTTTGTAATAGTCAGCAGGCTGGTTTCAGCTATGCAATGTACCTTGCATATGAATTTTGCTAAATGCCAACTAAAATCAAAATAATTTCTTAATTCTTAATGTTTTGATACCTTCACTCTTTTTGAAGTGAAGTTGACCAATATGAAAATGATAGCTGTCGTAAAAGAATTGCTTTCTGTACACGCTTGGTGACAAGGAGATAGGAAAAAGTATGAATGTTTGAAAAAATATTGACACAGTCATATCAGTTTATTCTCATATTATGTTTCCGTATTTTAGGCTGGAGGTACCTCAATACTTCTGAACAATTCTTTTCAGTCCAATCTAACTTTTATTCATAACGTTTCTTTGTTCCCTTCCCGAATCCAGCAGTTTGGGAGCATTATGCTATATATAATTCAGGTTTTATAAAATATGGTTTAGAGGTTTCATGTTCCAGGTGTTACATTTCAGAGGCCCTTACTCACAGAAAATGTAACACAAACTAAACTAATCTTAGTGGAAAAACAACATTAATAACCATTGTTTATAATCCATTAACTAGACTGAAGGATTATATTTGTTTACTTGGCAAGCATAAGCCTAAACAAAATAATCAAAAAACCTGCATTATTTTTACACCAACCCAATACTTAAGGCTTGTCATTTATAGTCCAGTGAGTAACATTTCCCAAACGGGGAAAATATAGGACTTTTCCCGATTGATTTTTGTTTTTAGTGGATGTTTAATCCGAGTTACCATCACGAAAAAGTTGTGTTCCGAAAAAATATTTTCAGTTTTTTCTAGCGTATGAACAAATGAGTCTTTTTAATATTAACATTTATTTATTTTATTTACGAGTATTATTGAGCGCTACAGTCCTAGTCGGACCTTAGCTTCTACAGACAGCCATTCCTGTCCATATTCCGCCTTCCTCGTCCAACCATTCACTCACAGTCTTCGCAGGTCATCCTGGACGTTGTCCAGCCACCACAGCCTTCCTCTCAATCTTTTTCCTCTCGGCCTGCCGTTCATCATCGTATTTGGAAGTCTATCTTTCGTCATCCTTTGCACATGACCGAACCACCTTAATCTGCCTACTTTGACTATAGAGGTGATATTATGTTCACCGGACAATTGTTCCAGCTCCAGGTTGGTTCTGATTCTCCAATTCCAGTTGTTATTCACCGGGCCGAAAATTTTTCTGAGGACCTTTCTTTCCCAAATCTTCAGCAATCTCTCATTCTCTTGAGTCAGCACCCAGTACTCGCTTCCATAAGTGCTAACTGGCCTTATTACAGTTTTGTAGACAGCAATTTTGGCAGATCGATACACTTCTCGATACCTCATCAATTTACTTAGGGAAAAAATATATTAACGATCCGATATAATAACAACATAAAACACAAAAAATTATATTTCAAATTATATTCTATGATTTAGGCGCTTCTGCGCGTTGCAGTTAAATGAACGCGTTCGACTGTAGTTTATTGTTTACTGACAGTTTTCATATCTTGAAATATAATGGTGAATATTTTTTGCTATAAAATATTTTTCGCTAGGACCTGCCATTTAGAAGCTATATTGGTTTGAATGAAAAAAGCCTCTTTTCACCGGCATTTTTAAGCGTCGGGGCTTTTTTGTCACGCACTATCTCTGTTGGCGTTGCTCGGATATTTGGCGACAGTTTCTTTATTAAAAAAGTATGGGGAATACTTTTGTTTTATTGCATTTGTTGTTATTTATTAAAATCCACGCTTCTCCATTTAATGGAAAAAAATCAACTTTATTTTTAGGAAGTTTTAGACACTTTTTGAAGTGGCAACGTTAAAATTCTGATTCATTACCTCAAAAACCAAGCTACAAATAATCCTATAATTTTTATTCCTTTCGAACTACCAAGTTACTGGAACAAAAAACTTAAAATAGTAAATTAATGCATTAAGAGTTAAATTTTTTATGAACATAGTAGTTTTCAGATGCTAAAAAGCTTAATATAAATACGCCCACATCTGTATTTTAAAATGAAATGGTATAGTAAAACTTTTCCTTGAATATATTAATTTTACTAAAATGGTACCGCAATCGCTTGTTTAAATGAAACAGTAGTTATCAAACAATTATTAGAGTTTTCAAACGAATCTATTAAATTAGTTATTAAAAGATTTTAATTGATCTATGCCTCGCAGATTGTCCATGTGTTATCTATGCCAATGTTCAGCAAATTGGAGGCCTTTCTATTAAGATAAATAAATTGTTATTGAATTCTATTCATATTTATAAATAAAATACGCTAATTAGTACTAATATAGCATTTCCTATAATCAGCCGGTCACTAAAAAAGGCTCCAATTTCAAAGGAATGTACAAACGGGTGATAATAAGAGATAGCCGTATCTCTTATTTGTACCGTGATGGGGGACATAGCGCAACATGTCTGAAATCAGCCACATCGGAAATAGCTGATCAAACAATATTCTGTATGAATGATTATTCTGAAAATGATATCACTCACAATGAATGATCTAATAAAATTAATTTACTTTTTCTAAACAGAAATTTTTGTCCATATTGATCAGAGAAGAGCAATTTTTTTTTCTTGAAATTGCGTGTTCAAAACGAGTCCACTTGAAAGATACATTTGGAGAATAACCAAGCGAAAGTTGAGAGGGGAGATTTAGAATAAGAATATGGATAAAGATGAATTATTTATTTTAGTTGAAGGGCTGCCAAGATCATATACGTGATTTTTGGCTTGTAAAATTTCATAGAAAAACAATCAGGCAATATGCAAAGTTGGACCTTGAACTTTGTTGACTCATTGAACCTTGAAGAATCCACTTATTTAAGATAAGCAGGCTTAATGAGATAGATATTAAATAAAAGAAAAAAACATATAAGAGAGGTTTAATTAAATAAAAACAGAAGTTATCAAATTATCACATCCTTGCCATTTTAGCATGGATATAGATTGGTAGGAGTGCTATATCATTCAAAACATAGGCTTATACAATACCCGCAACAACCTTTTTCTACCACTATAATTTGTTGTATATTATCTATCTTTTAATCATTCAGTTTTTGCGCAGGTATCCTGCCTTTCAAAAATAGGAATGTTTTCTTAGTTTATCAAAACTTTATGTAGTACCAGTAGTTGGGTGATGTTACTTGCTTATAGAAGTCGTTCAGAACTTGATCAATAACAATTGATGAAGTCTGATTCAAGATTGAGAATTCTAGAAAACCATTCATATCAGTGTGGTAGATGGTTCAAATATAAGCCACTGCAGTTTTCCTCCATCCATATCAATCTTTTGACTAAAATACTGTCATATATATGAAGAAAAAAAGAAAGAAGATAATTGGAGTTAAAAGATGAGTGAAAATCATCACGTAATACGATGTAGGCCTGCGGTTTTTATTATGTAGTTGGTTTTAGTCAAGGAACTGTTCAGAAAACCCTTTATTCTAGAAACTTTGAATTACAATGTGCCAAGTTACGATCACAGACTATGCGTTTTAACTTGTAATTACAAAGATAAATTGTTGATCTGAGGCAGGTTCACTCCCTTATTGGCCCTATAAGTCTGAGAGGAGTAACTACTAGGTTTACCTTATGGGAATAAATAATATTGTTGTATATAGCTTACATAAATAGTAAAGATAAATTTAAATTCTAGAAATTTATTTTGTTCGTACGAGTGTGATTTGAGATTTTCATTGATAATTTTAGTTCTTATATAATAAATAAATATCTCGAAATACTAATAAAGAGGGATTATCTGCAAGGGTTTAGATTTCAATAGATAAGCTGTAAAATGTTATGAATTTGATTTTCAAAACTGAAGGTTAACGCCATTAACTGGGCAATAACCTCCATTACATATATCTTCTTTTTTTTGCTATTACAATTCTTTTTTTCGATGAGGAGAAGCATGGCCACATTATATGGCCCATATAGCTTTAAATCGATGCTAGCATATTTTTAGTTTTATTTAAGAAGATATGTGGTAGAGAGAAAGGTGTGTTCACGTAATAAATATGTTTAAATCCCATTGTGAATAGATATTAATATAATAAAGAGAAATATTAACTAAATTGTTTATAAACGATTTCAAGAAAAATCTTTAATTTTTGAATATTGAAAAAATTCTAATACGTTATTCGATTACATAAATTTTATACATTTTAACAGCAATTTAATCTAAAATATTGCAATTTTTCAATGTATATCTTACCAATGGACTTTAGAATACTTAAGGAAAGAAATTCCAGCAACAAGCAAATAGAATTTATATAAAGAAAATTGTAAGATTTAATTTAATAATGTGGTAGCTGTGGAAATATAAAATAAAGTATCTAAAAGGAAATAAAACGTCTGTAAAATATCCGAAATTTTTGATTTTTATTTTCACGTATTCACTGGCTGATCTATACTTCACAATTTCATGTATTCACAACACGGGCATTTTAAAAATATAAAATATAATAATAATAATAATAATAATAAAATATGCAATCTAAAAACATAAAATAAAAAAATATGCTTAATCTGCGTTCAGCCCAATCAATTTTGGATCAATCGTCGGCAGATAGCCTATCAAAATAATTGTTTCAAGATTGGCTCAGTATTGCATAACTAATCTTTTAACTTTTTTATGTCTCGATTTTTATCTTTAGAAGTTGCCGATTTTTTTAGATTCTGTAACAGTATAAATGAAATGTGTATTTGTCAGTCGTGAAAAATTAATACTAATAAATAGAAAAATAGACCAACTTGAAACAATAACTTTTCTTACTTATGTGTTTTTACAATTTTTATAATGGAATCCATTTTTAACGTTTGAACCTATACTGAAATTCATCTATTTATACACAAGTGATGTACATCTCTTTTTTAAAGCAAGGGACTTAACTAAACTATACAACTTGTATTTTAAACATTTGAATCACTTGTTTACTCCTAAATTCTGTTTGAGGTATAGTTACAATGAGGGTTTTGTATTAGCATATATTATTTACTGATATCATGTTTAGTTTAATCGGTTTCTATTTATAGAAGAACCTGTAAATATTAAAATCAATGAAATACTGTTTATGGATTAATTTTCATAAAATTATAATTATATTTGTATTTTTTAAAAACATATTTGAGGAGTATAATAAAAGAAAATGGACCAATGAAAAAAAATATATTCATATCACTAAGAATAAACAAGAATGAATATGCATTATATATAATTCACCACCGAAGAATTTAAGTTCTATGATTATTTTTATTTTTATAAGCAACATTTATGATTTATCCATGTTAAATTATGTTTATGATACAAATGTATACGTCAATGAATTTGTAATACATTTTTTTATCAACAGTATTGTTGAATTAGGATGGTATTACATTTTAAGTACATCAGTTGCCAATTATTTCGACTTCCTGAATAGCGCCTCTATCGGCTGCTTTAGTAACTAAATTTCGCTCGGTTCTTAAACTGTGCTTGGTTTTTGTGTTTGTTTTTTTTTTTTTTTAGTGATTTCTTGTTCTTTAGTGTAATATATTGGTGTGATTACTAGTTTGTGTTGTGTTTGTGTTATGTGCATATAATTGGAGAAGTGATTTTTTTCTATAAGCCATGGAAACGTTAAGAGGTGAGAACAAAATTATCAAGACCAATTATTTTACTTATAATGTTTTTAATTTGAATTCTTACGTTTACTTAATATTTCATGGACAGTTTATATGTAGTTTAAAACAGTTTTCAACTCATTGAATCATCTTAATGCCTGCTAACTAATTTTGTTAAAAATATTTAACGAAAACCAAATTTAATCTTTATAATTTAAATAAGTAATGTTAAATATATCTATTTGAACTGACTGCGATCATAGTTTTATTGAAAGTATTTATCATTTACGAAGCTATAAGTGATATAACATCTTTACACATTATGAGTTATACTTTTTAAGTTTATGAAGATGTTTTACGATTAACTAATTCCATCCATCTTTAATTTAACTCATAATTCATTATTAAATAAATGTTAATTGTAATATATTGTTTCCTTAAGCATTTATTCTTATATTAGTTATAAATGTATTATTTTTACTTATTCAGCTTTTGAAATTGTTTTATATCTCAATTATGTGCAAAAACAGAAACGGATTATTCGAAAGTGATACGAGATAGTTTTTGCTTATTCCTGATCGGATTGTTGTATTTTATCATAGTTTTTAGTGCATGGTTTGTGTTCTTTGTTAATTCACCATTGTTTTCTATAAAATTTAATTAGAATCTTAAATAGAGCTTTAATAACCATTTGATATTAATGTGAAGTTTGCTTTAGTGTTTGGCTGTTTGATTTAATGGTAATGATTTCTTAAGTTTGTATTAATTACTTTATTTTCAAATGCCATATTCTATCGTTAATACATAGTATATGTACCTATTACATAATCATTCTTCTTACAACTTATATTCACTAATCTATACCCTTAATCATTAAATTATGAAATAAGGACGTTAAATAAGCATTTATAAGTAGTGAAAGACTATCACCGATCTATAATACGTATTTTATTGCTTTAATTGTTTGTACAACTTTTTGTGTTTGTTCTCATTCGAATGTCAAACCATACCTATAGTCTATTTTGCATTGTAATTGATATTTAAATGATTTGCGTTCATTTTTTTCTTTATGATATGCCGTTAAGAGGTGGCCATTTTGTTTTTATCGTTGAAGTTAGCGGTGAAGCTGAGGTAGGTTAATACAGAATCGATTGTTTTACATAGAGGTAGCAAAGATGATGTAACAAGTAGCACTTGTTCCCGGCCAACTTGAATGCCACTTCAGTTTTCTCTGTATCCCTCTTATTTTTTTTATTTAGTATCTTTGTTTATGAAATAATTGGTTTTTATAAGTCTTATAACTTATACCCTAGTTATACCCTATTTTTTTTAATTTGATTTGAATCGTTAAATATATTTTTTTATTTACATTTTATGATTACTACTTATTTACCTAAAATACTCTTTTATGTTGTTTGGTATTAGTATTATTTATTTATTTATTTTTTAATCAGTTGACAAAATGTATTTTGTTTTCCTGTTTTACTCATTATTATTCTTGTTCATGAATTATATATATTTATATTTATATATATATATATATATATATATATATATATATATATATTTTTTTTTTTTTTTTTTTTGCGAGGAATCGCAGAGGTTTGTCGGCTCTACTTAAAGCATGCTAATTGGGTTTTTGTTCAATTTCGTGTTTAAAATATCGTATATCGCAAATATTTCCATTCTTCAACCATTACATTTTTCAATAAAATATTTGTTTATACTTATAATAAATAATAAAAGAAGAACAAGTATATCTCTGTTTTCTGATTATTGCCATATTTACTATCCGGATATGAACGGGTTGAATGTGAACTGCATGTCACATAATTAAGAGCACCCGTCATCAATTGATCGGACGGTCGTAGATTTAGTAATTCAAACACCAGATATAATCATATTATCTTATTAATTAATGAATCAATATGTTATATACAGTAGTACGTTTATTGTGAATTCGAAAGAGGTATTTTATCTTTATTATATTTTTTAAACCAACCGATGATTATTAATAGATTGGGTTGTTTCACATGAAATGTCCGTTTTCAAGGTATAGGGATTTTAGTAAAAATACAATATGAAAACAATATAATTTTATTCGAAGTACTTACCTTCTTTTTCTACACATTTTTCCCAACGTGACAACTTTTTTATCCCGGATTTGAAAAACTCTGAGCTTTGAAGTGAAACAAAATCTGAAATTGCACTTTTGATTTCAGCATCATTTGCAAAAATTTTTCCTCTGCAGAAGTTGTCTAAATTCCTGAAAAGGTGATAATCTGTTGGTGACAAGTCGGGAGAATATGGTGGGTGCGGAAGAACTTCGTACCCCAGCTCTTTCAATCTATGCATGGTAAGTTTTGAAACGTGGGGTCTAGGAGTATAGGGTCCTTCCGATTTACCAATCCAGGTTGTTTTTTCAATAATTTTTCGTGCATTTGGCCAATTTCATTGCAGTAGGTTGTAGAGGTAATGGTCTCACCTCTAGGCAAAAAGGAATAATGCCATCATAATGCCATGGACCACCATACTGTAACCATCAATTTTTTCGGGTGCAAATTTGGTTTTGGCATTTGTCCTGGGCTTTCGTCGATGTCTATTTTGTCGGATTTGTTGATAGTTCCCTTCTCAGAAATATAATGGAGAATATCTTTTGTTATATAACATTTTTCGCTAGGACCTACCTTTTAGAAGCTAAATTGGTTTGAAGAAAAATAACGTTTGATACCCCAATTTTCTTATACTAAAATGTAAATTGGGAGTAGGTTATAGATTGACTTATCTACGATCTATTGTTTTCTTGTGTAGCGTTGTATTATTTTCATTCTCAAAATTTGTAACTTTAATAAATATATATAATATATAGATATGCATTTATAAAATAAAATAATTATAATTTTCTTTACAAATATTATTTTAATTATTTTGTTTGATGTTGATTACTACCGTCAAATATTAGAAGATTCCTACAGTTTTTTATTTAGTACAGTTTTATGATAGTGCATGGAAACCTTTCTTAAGATTCGAAAAAGTATTTTAGTAAATAAATAAATTGACACGTTTTAGGGAAAATATCACAACGTACGTATATCAATTTTTATACATTTTGATAAACTGAGAATTTTCTATCTGCTAGTAAATAAAATAAAATAAAAAAATCAATTAATAAATTAATAAGTTGGGTGTTACTTGGACTGTTCCGTACTTTGTTTTTAATTTCCTTTTGTCATTTTTTTGATCCATGATCATTATTTTTGTCTTTTCAAATGATATCTGTAGCCCTGTCTTTCCGGTAATAAACCGGTAATCCTGTATGCCACTGAAACCTCATGCCTCCCCAGCTTAGAGAAACTCTTGAAAATAGAGAGAAAAATCCTCAGGAAAATATATGGACCCAGAAGAACGTCAGAAGGATACAGACTGCGTTCAAATAAAGAAATTTACAAAGAAACAACAGACATAAAGACTGATATCAGAATAAGAAGATTAAGATTTTACGGACACATGATGAGAATGAAGTCGAAAGACTAAATCAACAAATTTTCCAGAAAATAAAGTCATACAAAACTCCTACTGGATACTTCAATCAGATCAAAAACGACATGAAGCAACTGGGATTAGCGGACCAGGACTGTCTAGACAGAGACGAATACAGAAAGTCATTGAAAGGGGTGAAGGTCCTTGTGGATAGTAGGAAGCCAAGAGGAGGAGGAGCGTGGTCGGAAGACAGGAGGAACCACGGTGACCGCATGGGGGAAGTATGGAATGAGAGGAAGAGAAAGAAAGAGGGAAAGAAGCACTAAGCTCAATGATATTCGCGTGGTCCTCAGGGCCTTTTCGCGTGCAAAAAAAAAAAAAAAAATTAATAAGTTTAAAAATCAAGGAATATTTTTTGCTTGAATTTAGTCGAATTAGCTTTTAACAAAGATTTATCAGTAAAATTTAAAAGATTATCTTTTATAAAAAAAATTGTACAATTTATAATTTAATTGCATTGAAACTACAATATATTCAATTAAATAATGCCCAAGATATATACTTTACCTAATAGCTGTAATTGGTTCTGTTATATCTAAATTAGTAATTAACATTTTTACCATTAACTGAATTAAACAATAACGAAGATCTTATTAATATTGGTAAAATTCTTAAAAACCGATCTCGTGCAAAAAAAATTGTTCACTCAGATAACCTTTTTCCGTGTTCTCTGCCTCCTAAATAGACCGATAGGATCTAAAAATAAAGTCAATGATTCGTAACACATTGGGACAACGTAAGCAAGCGTAGATTCATTGGCTTAAGAACCAAACTAATACTCAGAGAAAACATCGTGTAGTCTGTGGTTAAGAACGCATATATATATATATATATATATAAATATATATATATATATATATATATATATATATATATATATATATATATATATATATATATAAATAAATACACACACACACACACACACACACACACACACACACACACACACACACACACACACACTTCAACAGAGCAAGAGCGTGTCAAATAGTTACATTTTAGAATTTGAAAAAACCCGACCTTTTGCATACCAAAATGAACACTTTTCCTGGACTATTAGGGATTCCTCGAAAATATTGTTCCGCCACCCACCGAATTCCGCCCGCGACAGTGTCGAATTATCCGGAGAGTTGGTCAAGGGGGAGACGGAGTATTGAGGTTCTACTGTATTTGATATTCAGTTTATTAAATAATTATTATGTTTTATTTTTCAAGTATGTCTGTAAATCTCTATGAAAAGATATGTTGAGAAATGATGCGTAATGCGATTATTCCTTCATTATTTCTTGAGCGATATAAAAACCTGATGATTAGAAGTGATGTAAGGTGTGATTAACAAATGTCGCATGTTTCTCATTGACTTCTGTACATTGTATTGAACCTCATCGGAAAAAAAAAAAAATGTTTTATTTTTATCAAATATGTCATTATTACTTATCGCTGTCCAATGCTGTCTTTTGATAGACAGTAGTGTAATCTGTTGAGCAGACGCTGAACTAACTGTGATTTCATAAGCAGGAAATCATTCCAGTTCCTTTTTAAATAAATATTCGTTCAAGTTCTGCTGTTAGCATTTTGAATTTAATGTTTTATGATAAGAATATAAGGTTAAGTGAGGAACAGAGTAACAAAAAAGTAATTTTTATATTTAGAAAAGAAAAACCGATTGTTATATCGTCTTCTAATTATTTACCATAAAATCAGCAGTTTTTAACCTTCATATTTGGCTTGAAATAATATCAAAATCATACCTAGAAGATATTTTTTTTTTAGTTATCTGAAATCACAAATTTGTCACAGTGTGCCCCATGGGTGTGGTACAGTATAACAACACGGGGAACTACAATCATACATTTAAACCCAATTTATAATAGGAAAAGTTTAACCTCCACTATGTACCATAAATTTTTTTTTGTATTCAACAATTGCAAATCGATAATTTTCGAAAAAAATTATTTTGACCTCACATTTTGTCAAAAATTTGCTTTATGTGTCAGAAACGTATATATGAAATTAAAATAAATTTAATGCTTTACAACTTTGATTTTGTCATTTTTTCTGAGAAACGATCGTGGAATGCACCGTTGAAACTTTGACAAAGATGTATAAAATTAATTTTATAGGAGATTTAATTAGCTTTATTTTTATACAATATATAATTACTAAGGAGATATTATTATAATATAAAGGTGTAATATATAAAAATATAAAAACAACTATTCTCTCATCATTTACTTAACATCACAATATATATGATAGTTTATAAAAAATTTTTCTTCAAGCGACGTTTCGTGGCATTGCCACATTATCAAGCCCTGAAAATATGCAAAAAACATACATGTATGACATAACGCGAATATGGTACATCAACATTCAACTACCGTACATTATATAAAAACTTATGAATTACCTTACAATCCTCATACTCATATGATCCTTATCCAATATAATATCAATCGACTTAAAAAAGTCTCGTCTTAGTGTCATGTCTAATCTACACACATATAATTTTAATGTAAAAAACAAATAAATTCAATAAATAAGTTATGAAAATTCATATTCATAACAAAAAATTTGGACACAGCAGTAAATTTCAAAACTGATACACAAAAAATAGGAGCCCACTATGCACTACTAATAAACAAACTAGATATATAGACATTAACCTTTAGACCCATCAGTAGTAACAGACAGAGCAATTATGGAGAAATATAACCAAAAAGTTTTCAGCTCATATAGAAAAAATACTTTCATTATTTTCAAGGTAATTACATTTATTAACTATAGATACACTATAATAGTAAATTTTGCATAATAATAAATAGTGCAGTTGTACGTTGTAATCTTTTCATAATTTATTTATTGAATTTATTTGTTTTTTACATTAAAATTATATGTGTGTAGATTAGACATGACACTAAGACGAGACTTTTTTAAGTCGATTGATATTATATTCGATAAGGATCATATGAGTATGAGGATTGTAAGGTAATTCATAAGTTTTTATATAATGTACGGTAGTTGAATGTTGATGTACCATATTCGCGTTATGTCATACATGTATGTTTTTTGCATATTTTCAGGGCTTGATAATGTGGCAATGCCACGAAACGTCGCTTGAAGAAAAAATTTTTATAAACTATCATATATATTGTGATGTTAAGTAAATGATGGGAGAATAGTTGTTTTTATATTTTTATATATTACACCTTTATATATAGCTTTATTTTTATTTGTAACATAGTTTTCTGGAGTCCACCGTTTTCGAGATATAATCGGAAAACCCAAAAAAAGGACTTTCTCTACCCCCCCCCCCGTTAGCTCACCCCTCAGGGGCTTTTAGTGTGTTTACCTTCTAACTACCCCTAACGAAGCCACGAAGTCAACAATTTTCGCATATTCCATGCACTCTATATACCTTATTTCAGCACTCATTTCCGGGACTAATATAAATCGATTCATTTAACTAGAACTGCAGTTATAGGAAAATTCCACTAGGCTTCTAAATACGTAGATTATATGGTGTTTTTAATGTTCTTTAGACACACATTTTTGAATTGTGCCTTTTTGATTCTGGATGCGTGTTATATTCTTTCATTTGTTTATCTTAAGTCTTTCTTTATCTTCCTTCTTCCTCCCTTCTCCTTTTTTTCTTAAAATGCCTCTTTGTAATGTTGGATATGTCATTCTTTTTAAATGTACAAACCATTTTCGTTTTTTTTTCCTACATTTCTTCCAGCATGTTTTTTTTCTTCCATTTTTTTAAAATAATCCTAAAATGTTACTACGATATTCCAGTTCATTTTATTATTTTGTTATTATTGATATATATTTTTTTCCTTTTTTTAAATATTTATTGGTATTTGCAACTACATTATATACTACAAGTAAATTTGTAGGCAATAGGCACATATACTTCGTCAGATATGTACCAGATGCTGATGCAACTAGTACCATTCTTACCAACTGCCCCTTAAAATTAAAAACATTCCCTAATTTAAACCAATTTGATAAGGTTTTATTACTTTTTTTAAACCTATACAGGGTGAGTATCTCTTAGTGTAAAAAAAAAAAAAAAAAAAAAAAAAAAAAAAAAAAAAAAAAAAAAAAAAAAAAAAAAAAAAAAAAAAAAAAAAAAAAAAAAAAAAAAAAAAAAAAAAAAAAAAATGGGTGAAACCAGATCAAAAATGTAGCAAAATGCCTCAGACTTCACCTTTCTATTCCAATCCGTTGCAGATATACGATAAATCAAAAACTTTAAGGGATTGTCATAATGTTTTATTTACACAACTAATTGATTTATATGCCAAATGAGAACACCATGTTTTTCGGCATCAAATGTGAATTTCTCCATGAAATTGAGAGAAAATCATTACGTTTAACATATCATTCGAAAGCTGATTAAATTTTCAAGTTTTTGTGAGATTTGACGTTTTGTGGATAGTTTTTTCGATAAACGGTTAGCGTTGAAGTAATATAAGACATTGTGACTTCCCCAAATAAGGTGAAGATCAAGCTGTTCTTTAGATACCAAGTTTGTAAAATTCAAGGTTACAGGTATTCAGCTATTATAGAAAATTTATTGCTAAATCCGAAAATGTTGTCAAAATTTGAAAAATATTTAAACAAAATGGAGATATTACAGCTTTTATGAAAAAAGACGTCCTTTCCTCAAAAAAGTCTTTGATTTGTCGTATATCTGCAACGGATTGTAATAGAAAGGTGAGGTCTGCGGCATTTTGCTACATTTCTGATCTAGTTTCACCCAATTTTTTTTTTTTTACACTAAGAGATACTCACTCTGTATAGTTGTATGATGTCATAGTACGGCTAGAAACGGGTCGCTACCCAATTAAAGTACTTCTTATAAAGAAGCTAATGAACTTGTGGACGAATCTCTCAAACATGTCCGAAGACAGACTTCCGCGGGTTTGCTTTAACAGGCTTATTGAGCTGGATAAAATAAGAAACAAGCACGAATATGACTTCAATCGGGTAATACGAGTGAGATCAATCTTCGAATCTCTAGGTTACAAAGAGGAATTTTATACGTATTGAGGGAAATTATTTGATACGAGAAAAATATATTTTGCAAAAAATAACGACCCACCTTTTGTCCATAGATATCAACAGGGCTTTAAATTCAGCCGCTAACCCATTCTACAGGTATATTAGCAGTTTCAACATTGGAGAACCAGAAAAATAGTTAACATTTAAAGTTGGCTTTAATAAAGTGAGAATTGTGAGTCAATTAAGAGTTTCCAGCTCGGTAGTCATCACGATGTATCTGAAAAACACGGCAATTTCACTTGAAGGAAACAAAAGTTGTACTTCCTGTGAGCATTTTGTGGAGGACTGCATGAGTCACCTGCTACTGCATTGCTCTAAATTCAATGAGCCCAGAAAAACCTACTTGCAGACCTTTATCACGAACACCAATGACACTGCCAATGTTGAAAATATTTTAAATATTCCTGATATTAAAAAAATAAACATTATTTATAATTACATCAGTAAAATATCTATACAAATGAAAACCAGTATTTAAATTTTTTTTATATGTATCCATACAAATTTGTATAAACTTAACAGCAATATTTAACCGAGAGAACTCCTTATATTTATTTTTTTCTATAATTTATTATTAGATTAATTCATGTGTTTGTATGTAAAAAGTATATTTTTATTTCATATTCTTTCCCATTATGTAAATAAATTTAGAATTGTCTGAGAATGTAGCAGACTCCCATTTGTACGAGAATTGTCTTTTATATTATATCATTTTATAAAATGATTATCAAGTTGTATGATGTATTTTTATAATAATATATAATAATAATAATATAGAGAAATATTTGAAAGAAAATTATCGATATAAAAATATTAGAACGTCGAAGAACAATATCGATTGCTACTTGTTACCCATTTTTATTGCCGTAAGCTTCTTTCTGAGATTATTGATTATACCTAGGAATGTTTATTTTATTTTATAGTTAATTCCATAGAATCTAGATTTTTTTTTTCTTATCCTTTTGATTCCTACATTGTTTGTGCAAATTTAAAAATATGTAATTTATTTTACACAATCTTTAAGACGAAAAAAAATGTATTTGAATTCCCATTTGATCCTACGCCTTGGAACTATGCCTAAAATATTTACTATAAAAATTTCATTTTTTTGCCATCCCTTATTTTTGAACACCTATTCCCACCCCTTGTCACGTATATCTATGATTCTCTCTACTTTTAGGATCTGGGATCGCGGAACAAACCAAGTACCGAATTTATGTTAATTTAATAATAATAATGATATAACATATTTTAGACAACGATCATAATACCATAAATCAGCCACTCGGTTTTTCAACACTGGCGAGGTTGAGAGAAAATTGTTTTCTTTCATTAAGTAATTTGGCCAAATATTAATATTGTAAATAGTTAATTCCTTCAATAAAGGAGCATTTATACTAATTTATTCAATATTCTTTATTTCAGCATTACTCCTCACTTTAACAATCATTATCATGTTACATGTTTCGGGACCATCATCAGGCTGAAACATTATATACATCACAATCATTCATTTACATTTAAACAATACAATACTATACGAATTAACATAACCAGTTTATCCAATCTGCAATAAAGCTATAATATAATTTAACTTAAATACATTTTTCTGGTGCTAACCAGAACATGGTCTCATTTAAAATCCTCTACCTTCTAGAGTACAAGGGCCAATTCTTACTTTATTCACTGTTTATTTTTATTTTATTTCAAGTTGGCAATCTTGACAAATTTTTAATTTGTCAATTACATTAGCATGTATTGTTCAAATTTTTTTTCTGTATCAGTTTTATTAAACTGAATACAGAAAAAATTGTTTCATAAAAACTAATAATAAGGGACCTATCGTATTTTAGGTGAACTCAGAACCACGGCCTACAATATATGTTAATAAACTTAAAAAAAAAAATAAAAAAAATTGTATTTAATAATATATATATATATATATATATATATATATATATATATATATATATATATATATATATATATATATCTTTAAATCAATCTTTTTTTATTTTATTTACTTTATTTTTCACTATTAGGTTGAATATTATAGTACATGTAATCATACCTTTTAAAGCATATTACAAGGCATATTTAGTTGTTTTTTGTTGCATATGATGGACCTTGATCATAACAATTACCTTGATTATATACAATTAAGAAATTATAATTTTATTTTTAGAAGGGACAATATGAAACAGTTATGAATATGAAACAATAAATTCGCATAATTAAAAATATTAATTCAAATTCAACAAGACGTGATGATGCAGGCATATCCTGGCCGGGGTATTGCTTTTAGGGTCATTGGCACGGGCTCAGTTTTCAACCACTCAACCTTTTGTCATATCCGATCTTGTTAAGCGGAACACTTCCGTTGTTTTCCATTAATATTTACATAAATAGTGTGAACTTAGGGATTAGTGATTGTACTTTATTAAATCTTATTATAAATGATCTGATTTAAAGAAAAAAAAAAAAGTTTAATTGTGGTAAGATTTATGAACCGGTAACGATATAATCCTCGCCGTTACTTTTAGTAACTGGTTCTTTAACTATTGCTACGTACTGTTACTTTTAGTGCATATAATTTGAAAGCAATAACCCTTTGTTAGAATTTCAATCCATGGTCCCTAGGCTTATTTAAGACGCTTAGGAAGAAGGAAATAATGTTTCAATCGGACCCTTTCCCGTAAGCTACTTTTGTTAAAACAATGAATTAAATGATTAAACAAAAAAAAAAAAATTACTGAAATACCAATATTGATTTATTATATAAGAACAACTTACTTGGGGGAGTTATAAACACAGAAGTATGGGAAAATTCTGCTTTAACAAGAGTTACACGATTAGTTTAAGCTTTGTAATACACGACTAACTCGTTGAAAGCTAAATATAAATATATTTAGTCCAGTCAATTAATATGTTATTGAGTGCATGAGATGTGGGATAATTTTTGACTCCAGGGCTTCATTAGGAGTAGTCAAATGTAAACATACTAAAAATCCCCGCCCCTGGGGGATGAGCATATGTGGGGGATTGGAGAATCTTCAATTTTCGTGTTTTTTTCAATTATATTACAGAAACGGTCGAAGCTAGAAAGATATGTTTTTATAAAACATAAAGCTAATTAAAGTTCCTAAAAAATTGTTTCTATACATATTTGTCGTACTTCCAACGGTTTTTGAGATATGCATTATTGAAAATCGAGAATTTTTTTTTTTTTACATCACTTTTCTTTAAAAATTTGCTTCTATTGCCTCTTACGGAGGTTTCTTAGGAAAAAAAAGAAACAAATTTGTAGAGGATTAAATTTACTTTAATTTTATATATGTTATGATATATAATTTTATATATTTTCTACCTAATTATCAACTGGATCAAAAGCTCAACATTTTTTACAGTTTTAAGTTTTATTTAAGTTACTACAAATCAAACAATGATAAAAAAAATATATACACGTACTAATTATAATTACGTAAAAAAAAAAATCAACTACGCAATGAAAAAATAAGCATTCAACAACAAACTTGGTTTTGTTAATTTTTTTGCTCAGTTAATAGTTTTAGAGCTGTGGGGAAGGGATAATTACAAAATTTTCTCAAAAACTGTAAAAAGTTTTTGTATAACATTAAAATCGGTTAAACGGTTTGGCCATCCCATTGCCCAAATATTGGCTAAATTTTGGTAAGTAGCACTTCTCCGTGAATACACGTTTGTCAGTACTCTTTTGGTTGTAAATCCAAAAATATTTGTCCGATACGAAGTTTATTGTTTTCCATCTAAAAGCTGGTTACATTTTTTTTTTTTTTTTATACCTTTAGTATGAAATTTTGATCATGTCCCATGAAATACCCCCGACAGAACGCGAAATGTGTATGTTTTGCCATCATATGACGATTTTGATGAGTTTAATGGGCTGGCGTGAGAATTTCATGGGGCTTGATCAACATTTCATATATGAGGTCTAACAGTAAATGTAACCTGCTTTCAGATGGGAAAAATAAATTTCGGGTCGGAAGAATAGTTTTGGACTTATAGGGAGAAATGTGTTGAAAAAAACGTGGATTTCACAACAGTATGGGGTTATCAGCATGCTTGTAGTTTAATTTTAACCAGCTTTCAGATGAAAAAAGAAATTTCGTATCGGTCTAATAGTTTTGGGGTTATATCCAAAAGAGTGCCGACAAACGTGTTTCCTCGGAGAAGTGCTATTTACCAAAACTTAGCTAATCTTTGAGCGGTTGGAAGTACGGCAAATGTGTATAGAAATTTTTTTAAAGGAAATTTAATGAGCTTTAATTTTTATTTATTACATTTTCTAGAGTTTATTGTTTTCCGAGATATAATCGAAAGACCAATTACGTTTACTGTAAGACACGATACCTGCCCTCTCGTTTATCTTGGCAACTTCCTAATTCTACAAACGCGCTAAGTAATGTAATACCTACTAGATCTTGCATTTGATGTAAGAATGACATGGGGCATGCTTCATTAAATATGAGACTGCAACTTAAGTACTCGCCATTCAGAAAAAAATCAAAATTAAGAATATGGCGGAAATTAATAACTTTCACACAGTCTATGGATTTATTCTTCCCAAGTTTAAGGAACACTTAACAGATTATTAACTTATCAGTCCAAGATATTAAGACCAATCACACAAGCACCAAGGTAAGTTTACAATAAACCTCAAAACATTGACCCACGCATGCTGACTACAAACTGTTTCATGATGAATAGTTTTATCATGGACACCCAATAATCCCTCATTACGGAGGATACTGAATTGTTCAGGCGGGAATTCGAATGGATAAAAATGTGGGTAAAAGGATCTTGTTCTTAACATGTCATCTGTTGAATTACGTTTTGCTGCAGAGATGTCTGGACAATCTTTGGTTAATGAACGAAATAGATAAGGCCACATCAAGCACTAGCTTTATGCTTGGACTTATGTTTGTCTGATAGGAAATACGGTATATGGTTTGCTTAAGGTATGCTTTCCGAGTCTCCTTCCTTAACTTTGACGAAAAATTCCTATTTTTTGTTAATATTATCGCTGGTGAAGTTAGCGCTTGGGTAAATTTACTTGCTACTAACAGTGCAGAGTGTATAAAAATTGCAAGTTTGGAGAAAGGTTGCGAGATCAAACTTGAATCTAAATGGGGATTCGATAACAGTTTCGGTCATAACCATTGTAATTGCAAACATTTGGCAAATGCATTTAGCACAAATGAATATCTTTTTTTTAATAACTCTGGTGACAATGAAATTGATAGAAGTTAGAAATGGTAAAGACGTATAGGTAAATCTGCGTTCATGTCGGCCTTATATTACAGACCAATAAAATTAATTAAAAAAAAAAAAAAAGAAACTGGAGATCAAATGTGTAACGTAAAAAAGGCAATGAAATATTAAATTTGCCAACTTCAAACTTTTGAAAATAAATTTTAAAGCGATCAAATTTACATGTTTAGTTTCATGTTCACAATGCTGGTTGGTAGTGTTACTAACATTTGATCTGGAACAAACGCCACGTTTATGCGTTCCATTTGCGGGGCTACCCCAAAGAAGACGAATATCTTTATATAAAAAAAATCTTCATATCTTCTTCATTAACGCAAAATTTACGCTATTATTAAAAACTTGCACCAAACATTTCATTTTGTTACCACAGTAAATAAAAAAAAAAAAAAAAACTAATTTTTTATAATTATCTTCCCATAACTTTTTATGGGTGCATTTCCGGACCCATGATTATAGGAACTTTTTTCTTCAGCGTTTTATTATCTATCAGATTTTGAGGGTTTGCGAATTTTGTCCACCCTCACTCTGTTCGAAGCACTGTGCGACGGTAGGAAGAAAAGAGCCACTTTAAATCCGCGTATAATTGTGAAACATGGGCGTTCCTGGGGATCCCGAAAATAAAACAAATGCAGTATTTAAACAGTCTTTGAGTCTGGCCTCGATATCACCAGAAACACCCCCGTACACATCACAGCAATAGTCAAGGTGGGGGAAGATAAGGGAAGTAACTAGTAATTTGCGGGTTTCGAAAGGAAGAAGGTGGCGAACGTAATTGAGACGTTTTAGGATTGGGATGGTGCGGCGGGAAATTTCGGATACGTGTTTTTTCCAGGATAGGGTTTGGTCGAAAATGACTCCGAGATTTTTGACTGAGGGGAAGAATTTGATAGGATCACTGTTTAGGAAATGGTGGGAATAGGAGGTTTTTTTTTTTGGTACTCATTTGTCTATAACTTCGAAACTATTTGTCTGATCTAAAATATGTTTTTTTCATCTGAGAAGTGGCTAAATTTACTGTCAGACCCTGTTTATGAAGTTTTGATCAAGTCCCGTAAAACATCCATGCCAGTGCGCTGAGAACCCCGTAATTATTGTGAAATCCTTATTTATACTTATTTTTTTTTTTAGATAATTGAACGATGAACAATTTTTGTTCTGACCTCAATTGACCTACGAGCAATAGGTCGCGAGATATTCGCGGAAAAATGATTTTCACGACCTTTTGACCACTATAACTTTTTTATCCGGCACGATATCAATGTCGATTTTTAACATATTCATTGAAATGCCATAATAAAGGCGTATACAAAAATTTAGCTCACTTGGAATTTTTCCTGCAGATTGGGGCTAAAAGCATCTAAAATGACTGGACTATATAGTCATCTCTAACAATGTTAAACGCATTGCAAAGCCATAGAGAATGCATTAAATTTTGAACAATGGCGTGTTTTTTACGTTATTCACCCCACTATAATTTAGGTGTTTTGAACGGAATTTTTTTTTTTAGTCTGACGATCTAATCATTTTTTAGCTAACCTTCATTTTCTGATTAATATTTCATGCGTTTGTGAAGGAGGCTGATTGATCCTATTTTTACAAATGTTTTGTCTATCAATTATTTGACCCATAGATGAGGATAGAGTCTATCTCCGGCCTTGGTCAAAAGACCATCTCTCTTATCACTGTCGCGTTGCGATAACCTACTGGCTTCTCTCCTGGAGTAAAACTCAAAATTTATTAACTATAATCTGGGAATAGGATTTGAATATGCTTATGTATACATATACATATATATGTGCGAAGATTCAATAATGAGATTCTGCGAGCGGTGGTTTGGGGGTAGGGGGGCGCATGCGCAGGAGGCTCTAGTCAATGGAGAAGGCCGCATATGTCGCCAGCCTCCACGTGGTGGTGGGTAGAGCCACCTCTTACCGTACCTTCGTCATCGTCGCGTCAAATACATAACTTTTACGTAAGTCAATACAAATACATGAGATATTTTTTTATATATTATAGTTTCATTCACATCCTCATTTCATTTCTACTGCCTGTCATTTATAATTTTGGGTAAAATTCTGAAATTGCTATATCATTATCATCATCCCTTAGCAATTAAAAAAAAAAAAAAAAAAATAATAAAAAAAAATATCGCTTGCTATTATAATACTTATATTTCCTTGCTATTTATATTTTTTTTTTATTTTTGTAAAACATTAATTTTTATGTATATTGTAGTCGTGTTTTCCGTGTATATTAATAAAATGTATTTATTTTATTAGTGAACATCACTCATCACTCAATTCCACTGTAAAATATTACTAAACAAACAATAAAATAAACTATTGTTTTGTTACGATACTTCACTCTGATTTAATTCACTATCAAGAGCTAATTTCAAAAAATTTATTTTGCCATGACTTTATAGTCTCGGGTTTGAAAATTTTCAGTCTACTTGAAGCAATTAATAAAAAAAATACTAAATATATTCGTACCACCTTTTATTGCTACGCTATTTAAATTCAATTGGCTAAGAAACATGTACTCAATGTATGTAAGAAACGACCTTGAATGTTTTTAAAAATATTTTATTTATAATAATGCAATCAGTTATAAAGCATAATTTTTTTTTTTGTTTTAATGTATTGTACTCGTGCTGAATAGTCTTCAATATAGTATATAGTATATAGTATATAGTGAATAGTATTCAACGTACACGTTACATTATTTATTAAAAAAAAAAAATAAATAAATTACATAGAAAATATTGTGTTTGTAATTCACAATGATTTTATTCACTATTAAAAGTTAATTTTAAAAAAAATATTTAATTATTTTGCAATGATTCTATAATTGTTTCGGGTTTGAACCTTGTAGCTGTCAAGAAAATCTACTTGAAGCAATAAAAAAATAACTGAACATCTTCGTATCAACTTTTATTGCTACGTATTTTAAAAATAAATAAATAACATGTATGAGAGAATGACCTTGAATTTTTAAAAATATTTTAACTATGACTAGGTCAAGCAATCAGTTATGAAGTCATGTCATGAATCGAACTTAAAATATATATTTTTTTATGTATAGTACTCGTCCTTCTGAATATATGCATTTTATTTTATTTTTTTTATTAACGTAATTTATACAAAAAATAACAAATGAATGACATACAAAATATTTTGCTGTCGTGATTTTTCACACTGATTTAATTCACCATTAAACGCTAATTTCAACAATTTATCTTTATTATTTTGCAATGATACTGCTATGATTTCGTGTATGAAACGTGTAGCTCATGAAAATCCAAGCAATTATTCTCATCGGTGAATTTGTTATTTGAATTTCTATTATTAAATAAATAGGAATACCTATTGATTTTATGTAAGAACGGTCTAAAAAGTATTTAAAAAATTACTATGAAACCATCAGTTATGTAAAACCGCATTACTTTTATTGAAATGTAATCATAACAAACATACATATTTCTAATAAACATTCAAGTATATTCTTAGTTCTTTAGAGATTAATTTATTTTATAATGGCTTTAGAAATAATTATTAACTAATTATCGAACACGAGGTGATTACAGTTTATTTATAGAGTTAATGACAGGTGCCTAGGATGTTTGCTTTGAGCCTGGTTGCTGAAGTGATTACAAAGAATCATTTTTTACGTTTGTCAGCATTACGCTTCGTTTAATTCCTTGTTGTATGCTGAATAAATTTAATATAACGTTTAATTATATTTATCTCTGCGAAGTGCTTAGTAAAAATAATTAAATAAATATATATAAAGGCAAATTTGCAATAATGTTGCGGAATGATGTTATACTATCCAGATATTCGGATCGTACAATAACAAATTTACCAGTATTAGGTGTGACGCTGAGGTAAAGTGTCTTATCAGTGGTGTTATCAAGGTGCAACGTGATGTACGTCCTTGATCTATAGATGCAGTTGTTGAAAACGTTTCAATTTTAGACTTTCTGCTGATAAAATTAATTAATTTTAAGTAATTAATTTAATTAATTAATTTCAATTTTAGACTTTCTTCTGATAAAATTTATATATATTTTTTTAAATTTTCTCATTCAGTTTCGTTTCGGATTTACGTCCTTGGGCGACCTTCCTTATACGCGGTAGGTCATCGTTCTCAGCGGGTTTTACGTTCGAAAGAAATCGACAATATTTTATTTATTTTTTTTTGTGTAATAAATTGTATGATTAATGATTTATTTAAAAAAAAAAAAAATTAATATATATTGATATCCACGTATTTCTGGCAATAAAGTATTTTATCTATTTAAATTTTTTCAGGTTAGCTTTGAATCGTATAAGATAAAGGTGTAAAAACAAACCTTGAAATAATTTTGAAATATTTATGGCTCGTTTGTTAATATTTTATTAAAATTAGTTTTTTGCTTACAGACGTTCTAAATCCTTAAAATTATTTATAAAATCAGAAGATAATTTCTACTGATCGATGGTTTATATTATAATTTTTTTTTTCAATGTTTGTGCTTCATTTTTGAAAAATAAATCTCTTTATAATTTATATTGATATTGCGTATCTTTGCCAGTATTGGCTTGGTCCCAAAAAACTGTCAACTAATTGAAAGAGATGGATCTCCCACCCTTAGTTCTTAAAGAGTCGAAGAAAGGCTTCTTGGGAAGGTATGTTCTGTTTGTCAATTTTTAAACGTAACCCAATATTTACGTAGCCTAACTTTTACTTCCGTCCGGCTTGGAGCTGTTTTCGACGGAAACTGAGAAAGAGGTGGATTTGTATTTAAGAACGCAGTTTCAATGTCGATGCATTGATCCCACATAAATTTATAAGACTGAGTCACAAGATAATCCTCTGATATCTTCAAAACTTTTATAAATATTTTTCATCATCCAATTCTACAATATTAATTAATAACAAATTGTCGATGTTTTAAATTAATATTAACGAAGTGTCTAGAAATTCCACGTCATTTTTTCATCTAAATTCTCCATTTTTTTCAGGGCAAATAATCTAATAATCGTCAATATTATTGTTTATTTGGATGTTTAGTTTGTTTGTTTTTTTGTACAGTTCTTCCCACTCTTCTTTTTCTTTTTTTTTGTGTTTGTTTACAGATTCCTTTTCTTCTTCTTTATTGGCGCGACAGACGCATGAAGCTGTCCTTGGCCAGCTCTACATCCTTACTCCAATCTTCCCGATCAGCAGCTCGCCTTAAATAAACCCTCGATAGTTTCAAGTCCTTTGAGACACCATCGAACCATCTTCTCTTTGGTCTTCCGCGTGGTCTCACTCCATCCGGTCTATCCCAGAACAATTTTCGACATGTTCTGCTCTCGCCCATCCGGTAGACATGCCCCATCCATTTGAGCCGTTGCACCCTTATGAAGACCGTCAATGGCAAGTCACCATACAAATTGTATAGTTCCAGGTTCTTACTTCGCCGCAACATACCTTTATCCTTTATTGGGCCAAATATACGTCTCAGTACTTTCCTTTCACAGGAGTCCAGTTTCGTGGCTACTGACTTATTAATAGTCTATGTTTCGCAGGCTACCGGTCGTACTAGAGTTTTGTATCTTATCTTGGTTGTGCGGCTGGTGAGTCTACTCTTCATAATGCTTTGAATAGTAGACTCAACTTTTTTTTTCTTCATCGAGGCTTCGAACGTGTGGCCTTCCATACAGTAAAAACGCTGCGGACGAGCTTCCCTCCTTCTCAATACCATATGTTTACATATTACTACTTATACAATGTTTCATGTGAGATGGATGTACAACCATACAGCTATGTTATTATTGGCCTTTTCGGCTTTCTGTAAGTTGTTGTTTCTGTATTTTTCATAAACAATTTGAAGAAAAAAAATATAAGTCATCAACAGCAACAATGCCTTTTCAATTTTTAACTTAAGTATTAAAACTGACTACTATGTGAATTTCAAAATTGTTGTCCTGTAAAAACTGAAACCCTTGTCTGAAAA
>RCWM02000934.1:0-249113 GCA_003667255.2 Euschistus heros | reverse complement strand
AAAAAACATAGCTGAGCGATCTTCAAAGTGTAAAATTTTATTAAAGTGCTACTGATGAGTAGTTCTTTCCAAGCTTTGACATGTTATTGTGATCGTTATCAACTCATTTACTTAATGTATATAATTGTACAGTTGTAAATTTCAATAAATTGATACAAATAAAAAATAAAAAAAAGCTTTTAACTTTTAAATTTATATTTAATAAGACATATTGCTCCGTTTGGTTTGAATGACTGCTTCCACTAGTCTTGGTATACATTTAAATAACGATACGAATGATAAACACGGACTGAAGGAAATTTGAAAAGAATAATCTAAAATTCCATCGTTTGTTATTAACGGAGAAAAACATTGATGTGTCTAATCCTTAATGTTTCACATAATAATAAATAATATTAATATGAATATAAACCAAGTATGGATTAAGGTAAAACCAGGAAAATCTCGAGAATTATATGTGCTGCAATACTTTTGACGGGTAGTTTATTTCACTTTATCTACCAACTTTTTGAAGAAACCTAAATAAAAATTTTAATTCTTCGACACTATGTAAAACTAACAAAACAGCAAAAAATTGCATTTTTCATTTTATTCGTTTACCTTTGTATCCTACAATGGCAATATGCTAGCAATTCGTAAAAATGACATTACAGATTTCTGTCTTCTTATTGTCGATCAAATTTGATATTTTACCCTTGGAAGCCTTAGAGCATTGGTTCCCAAACTGGGGGGCGCCCCCCCCCCCCTAGGGGGCGTGAGGACATGTCAGGGGGGGCGCGAGATAAGTTGAACATTACTTAAATGTTGGTATTCTTTCTAAAATTCTGAATTTTAAAAGACATAGCACAATGTTCTCAGTTAATTGTTTATGTTCGGTATATTGAAAACGAAAGAATGAAAGACGAGCTACTCTCTTCGTTTAATTTTCCTTTTTCAAGCACCTATTTGTGCGAAAAAGCATTTTCAAGACTTGTGGCAATTAAAACAAAGTATCGGAATAAACTTGATGTTTCTAGTGACTTGCGTTGTGCACTTACTAAAACTCAGTCATGAATAGGCATACCAGTAAAGAAAATGCAAGCCCATCCATCTCACTAACCAACCTAATCTATTATTCTTTTAATAAATAATTTTTTTTTTTTAATTTATGAAAACTGATATTGTTGTATCTTATGACAGTATAAATTAATGTTTTGTATTTTATATAACACTTATTTGTTTTTGGTTTTCATTTAAAAAAAAAGGGGGCGTGGTACAAAAAAGTTTGGGAACCCCTGCCTTGGAGAATACAAAGGTAAAAGAAATTAATAAAAAAAATGCGATTTTTCACATTCGTTAGTTTTACGTAGTGTGGACGATATTATATGCTGCATACAGTAAATTATACTTCCTGTTTACCGATGTATTTCATAATTTTTAAAAATTAATTTTATAAAATAATTTTGTAATGGGAGAAATCATTTCGTGAGGTCGGTATCGGTGAAGGAACACAACAGTAAATATTAAAATTCTCGATTCGAGTTTTCTTAAGAAAAAAATTTGGTATCCAGAATGAACGATACAAAGTTCTAGATTCCAACAGAATGATAAATCAATGTCGCTAATTTCGTAATTATTATAAACTGATTTGTTTACCTAATAATAAAAAACAAACTATTTTTTAAACTGTAATAAGAGAACAGTATTTTTTGTACTAGATCAACACTTCCACATTAAACTTCTCTTTAAAAATCAAACACTTTCACTAACGCCTTAAATTGTTGAACTGGGTATTTGCTTTTGGAAAATCAAGATTGTATTAATATGATTGTAATTACAAACAGCCGAAGTTAAATCATTTATTAAATTCCTTAATGAAATTTATGAAGTTCCCTAATGACAATAATACAGCACTATTTTATTATTATTAGGGAAATTTTATTAGCCTAGAATAAAAATTATGATACAATGCTTTACAGGTACACACCTGCTATTGAAACCAATAAACAATTAGAACAATATTTAGAGAAACGTGAGTGCCTTCTCCGATCTACTTTGCACTTCCACTTTAGTGAATGGTTATTAAATCATTCCCAATTCTATAAATTATAAATTGAAATCAGAACCCTTTTAAAAATTATTTTCTAATATAAGAATACAAATTAATTATTTTTTTAAATATTTTCTGAATGATAATAAATGTTATTTGATGTTTATTATTTTATTTCTTGAATAATGATTGTTTTTTCAAAGATTCCTTTTATCTCTTTGTTCCATTTTTATAATGGAAATTAATTTTTTTTAAATAGGTACCGATATTGAGAATGGAACCGAAACATCAAATTATAACGATGGTTGTCCTCTATTTAGAAGTTTCGATAAACTGAAACTGGATAATTATTTGTTACATAAGAAAACAGTTATCGTCTTCACACATAAGCATCAAGATAACTAACAACAGTAGATGTAATTATATTTTTACCAGCAAATATTGAACGAGCCATTATCGATCCAACAAATTTGTTGACAGTATAATAGTTTTTAAAGGCAAGGCCATTATAATAAACTGAATAATTTTTTCTGTTATAAAGACGGCCGATGATGACCGGATGTTCTAGATAAGGCACCACGTAGCAGCGATCAGCCCAATATGGCGCAGGTGAGCCCAGAACCAATTTACAACAGCAATAGGCTCCGTCTAGCCAGAGGATAGAATCAACTGTCAGCTGACTAGGAGATATCTATCCGATATCTATCCATCTATCTTGGTTAGTGATACTCTATCGACTAGGATATAGTCGAATTATTAAATAACATAATCAAACCTCTGTCAATGCGTAGGATTTAGGCTTGTTAGAAGACTGACATAGGGCTCACACAATAAGATGGCAAACATTACAGGTTATTAGGAATAGATAAACTATTTACTATTTCAATAGGGTACACGGCTGATGGTATTTAAATTAAGGTAATTCTATGCCATTCTATATTGGGATTATTTTATTCGAAAACTAGTTTCGAATGCTAAACAATCACATTCAGTTCTAAAACATACACAATTTTTAAAACATCGACACTTTGTAACATGGATTATACATACTAAAGTTTTCAAAAATGTAAGACTAGAATTCAGATAAATTAGTACTCACCTGAAGAGGTCAAAACGGACTTCTGAAATTTATCAAGAATGAAAGGGGAATTTTGTTTATTGAAATACTAGTTTCGAATTTTCATCATATATCATCAGTTCTAAAACATACGAAAATTCAAAACATCGTTTCATAAACAGATTCTATATATGAATTTTTTTTTTTTTGAAATTTATATTTACAACTGTACAAAATATATACAAGTAAATATTTTAATAATGATTACAATAACATATCAAAACTTGAAAAGAACTACTCATCAGTAGCACAAATTCTACACTCAAAGATCTCTAGGCCATCTTCTTTTCAGGCACCTCGGAGGGTTATCAGGAATAGAATGGGAAGCAAGTTGAGAGACTAGTGGATTTGTGTGGTTATGGAGTTTACTATGAAACGATAGGTATCCGGTTTGGTCTAAATTAGCAACACATGGAACATTAAGATCTTTATGGATAATTTTATTTGTAACAAAGTAAGGAGCATTAAGGATTTTTCGAAGGATTTAAGGTTGTAAGGATTGGAAACGGGAAAAATTAGAAGGTTTAGTTGAGCCCCAAAGCTCAACTCCATATTTCCCAATAGGTTTGATAACTGTCATGTAAATGAGTCTTTTGTACTAAATCGTTTGCCTAGTAAAAGTGGAAGATTTCGAAAACGACGAGCAGTTTCATGTCGTTTTAGTCTTAAGTAAAATTAAAATTTTTAAATTAAATAAATAATTTTGTAAATTGGATTGGTGATGTTTTGAAGTTTTGCATGATTTTAAAAATGAAGATGATTAAGGTAAGGAATAAATAATTCATCTAACCTAATTGCATTGATTCTTCTACATCATCATCCGTACCTAAACCAGTACAACTGAGGCTGCATTTGCTTTCTTCCATACTTGGTAACGCTCAACATAACCACTCAAACAGAAATCCATCAATTAATGCTAAAATCTATACAAATTTATGGAAGAAACAAAAGAACGCACATTCCAAAAATACTAAACTCAAATCTCGACCCTCCAACCTAAACAAACATTACTTACAAACTTAAGTAATCCGATATTTACGAGGAAAATTCATAAAATTTACAGACATTTTCTAGGAAATTTTATATATAAATGATCATTATTTGCCTTAACCAGCCGTACATTGTTTTCTCCAAATCCAATTTTCCAATATTTCCCATTTCCGAGAAACTTATTTGGCCCAAAGTCACTGTTTAGGTCTCAAATTAAAGCTAACTACATTTTATTTATATTCTTTTCTGTTTTTCGTTAATGTTGGTACCTACCGAACTGGTCTACTCATTAGTTTTAGTTATTTTACTGACTTTATTCACATATTTTCACCTACTATCTGCGTTATCTTCTCATTTTCCTTCATTCTTTGAAACCCTATGCATTTTTTTAATACTTTTAGACCATACGTTTATTGTTAATGCCGATATGAAGTATTAATTCAAAGTAGAGTGTACTGGAGAAGTTTAAAGTGAAAAAAAAAAACAAAAAAAACGCAATATCTATTAAAATCTGTATAAATATAAATTTTTATATTCTAAATTATTTTTATTCAATTTTTTCAAATAGATTTTTCTCAAACTTTGTTTGTATTTTTTTAAGCAAATACCATTTACAATACATGATTAGGATTTTACTCACAAAGAAACGAAAAATAACCAGAAGTATTGTTAAAAAATAGTGTTAATTAACTATTGGTGGTGGTCCACTTCAATTTGCAGTTTAGTTTTCAAATAAAAATAATTCCGATTCAAACGGCAAATAATTCATCAATACTAATTATATTATTATTTATTGCAACAAATATAAAAAAGAAATATTTTTGAACTGATCTATCGTTTTCGATAATCTATTTCCTTGTATCGATATCGTGGATCTAATAATTCTGCTATCGATACATCTCTAAACAAGATTAATATTTTTTATAATCGGCCTACGATCGAAAAATGTGTGAAGAACGCCATTTTGTCCGTTCCCGAACGACTCGCTAGTTGCTCCTTGTTACGGAAATAGTAATTTTGATAAATGCTTCCGTAGGATGCGAGTAGATTAATGTACTCACTATCTCCTCTAGTCGGCCATCTTGCTTCCTCGAGTTAGTTAGCTACTTAACGATTATAACACTTCTACTAATTAGCATACGAGCCGGCATAGATTCAAGTAGTAAAGACGTTATGAATTGTATCAGTTTATGCATCGAATAACTGAAGCAGAAAATCAATTGGGGAACTTAAACACCCCTCGCACAGCAACGCTTTGTTCGAGCCCTCACCTAAGGATCCCTTAGAACCTAATAATAGTAATATGATAAATGAATTGGTTAATAATCTTTTTTAGTTTTGGCGGTTAGTGATCACAAAAGAAAAATGGCTTGTCCTTTTATATGGCATTATACAGCCTAGGCCAAAAGTATTTGGCACCTACATAAAAGTAGTAGGGAATAAATATAACATCAACCATTTAAAACATAGTTTTTTTTTAATCATAAAAACCATTTGCTTTTATTACCCCAATTATTGTTTTTGGCATAGAATTAACAAGTTGTGTACAATCTTCTGTAACTATTTTTTTCCCACTATTCAATTTAATAATGTAAACAAAATGTTTTTGCTTGTAGGGCTACATTTACCAACTATGATTTTTAAAGTAGCCCACAGGTGTTTAATGGGATTGAGGTATGGGAACTGAAGAGGCCAGTCAAGAACATTGATATTGTTTTTTTCGAACCATTCTCTACTTCTGCGTGAAACGTAGAATGAAGCATTAAGCTGTTGAAAAATAATGTTGGCACTGTCATCAGGTTCAAATATTTTTTTCAAAGAAAGGCTTCAAAATTTGATTTAACATTGATATGTAAGTATCGCTAATCATCCTCCCTTCGCACAAAAATATTTCTCCAGCTCCCGAAGCCCCATAAAACCCCAAAACATTATGTTTCCCCCCACCATGTTTTACAGTAAGGACAACACAATCTAGGTGATATTCTTTGCCTTCCCTCCTTTGTACAAAAACTGCTCCAGGAGTTCCAAAAGTCTGCACAAAATTAGATATTATAATAAATTCGTAAAAATAATTATGTTCTTGTATTTTAAATTTATTTTAGGGATTATTTACAATTTTTAATTTCAATTTACAATAATTTAGTTACCTCAAAGTTGCTTTCGTCTGATCAAACTACCTTTGCCCAATCTTCAGCAGTCCAGTTTTGGTGAAGTTTTTCCCAGGCAAGTTTTTCCTCCTCTTGCGATTGGCTTCACTAAGCCACGGTTTCTTCCCGGCTTTACATCCCTTCAGACCTTTCTCTCCTAGTCTTCTTCTTACTGCCAGAGCAAAAATATTGACAGAACACAAGGTTTTCATCTCTTCAGCCAATTGTTTTGATGTTTCCTTGCGATTTTGAAGAGATGTTCTCACCAAAAACCTCTCTTCATGTGCACCTGTTATTTTTTTTCTTCCTGCTCTAGGTAACGAGGAAAATGTGTTAAAGGTCCGTTGTCTCATAAGTGTATATTAAAAAGCACATCGGGAGCACTTCATAGTTTTAGCAATCTCAGATTGATTATACCCTTCCAATGACATAAAAACTATCTTTGCACGTTCAATATTGCTAAGTTCTTTTACCTTCACCATTTTCAATTTAAAAAAACCCAAAATGTAATTTTTTTTTTGTATTTACGATTAAATAAAACAAAAATTAAATAAAGAGAGCAGTGACTGTAATGAGTCCTTTACACGTTTTGCATCCCTAGCGTATCAGGTAGGAAGCAATAGTTGAAAATAATCTATTTAAAGGAAGTAATTTTGACAACAAAACGAGTTTTGGGAGCAACTATGATTGAATAATTGCTTATTAAAATTAAAAAGAGAAATTTTCTTGGTGCCTAATACTTTTGGCCTAGGCTGTAGATGTAGCTAACGATACCAAATAACGTAATATTACGATAGGCAACATTTAAAAAAAAACAAATCCACAAAAAAATGATTTGTAATACATACCTAACAACTCTAAAGAACAAAGCTACTCCGAAGAATTTTGATTCCATATTACGTCCGAATAGTCACCAAAGTTGGAAAGGAATGAAGAAGGTTTAAAATTCGCATTTAAAATAGATAAACCATTGTCTTATTTCATTATCTTTTTTCGCTACACCTAAAGACACAATAGAGCCTTTTCGAAAAAAAAAATGGTGCATACGAACTAAAATGCGATGAATAATGGCCGGATTTCGCTTTATAAAAATATTACAAACAAATAAAAAAAAAAAAAACACATGACAAACGTGTGATTTAATCTTTTGCTTATACTATCAGTCCCCGAGGGTCTGTAGTTACATCTACTATTATATAAATATAATCATAAATAACATAAATCATTGCTATAATAATATATAATTATGATTATAAATCATTATAATCATTATTATAATTGTAAATCATTGTTATAATATAATATAATTTATGTTACTTATAATTATAATTATCATAAATCATTGTTAGTCAAGTCTTGAACCAGACCACAATCACCCTGAAGAAGACCTGCAAGGCATGTCGAAGCATCGGCACGCAAAATATAAAATTCATTTACCTTACTGCACCCCTGACCATTTCTTCACCTACTTTACATCCTACAGTCAAAGAAAAAATCATCATCATGAATCGAAAACTTCTGGGCCCCCAACAAAAACAAAATGTGACTCTTCCACCAATTCGCCGCAGCACTAGACTCCGAAATTTCTCCAACAGCAGATTTCTTCTTCATCGCATCCCATGCCATCTCCACTACTTCCAGCTACTTCGCAAACCTCTTAACCCGACGTTCTTTCTCTGGCTTTCTATCAATACAACTTCTACTATTGTAACTTTCCAAACCTCTTCTCTTCAAATGAATCCAACTTTTCTTCCCTCAAATCTACTTTTCCCCATCTTATACCCCATTTAAATCGCCTGTGCCTCCATAAAAACCTAGCTGAAAAAAAAGGACATATAAATATAATCGTTTTCCATTAGATAATTATATACTTATTATATAATTATCATGTACGTTTTGTTTAATGTATTTTTGCAAAAAAGATTTAAAGGATTGTATTTTACTGAATGGAATAATGGAAGCGACTATGGCGTAACATAAATTGGTAAAAAAGGATTATATCTTGCTGGTTTGTGTGGATAACTGTTAATGGAGCTCGCTTGGATATTTGTGCTGCAGTTTACGGCTCTCCCCTCTAATTAATATAAAAGATATTTGAAATAGTCAAATGATACCGTGTGCTTCTTATAAAAAAATATAATGTGCATAATGGTGTTGCAATGAGCATCCACTTGATATTTTCGATCGAACCAAATGATTTATTGGATGAGGAAGAATTGTTTTCCCATTTGATTTTAATTCTAACTAAAGTTTTTTCCAAATATTAAATTATAACGATTGGCTGGCTGTCACTTCAAGCATTGTCACTATTACATATACTTGTTTACCGAACTAAAATCTACCGTATAATGAAATGAAAATAAAAGAGATCTCTTTTATTGTCGATGATTTATGTAAAAATTTGAGCAGTAAACCCCCAAAAGTGCAATTTTGAGCGATTCCGTACAATTTTGAGGATAAATGTGAAGCTTAATGTAAGGAAAAAACTGGACATTCAATAAATTAATTAATAAGAGAATATATAAGGGCATACAATGATAGGACTCATAATTCATCATAATTCAAATCTCCGCTATCCATTTAAATGAAAATTCCTAAAATATATTTCCTACTGATTTCTTTTTTTTAAATGACTAGATAAATATTACCAATAGTCCTGTTTTTTTTATTTTTTATTTTTTTATTCTTTTATTAATAGAAATTTACAACTTTATTTAAAAAACACATCAAGTAAATATTCGGTATATATGAGACATAATGACATGAATTAAACTTTTAGAGGAACTACCCATTGGTAGTACTCTAATGAATATTTACAAAAGAAGATCATGAGGCCATCTTCTTTTCAGACGCCTCGGAGGATTGCTAGGAATGGAATGGGAAGCAAGTTGTGCAACAAGTGGATTTGGATGAGCAGTAAGTTTATTATGAAAGGAAAGGTATCTGGTTCGCGCCAAATCAGCAACATATGGGATATTAAGGTCGTTGTGGATCAATTCATTTGTGACAAAGTAAGGAGCATCTAGGATTTTTCGAAGGATTTTGGATTGGAGTGATTGGATGCGGGAAGAATTCGATGGTTTGGTGGATCCCCATAACTCTATACCGTAAGTCCAAATAGGTCTGATAATCGTCATATAGATGAGTTTTGTGTAGTGTATCGGGAGATTTGAACGTTTGTCAAGTAGGTGTTGTAGTAGTCGAAATCGACGTGCAGCTTCTTATCTTTTCAATCTTGTATGAGGGTTCCAGGTAAGTCTCTTGTCCAGATAAAATCCAAGGTATCTTATCTGTTCTACATTATTTAATGGTACTCCATAAAAGGATACAGGAGGACAGGATGAGGTAGGTTTTCGACGTAGGGTAAAGGTTATTTGCTGGGATTTGCTGGGATTTATCTTAACTCTCCAGTTATGACACCATTCTTCAAGGGAAGTGATGTGTGACTGGAGTGTCTGGGATGCAGCAAATGGATCATCATTGACTGATAACACGCTTGTGTCATCAGCATAGGTTGTGAGAATAGTATCAGGATGGGTTGGGATATCAGCTGTATACACTGTATAAAGGATGGGACCCAGGATACTACCTTGAGGAATACCAGCGGTCTGGGGGAAAGGTGGGTGAGTATGTAGAATTGTGGTTAATTTTAAATACTCTATCAGAAAGATAGGATCGGAGGATGAGGAAATATTAGAAGGAAGGAATTGGCGAAGTTTATAAAGCAGACCTGGGTGCCATACTCGGTCAAAAGCCTAGTCCTGTTTTAAATTAGTTTCCAGTAGGAACAAAAAAACTGATTAACCTACAGGAAAAATTATAGGATTGCTCTTTTATCTGACTAATAAATGTAGCCTCAAAAATGTATTTATCTATCTAACTTATCTTTTGGAAAATGTTTTATTTTTATAGATGTGTATCAACGTGTTTGATTTCTTGTCTAATGTTTTTTAAATGCAATCAAAGTCCTCATGTTTTTATTTGTGAATTCAAACCTGATAATGAAGGTTTAAAATTCGAAACTAGTCTTTGAATAAAAACATAATAATTTATCAAACCCTAATTGTATTGATCCTTAAATACCATCATGTCTAATCTCAACTAATATTATTATCAGAGTACGATAATAATAAGAAGGGACATTATAACTTGTTAAATTAATAATCTCCTGTTCTTTCAATTTTAAGTAAGTGGCCATGTTCGAACTAAATATAACCTCTTGGCGAACCTGAGGACTACAGATAGACAATCCTTCAGCAGGGACCTAGAGAAGACAGTGATTGGTCGAAATGGTTTTCATCACGACAGTAGTGGGAGCCCTGGGGGTCGCCTAGTTGAGAATATCTACAGCTCATGCATAGAAACTGTTTCATTTCTCATCTAGTCTCTTCTGTAATTTGAATTCTGCTCTATAGTTTATATCTAGGAAGCACGCTCGTCTTTGCGTCATTCACTACATCGGTTAATAATCAACACTACAAAGGTTAGCAGTTAGATTGCAGACAAATTATAATTACTTAAAGGAGTGATTTTTGTTTTTTTATTACGGTGCAGTTAGGAAGGGTTAAGGGTTTACTTGTTTACGTAGCCAATGTATTTATTTATTTTTAGCCAATATATTTCCAAATATTTAAAAACTTTTTTACATTAAAGCCGAAAATGTTCTAAAAAACTATAATATTAGATTAAAAAATGTATATGAAATTGATAAACTTTGACTCGTTGCACTTTAATAATACATTGATTAGATAGTCAAATTTTGCAAAACATTTATTCCTCAAACTAACATTGTACTCTACATTGGTTTGATATTTCACCGAACAATGACATGGGGTCCACTTATTACGAAAAAAAAAACTATTAGGTTTATTTCTCAACTCCACAAACTAGAAATGAATATATTTATTTACTTACTGAAACCAATTTGGACATCTTATATTAATTAACTTCTTTTTCTTGGCAGTTTTAAGAAGCAACTAAATAGACCCATATTAACTAACTCTAATCATCAACAATCTTTCAGGCACAAACATTCAGGTTTATCACAAAAGTACCCTGGTACGTAAGCAACATAATTCTACACAATGACCTTCGCATGCAAACAGGTAATGAACCCACTAAAATCGATTCTTAAGAACAGAATCGGTAACCAGAATCGATAGTCCAAAGACGATTCATAGGAACTGCCAATACCGGTAACAATGACGATTGTTTTGTGAGACTTATTCAATTACCATAAAAAAAAAAAAAAAAAAAAAAAAAAAAAAAAAAAAAAAAAAAAAAAAAAAAAAGAATGGGTAAAAAAGACTATTATTTTTATTTTTCGTAATAGACCAATTATTTAAAATGATTTATTTTTTTGTACATTGTCTAGACTGTAAGTTAACTTATATAACTGCTATTTGCTGTTAACCAATTTATTTCTTGGTTGTAATTAACTAAATTGTTGTTTCTTCAATACGTTTCGCTCTTCTTATTATTGGATTCTGCTTTACATTAGTAATTTGTTTTGAAACCCAGTTATCGTTACATAGAATCGATTCTTTTTTTTTTCTTGTGCCGGTGTTGACGTGCTAAAACCCTTATTTCGTATTGATGGTTTTAGGATGTTCTAAAAAAAAAAAATCAGTGTGAATGTAATTAGATAGGTATTGGGGATAAAAAAAATATGCTCTAGGCGCAATTTCACGTATCATTAAATGTCACATCCCGAAAAGGAAACGAGAAGGAAGCTCAATATCAAAGCAGCAGTTGTTAATCTGACCGTAGCTCCGGTGTAGATTGAAAACAAAAAAGATTTTTTTCTCCTCCTCCCCTTCATCTTCGGCCGAGGGCTAGCAGAATAATTAGGAATAAATCTCGCCTAAGAAAGAAAAAAAGCTGGTAAAGGGAGCCGAACTATAAATTGTGAAGGCTGTTCATTAGTTGTCGGTCCTCTGCTTTGTGGCCCATGGCGCCGTCGAGTGACAATCCTTCGACAAAGGTCCAAATTAATGGTCTCCCTCAGGTAGGTTTACATTAGCTGATTTTCACGGCGTCCATTTTTCGCAAAACCCCTCACTTTTGCTGTCTCTAAATCACTTGCGCAGGTTTGGCGAGTCACTGTGATATAATATAGTGGAGAAATACTGGTCCGTCCCACTGAGCATCGAATAAGAGAACCAAATAGAAAATAGGTTCTCGATAATAATGGCTTTGTAATCTCACATTATTAGCTGTAAGAAACATTTTTTTTTTTTTAAGTTTTTATTTGAATAATTACAAGCTGCCTCACTCAAGAGCAGCGAGTAATAATGATGACAAAGACTCATTAATACAATATGTACAATGATATAAAATAAAGTAAAAGAAATACCATACAAAAATTTAAATAAACAACCTCTAAACATACAAGAAATAAAATTAAGGGCGAGAATAAAATAGAGTTTAATAAATGATAATATAAAATGGTAATAATTGAATGAGGCCACCGAAAAACGTTCTAAGCGACAAATATAAAATTTTGAGTAATCAGTGAAAGATAATAATAATCTAAAGTTCTTGTTAGTTTTGTAGGTTAGATTTTATATTCACACATTAATTTGTTATATTTACATGTATAATAACATAATGGAGTACTATATTATACTGTGACGTACTATTATACATTTTAAAAACTTTACAACCGCCACTTCGGAAATATTGTCGCTTAGAACGTTTTTCGCTGGAGCCATTCAATTGTTGAAACTAATAAATACAAAATAAAAATTAAGGAAGAAAATAAAAGAATCAAAATACATTCATACTCTATATACAAACTTTACAAATACTCCGAGAAACGATTTCGATCCAAGCCTGCTCCTCAACTTGGTCGGCCAGTTGACCAGGGCTGGTCTATCAGCTGGGTCACTAGCAGGATCCAGTGGAGGTTGATAGAGAGCGCTATGGCATAATATGACAGGACTTGAGTGGAGAAGCTGGCCGTTGCCAGACCTCTAATGATAAATATTTACAATGCCTCGGGATCATTACCGCTTTAATCTGCGAGTTGCTTAGCTAGGATGCGTGGAACTGGATAATGAATAAGCCAGAGGTTTCGGATGGTTGACAAGGTTTAGTTGGAATTTGGAGAATTAAAGAGGTATCAGATCAAGAAGTATATTGAGATCATTATGAAGTGTTTTGTTGGAGACATAATATGGAGCATTTAGGATAGTACGAAGGACTTTGGATTGGAAGGATTGAATGCGTTTGATATTCGATTGTTTTGTTCTTCCCCACAGTTCGATTTCATAGGTCCAAATAGGTTTAATGATGGTTTTGTAAATGAGGAGTAGTATTCTGCCAATTTTAGTAGTTCGTAATTAAATTCTTCATTATGAAATGATCTAAAATCAGCAGTCCACTTTTTATGTGCCAAAAGTTTTTTAAAATCTGAAATATCCTAATATTTTTGTAAAACTTTTATGAAATTCTGCCATTGGTCAAAAAGTTTACTAAATTAGTCAAAAAGGTAAGAGGAGTGGGAGTGTCCAAGATCTGAACACAGTCGCATTTCCGCCACGCCATAAGATTGCTACTTTCAACGAGAAGACGAAAAAGCCTAACAAATGCCGGCCAAATATTTAGTCCACTTTTTATGTGCCAAAAGTTTTTTAAAATCTGAAATATCCTAATATTTTTGTAAAACTTTTATGAAATTCTGCCATTGGTCAAAAAGTTTACTAAATTAGTCAAAAAGGTAAGAGGAGTGGGAGTGTCCAAGATCTGAACACAGTCGCATTTCCGCCACGCCATAAGATTGCTACTTTCAACGAGAAGACGAAAAAGCCTAACAAATGCCGGCCAAATATTTAGTCCACTTGTTATGTGCCAAAAGTTTTTTAAAATCTGAAATATCCTAATATTTTTGTAAAACTTTTATGAAATTCTGCCATTGGTCAAAAAGTTTACTAAATTAGTCAAAAAGGTAAGAGGAGTGGGAGTGTCCAAGATCTGAACACAGTCGCATTTCCGCCACGCCATAAGATTGCTACTTTCAACGAGAAGACGAAAAAGCCTAACAAATGCCGGCCAAATATTTAGTCCACTTGTTATGTGCCAAAAGTTTTTTAAAATCTGAAATATCCTAATATTTTTGTAAAACTTTTATGAAATTCTGCCATTGGTCAAAAAGTTTACTAAATTAGTCAAAAAGGTAAGAGGAGTGGGAGTGTCCAAGATCTGAACACAGTCGCATTTCCGCCACGCCATAAGATTGCTACTTTCAACGAAAAGACGAAAAAAAGCCTAACAAATGCCGGCCAAATATTTGGCCGGACAGGTGGCAACCCTAAGTGTGAGGGTTCCAAGTAAGTTTTTGTATAAAAATAATAAAGAAGAAAATAGTCACAAAAAACTGAACATAATAAAATCTTAAGCTGTCAGTAAATCAATGCAGGTATATGTTTTTAAAATAAAATTATATAATAAATTATTAAAAAAACATTTTTTAAAATAAAAATACACTTCATTTCTTTAAATGGATTTCTGCCAATGTGTACACTGAATAGAATTTTAAATTCTTATGATTGACCATTTCTATTCATATCGAAAAATAAATTAATCATAAAATAATTATTTGATCAATAAATTGCTCATCGGCCTATATAAAATATATCTGTAGTTGGTAGGATAGAAGTCTAGAGGGAAGGACGGTTGAGGCAAAAACTTTAAGCTCCGAAAATCTCATAATATTAAAACCTTTCATTCGTTTTCGTATGTTCCTTTTAATCGCTCTGATGTGGTCAGCGTCGTTCGATTTCAGAAATCGATTTTTACACTAAAAACTCGCAGAATATTGGAAACTAGGGAAGAAGCCCTGTCTCGCACACGAATTTTTTTTAAACCATTGTTAACCAATCTTTTTTAAACCATTCAAGCTATAGATGTTTCTTCTTCACTGGCCCTGTTCCGACCCAGAATGAACACAAAACGAAATTATTTGAAAATCATGTGTAAAAATATTAGTAAAAATGAATTATTTCCAAGAATTGAAATGTTATTTAGGCAAGCAATATTTTTGTTTAGGAGAGGAATAATAAGTATTGACATCCTTACAAAAACATAATCAATTAAATAGACAAAGTATATTACCCAAACGGATAATGAAAAAAACAAGGAAGCCTGAATTATTACCCTGACAATCAAATAAAAGGAAACTAATCACTGCCCTACAAACAACTATATTCAACGACATTCCAAACATGTTCGAGTTAATACGAATTCTATGAATTCAAGTACTGAAATTCAATTTCAAAGTACTGAAAACAAAAATTAATTTCGTCTCGGAAGACCAGTTGACTCAGAGCGTGATGCGCCAGATATCTTGGAACCAGCTCTCAGATCCTCATTAGAAACGAAACCAATCAAGGTAGTCATAAACTTTTTTATGTTTTGTTTTAAAATAATCATAAAATAAAATACTTTATTAATAAATTAAAAAAAAAATTAAATAAAAACTTCTGAGGTGCACTTAAACACGAAGGACTATATATAGATTTTGTCTTAGTATATTTTCGCATAGCATAAAAATTAAAAATAATATTATATATATATATATATATATATATATATATATATATATATATATATATATATATATATATATATATATATAAGGATAAATTCCTTTACTGTTACTATTAAATGTTTAGTAAGGTACTTGAGGTTCAGTCAATATAATTTGTATTTGAAATATGTGTTTCGTAATTATACAAAACATTTTTTTTTTTTATATTGTAAGTATATTTTGTCGACACCATGTAAAACTAACGAATGTGCCAAATTTTTTTTAATTTGTTCGTTTTCCGTTTTATCATACAAATCCTTCCTTGTAGTAAATTGCTAGAAATTCGTAAAAATTACATTACATTAATTTCAGTCTTCTGATTGCCGGTCTGATTCAAAACTTTAAAACCAAGCCTTATAGAATACTAACAACGAACGAAATAAAAAAAAACAACTAATTTTCACATTCGTTAGTGTTACAATGCGTCAACGATATAATGTACATCAGTGTTAATGTCCCATAAGTTACTAATTTCTGAATTAATATTAAATGTTTAACATGAAAATAAGGGTAAAAAATAAAACAACACTAGTCTAAAATTAATATAAATAAAATCGTTAATAACCGGTCTAAAGTATTTTTAAATTACAAGATAAATATGTCTAATAATAGCATTTTAAAGTCATTGCCTGTATACAATGAAAAAACAAAACAAATAGTCGTAGAGAAAACCTAAGGATTAATTTACTTGATTATTTAGATAATATAACTACCCCATTCTAGAATCACTGCAAGAAGATCTTCAGATATGCCTTCCCAGGTACCAACATGTTCGATTTATGGTCTCACTTTTTAAAAATTATATTTAGTAATCTGTGTATCAAATTGATTATATTTTGGAATCTATTTATGTTTTAAAGACTAATGATGAACATTTAATATAAGGAACTAGCCCTCGATTTAAAATCAAAATAGAAGTGGCCTATAATTCATTCCTTATTGTATCGATCCTTCTATACCATCATGCGTATCTCAAATGCTTCCTTTTTGTTTTTTAAGATTTAATATTAAATCCTCAATGCTCCTAACTTTTTCACCAATAAAATTATCCATAAAGATCTTAATGTGCCATATGTTGCTGATTTAGCCCAGACCAGGTACCTTTCCTTTCATAGTTAGCTCCATAATCAAATCCGTTAGTTTCTCAATTTGCTTCCTATTCCATTCCTGATAATCCTCCGAGGCGTCTGAAACGAAGATGGCCTAGAGATCTTCTAGTGTAGAATTTTTAATAAAATGCTACTGATGATACTTTTTAAGTTTTGACATGTTATTGTAATCGTTGTCAATACATTTACTTGTTGTATATATTTTGTACAGTTGTAAAATTTTGATACAGTTAATATTACTGTATTTTATTCAATTAATCCCAGTATGTTTCATTTGTCCTATTTAAAGTATATGAGGACGTAAACAAAAATGAGTCTTTTAGTAGAGAAAATAAAAGAATGGGTGGAATTTTTGCCTGTTTGTGTATATTGTCAACATAAATTATTAAAAAAAAAAAAAATTATGATTTATTTATCTTTTTACAAATTACAAAATAATGTATTGTGAATAAGGAGAAAAAAAAAAGTATTCCAAGAAAACAAGTGTGCTACCTTTTTTTTGGGAGGGGAGTTATTCTGAGGACTCATAACATGTTATTTTATTTACTTCTAGAATGGTCAAGTCATTTCTAGAATTCCTTATTTTCTAAATGTTACACCCAGTCACCTATTAACGACGGACAAGGCGTTACGGGGAAGTAGATGGGAGGAACACATATTGCAGAACTATTAAGGGGGCGGGTAAAAAGTGACGTGACAAGGGTAACCGATCATTGAGGGGTGAAATATAGCCGATGAGGATGAGGATGAGGATGGTCCCCAGGAAGATGGAGGAGACAGAGTTAATTGGAGGAGTAGATTGGGCTAAGATGGTTATGGATGACCGCTATATATCACAGCGTGTCCTCCGACTCTGATCTGATTCTGATGATGTATGGCTTCGGCCTGTGTTCCCACAGTCCTTTAGTAAATAGTATCATCCTATATCGGAACGAGGATCGCTCTTAGTTAACTTAATATCAAGGAGATATATTTCAAAAAGATTAGTAATAATGGAATAAAAATAATTTTCTTTTCTATCCTCAGATTAATGTCCGTTTACCAAATATAAACTGGTCCCAACAGTTTGGCGATAGTCTTAAAATTCTTCGATTCTTGATACTGGTACTGATATTAAAAAAATCGATTCTTGATTCGAAAAATCGATGTCAGTTCAAAAATAAATAGCCATAACAAAAAATAATCTAAATAAAACTAAAAAAAACAACAACTATTATTCCAGAAATAAAATAGTTATTCACACCTCATAATAGTTTTCTTGACCTTCTTTTTTTTTTTTTTTTTTTTTTTTTTTTTTTTTTTCATTTATATATATTACAATCAAGATCTTTACGAGCTTATTAGCAATTAGCTGGATTCCATTTGTCCAAATTGGCTTCAGGACTTGGTTCTATATTAATATTTTATTGTTTACAGACAGTTTCAATTGCCTGGCTAGGAGCCAATATAACTTTTGATAACTGAAATTGAGTTGTATTAGTTGTTTTTTAACGTGTTCTTTCCATCAGAGTTTTACATCCAGTGTCATCCAGAGATATTCAGCCTGATTTTAATACAGGATCACATTATTATTTATGGTTATGGGTTGAAGTTGATTTTTTTGTTGGTAAAAAATTTAATGAAATTCCTTTTAAATCCTACAACTCAACGGTGTTAAAATAATAAAAAATTACCAATTCTGCCCATATTTAAAAAAAAAAACATCCTAAGGGTACCAATAACATATTTTAGATTAGTTGTTATCACTGTCTTTTAAAATACATTCCAGTAATAATATTTGGTGTGAACTTTCTTGTTTAGCCTAAATTATAGTAATTAAGGAAAAATAACTATAAGTTTCAACTTTATTGAACTATTCATTCTATATTTATAGTATGAATATTTCCTTAAGAGCGTTAATAGCTGCCTGGTTTACTCTAGTTTATTTTTATTTATTATTTTATTTTTTTTTTTACATAAACCTTACCTATTATAAAACGTATTTCTACACCAAAAGTTTTCGATTCTCAACAACCCATATTACAGCAACAAAAGTAATAAAATTTGTTTAAAAAAATAATAAATCAAGATATAAATTAGTCAATAACAAATAACATTTATCATTTACAATTTATAACTTACCTAATCAAAATTTAGAAAATGTATAAAGTAATGATTACCTATTATAATTTTTATTTAAAAAGATTAATAAACTTTTGATAAACTTTCTCACATTTCTTTTTTTTTTTTTTAGATAAAAGTGTTACTTGTTATTATCTTATTACCTTATGGCAATATGTAATATAGATGGCAAAAAATATATTCACATAATGTGTACAATGAAACAACAAAATATCAATATAAAACACTAAATATGGATAAATTTCTTGACTGTTACCTATTAAAAGTTTAGTGACGTTCTTGAGGTTCAGTCAATAAATAAAAACAACTATTTTGGCGACGTTTCGAGACTATATTGTTCTCATAATCATGCCAATGTTACTGGTGGATATGGTATCGACTAACTAGTGGATTTAGTTAGTTAGTTAATCGACATATTTATCGACAAAGTTGTTTTTATTTATTGACTGAACCTCAAGAACCCGTTACTTAAATAAGCTAAAAGCATAAAATAAACAGGATTATCATTGGAATATTTACAATGGTAATTTCATAAAAAAAAAGAAAGAAAAAAATCAAAATATATAATATATTGTGTCATCGATACATCGTGTATTGATTTTCATAGCTCAAAATTTCATCAATATGGGATATCGATATTTTTCTTTCGATACTTATCACACAATGAAAAATAATTTTTGTTGTGAGATAAAAAGAATCAATGTACAATAATTGATTAAAGTGGATGATCCCATGAAATGAATCTTGACCTTCCACCATGGCTAGAATAGGTTAGTAACCTGTAGGATAACCCATCCTTTCTGCCCTATTGGAGTGCATAGTATACGTATGTACTATATGTATATATGACGTTAAGCCCCAATAAATAACAAAAAGCTTGTATATTTTTACAGCGAATCCTTCAAATGATATATTTTCTTTGTCTTTCTTCTATGATTCAACACCTTTTTGTCTACTAAGTTACGGCTTAGTTACTAAATTTTTTCATGTACTGTTTCGACAAGCTGCCGATTGTTTACACGAATAAAGAAATACGAAGTAAGGACTACGACTCTGTGCCCTGAGACCTGTGCAGCGGACAAGTCGTGACCAGTTGCCTTTCAAGACTTTCTTTACTCCTGAATTAATTACCGACAATGAGTTGACTTAGGCAACACCATAATGCAGCCTCGAGTTACCGAATACCGAATCCGTTTTCGGTTCTTACAACTGCCTCCGGAGCTAGTTCGAGTCTCGCTTCGGTTTCGAAATCCTAATCTAAATGTAAACAACGACCTGCAACTGGGAATAAATTTCGCGCCTGTGAATATTTCCACATTCTTTTTGATTTATTTCGCAGAGTTAGAACTCTCAACATAAGTTTATATGTCAAATGTAAGAGGCAGAATTTTAAAAATTAGAAATGGTACACATTAGAAATAAATTATTAATAGTACACTTGAAGTACAGATGGTGGTATAAAAAGATCAATAAGATAAGGATTGACGAATTAATTGCCACTTCTATTGGAATTGAAAGTTTCGAATATTAAATATATAAACCATTTCGAAGCATCAGCCCTTTGCTATATATATTATAATTATTTAATTTTTATTAAAAATGTAAGATGATAAATCCAATATGTTGATACTCAGCGAAGACGAATGAGGCAAAATCTTTCAATTTTCCTTATGATTAATTGGTTTTTTTTTTCCGTCCCAACTGGAAAAAAAAAAAAAAAAAAAAAAAAAAACCAAAAAAAAAAAAAAACAAAATTTTAAAAGGACTATTGAAAATATTTATCTGATCATTTAAACAACAATGTGAATTGTTTTTGAACGTTTTTTTTTATATCTAATGATTTGTAAATATTTAAGTTTAAGCTATTTTCTTACATTATGTATTACTTTCACTCCTAAGTCTTTGTTGAATTTCTGGCTAGTTTCATTTAAATTGATAGGGAAATTGGAATTCTAAGTCTTATTATTGTTTGCCCTTATATATTTTTGATTACATATATATTATTTTTTTTTAACAATGTCAGACGAGAAATCCGACATGTTCGCCCTCACCCAAGGAGACAAAATGAAACAGCCTTCTGAAAGACATGACGACTTAGAGAAGACTGACAGTAAAGATGCTTCGCTATACATTCAAATGAAAATAACCATAAATTCAATCAAGACTCGGAAGTAATTCATCTAATAATTTCGAAAATAGTCTAAAATTAAATATAAATGAATCATTAGGAATTATAAAATCGTTCAAAGCGTTGTTTTTTTGTTTTGTTTTTTTTTGCATAACGATATAAGAAAATAAATCTAAGATGTTGATACTCAATTAAGGAAGAAATATGAAAAAGAAGCGGACTGAGTGCAAAGAGACGAAAGGGTCAGATAGATAAGAAGAGAGAAGAAGAAGAAGAGAATGAACTTTATTCTGGGACTACTTGTCCCCTAAGAATAACATATGATTACAGTACATAGGACAATCATCTGGCTTTGATAATTAATTATAATAAATAATAACAATACATAATAATAAAAATTGATAAAGAATTAAATTATATGTTACAAGATAACTGTGACATCTTGTAAAATGATACATCTTATGTATACTATTATAATGTATATTACATAAATGTTCACGTTTTACATTAGCTCGGAAGATTGAAGATCCAGGAGGTAAAGGAATAAATGATGTTTAAAGGAAGTAAGAGTGGATATTTTTCGAATTGTGATGGGCAATGAATTCCATAACGAGGAAGCACGGATAATAAAGGATTTCTCGAAGGATGCAGTTCGATGCGCCGGAGTGTATAGGTTGTTGGGTTGGGTTCTAGTATTTAAGAGGTGAATGGAGGAGCGCAGAGTAAGGAGGTCATGGATATAGGTGGGTTTTTTGGTTTTCAAGGTTTGAAATATGAGAGCACCCAGGAAGTATTGACGTCGAAAACCGGGGTACAGCCACCCAATTTCAGAATACCTGTGAGATATGTGAGAACGTCTGGAGATCCCGAAAATAAATCTAATAAAACAGTTCATTACTCTTTTACATCTCATCTCGAGCTCATCAGACAGTCCTCCATATACTACGCATCCATAGTCAAAGTTAGGAAAAATAAGTGATGATACTAAAAGTTTTCGAGTACTTAATGGTAATGAATCACGGTAATGTGAAAGTTGCTTAAGAATAAAAATAGATTTTCTCGTGATTTGAGAGATATGGCTATTCCATGCAAGATGTTTATCGAAAGTTATTCCCAGATTTTTAATGGAATTTTGGAAATGAATTGGACGGTTTTTTTAAGAAAAGCAGTGGATAGTAGGGAAGAGCTTTTAGGTGAGGTTTTGACCCAATGAGAATAGCCTTTGTTTTTTCTGGATTTAGACTTAATTTATTCTCCACTGCCCAAAGGTTAATGCTAGATAGGTTGTCCTTTGGGTTTTCCCTGTGACTGATCGTTTTTTTTTTTTTCCATTCCTACTGGAAAACATTCAAAGTAGGATTATTGGAAATGTTCATCTGGTCAATTAAACAAAAATCTGAATTGGTTTTTGAACCATTTTATTATTTCTAATGATTCATAAATATTTAATTTTAGGATACTAGCGAAGTATCTTTACAGTCAGTCTGCTATTGGTCCTGATGTCTTCCAGAAGGCCATTTTCTCTTGTTAGGAGAGTGCGAACAAGTCGGACTTCTTGTCTTACATTGTTAAAGAAAATAATATATATGTAATCAAGAAAATATAAGAGCGAACAATAATAAGACATATAGAAGAATAATAAAAAAAAATATTTATTGAAATTTACAACTGTATATACAATATAAAATATAATACATCAATGTGATGACATAGATAAAAATGACACGTCACTTGTTTTTAAAGCAACTACCCATAGAGGTTCTTTATTATGAAGTACTATATCAGAAGGTCCCGAGGCCATCTTCTTTTCATCGGAAATGGAATGAGAAGTTGTGATACTAATGGATTTGAATGATTGTGGAGTTTGCTATGAAAGGATAGATGTCTGGTTTGAGCTAAATCAGAAACGTAAGGTATATTAAGATCTTTTTGGATAAGTTTGTTTGTGACGAAGTGAGGAACATTTAGGATTTTTCAAAGGATTTTGGATTGTAAGGATTGGATACGAGATGAATTGTATGGTTTAGTGGAGCCCCAAAGCTCAACTTCACATGTCTAAATTGGTCTAATTACTTAGAAGTAATTAGTCTTTTGTAATTAATTAGAAGGTTTGAAAGTTTGTCTAGTAAATATTGAAGTAGTCGAAAACGACGGGCAGTTTCTTGTCGCTTTAGTCTTGTATGTGGATTCCAAGTAAGACGTTTGTCCAAGTGTCCTAGGTAGTGGATCTGTTCAACGGGTATTAGTATGACATCGTTAAAGGATACTGTAGTACAGGAAAACGTAAGTTTACGACGAAGGGTGAAGGTTATTTGATGGGACTTATTTTGATTCTCCATTTTTGACACCATTCTTGAAGTTTTGTGATATGGGATTAGAGTGTCTAAGAGGCAATGAACGGATCATTTTTTACTTTTAACACACACGTGTCATCAGCATACGTGGTGAGGATATTGCTAGGATGCGCCCCTATCCGTTTAAATGAGTGTAACAATAAATTCAATAATGACTCAAAAGAAAAAATAATACATCAAGAAGAAAATAGCCTAAAATTAAATATTTATAAATCATTAGAAATAATAAAATCGTTTAAAACCAATCCATATTTTTGTTTAAATGACCAGATATTAGGGACGGAAATAAACCAATCAGTCACAGGGAAATTCCAAAGGACAACCCAACTATCTGGCCCTTTCGTCTCTTTACACTGTCTGGTCTTTTTTCATATTTATTCCTTAGGTGAGTATCGACATCTTGGATTTATTTTCTTATATTAATAAAAAAACTAATATATATGAAATATATAAAGCAAAGTATTTCGAAATTCTTTGTATGTTTAACATTGGAAAATAGTCTTCAAATAAAAAGCACCCATTAGAAGTTGCAAATAATTCAACAATTCTAATTGTATTGATCATTTATCAGTGATTGATATATGTAATATAATATAGATATATAGATATTTCTATTAGGTACTCAGACATAGTAATAATTATGAATAAATTATAATTATAATTAATTATTTATAAATAAATTCAAAAAATTCTTTTAGATAGATATACATAAACAGCAAACGATTTGCAGGAGCATTAGCTTGGGTAGAGTACAATATTGTAATCGATCTGCAACAGCCACGTGTCGCACCTGCCGAGGAGTCGGCAACTGGAAAGTATTACCCGTGCCTGTTAAACAGACATGGAAAAAATTGTACGTATTGTTTATTTCTAATAAAATAATTCTAATAGAAGTGACAATTAATTCATCAATCCAACCTAACAAATGAGTTAGACTAGAACAAAAAATGAAGAAAAATGCCGCAGACCTTACCTTTCTATTACAATCCGTTGCAGTTATACGATAATTCAAAAACTTTATTGAGGAAACCACGTTTTTACAATAGAAGCTGTAATATCCCCACTTTCTTTAAACTATTTTTTTTTTTTTTTTTAACACATTTTTGAATTTAGCATTAAATTTCCTATAAGAGAAAAGTACATGTAACATTGGATTTTACAAACTTTTTTTTGAAAAACCGGTGAGCAATATAAGACATTGTAACTTCCCTAAATAAGGTGAAGATGTTCTTGAGATCCCAAGTTTGTAAAATTCAAGATTACATGTACTCTGCTCTTATATGGAATTTAATGCTAAATCTGAAAATTTGGTCAAAGTTTGAAAAATATTTGAACAAAATGAAGATATTACAGCTTTTATGGTAAAAAGCGTGGTTTCCTCATAAAAGTCTTTGATATCTGCAACGAATTGGAATAGAAAGTTGAGGTCATTTTTCTGCATTTTTGATACAGTTTCACGCATTTTTTTTTTTTTTTTTTTAAACAAAAACCCTGTATAACACCGTATCTTTGTAACCTCCCATGTAGAATTACGCTCGCAAGCTATCGGTAAATTTTCAAACTTTACTGTTATCCACATATTGTTCCTTTTCTAATAACAAACTAATTGAAAATAAGTAGATTTTATTATTGATATACCATCCTGGAACTATCAGGACGGTGTGGTTAAAATTTGGTACTAATTGGTTCAGTAGTTTTCTCGGTAATCACAAACGAAAAATGGCTGGTCCTTTTATACAATAGTATAGATAATGGTGAATACATTGGAGATTAAAATAAATTGTATGCCTATTATACACAGATTTTTATGTCACCCCCTAAAACCGAACGGACTTATTTTCCAACCCAATATATATATTTTTTAAAAACTAAATTTTTGAGTTTAGTGTTGAGTAGAGCTGAAATACAGAGGAACTCTGACATAGCCCCAGGAGTACAAAATATGAATATGAAGTTGGAATCGTGATTGGGACCGCTAAAAGAGGAGAAGGCCGCCGAGGAGACAGCGCGAGTCGTGACTTGGCCGGAGTGAATTAATTAGGCGGCGAGGTGGAGCGCGCTGGAGCGGGGGGTAGGTTCGTCCCTGGAGCGGGGAGCGCTCTACGAGGCTCCTGTAACACCGCTATCTGCTACCATAATCACCTCTCCCTCGCTCTCTCTCTCTCTCTCTCTCTCTCTCTCTCTCTCTCTCTCTCTCTCTCTCTCTCTCTCTCTCTCTGTCTCCCTCCCTCCACGATCGCTAAACGTCCCGGCCATCTTGACAGCTATGGTCATCTCGCCAGAGCTAATTATCGACCCAGGCTCATATCCACTCTCCAGGATCCAGTCCCATCAAGGCACTGCACTAGAACTGGTATATAATCAAAGTCTGAATTTTTATTATTATAATATATTTTTTTTTAATTATTTATTAATGTTTACAACTATATCAGAAGAGCTTCAATAAAATTTGTACACTTAAAAGATGAACACAGTACATTGAATACGGATACTTTTTAAAAATCTATATTTATTTTTAATGCGGAATATATCAAATATACCTCGTATATATTGAAAATTTACTTGTAAAAAAACAAAACATTGATACTACTAAAAATAACAGTTTTATATAAATAAACTCACTGTACAAATATTATCCGAGCAATGGCCATCCATTCCTAATAAAATAAAAAGAAACCGGAACAAATCCAAAACTAATGTATAAGGGCCATAAGTATCTAATTGTCTTCACTATAGGATAAAAAAAGTTATAGTTAAAATTATATATATATATAAACACACTTTTTATTACCCTAATTGTGAGGGACAATTTGCAGCAGTCAAACCTTTTTTTTTAGTTCAAGGTTCGAAACTAATATCCCTGTACTGTTCGTGATTTGTATGCATTTTTAAAACAGTCTATCTAAAATGAACCAACAATGTTATTTTTTTTAATCATATTTCAGAGTAGGAATGGGCACATTTTTACTTTAAAAATGCTATCTTGCACAAAATGTAATGATCTACAACTTTTATTCTATAACATTTTTTGATTGAATTAGTCATTTCTGCGTTATAGGCTCTTAAACATGACCAAAACTAACTTTTTAAGAAAGTTGGCAAAATTCTTCGATGTTTGACAATCGATTGTGGCTAAACGCCAAAATCGAATTCAGCTTAAGGGATGTCTTTAGACGCACAATTTAATAAACTTTTATTTTGTTAATAAAATGTATTTCGATTGAAAGCATTTTTTTTATATGTTTTTTCCCAAAATCTGAAAAAAAGTTCAAAAAGTTTGGGTTTTTTTGCCTCCCAAACATTTACCACTCATCAAATTTAGTTTCATTTTCGATATTTTATTTTCAGAGCCCACCTGCACGATATAAAACGTAAAACCCACTACTTCACCTCTGGCAAGATGGACCCTCCATTTTGGGGGTAACTTAACTGGACTAAGTGAGAATATTAGAACAAAGTTGTGTAATTATTGTATTGTCATTGGTACTTGAAACGTGAGACAATTTTCTAGCAAGTTTAAGCAAATTTGGTGAAAATTACGATGAAAAATCCCGTTTCATACAGGTCAAGTTAATAAAAAAGGTATTAAAAATAGCATTCATGTTCAACAAATGAGGACTTGCCTCAATTTAGAAATATATTTTAAAACAATATCATATTTTCAGAAATGTAGAGCCTACAAAAATTCTTTAACTCATGAATTAGGAAATGAAAGTGCTATGAATAAATAATAAATAATTATCAACCCGAGGTTCATATCCGGTCTCACCGTGGCATCGCACAATAACTAGCCTATAATCAAAGTCTTCTTATTGTTGTTTTTTAATTATTTATTAATTTTTACAAACGTATACAAAAAGTAAATGTGTGGAATATGTCTACAATGACACGTCAATAACTTTAAGACAACTACTTAATAGTAGCACTTAGGAATGTGAATCGAAAGAAAAATATCAATCTTCCATATTGGATATATTTTGAGTTCTGAATATCGATACATGATATATCAATTACCAAATATATCGATATATCGCGATTTTTTTTTTTATCACTTCACAATAATATTCATGTTTATTCTATAATTTTACCAAATTTAGGTAACATCGAACAACTGCTCCACCAAATTCGCCTAATATTAATTCAGTGTTTTACATATTGATATTTTGTTATTTCCACCTCCTTAATGTGAGAAATTTTAATTGTATTGTTGTGTAAATGGATTTGTTGTCATCTATGACATTGCCTTAAGGTCAGGCAGCTTGTAATATTAAAATACCTTTTAAAAATGTGAGAAAGTTTATTAGATGTTAACAACGTAACTTTCAACATATATATATATATATATATATATATATATATATATTTTTTTTTTTTTTTTTTTTTTTTTTTTTTTCCTTTCAAAGTAACCCTTTGAAAGGACCGTTTATTTAGGTTGTACGTTCCATACAAATGTATACTACGTACCTTAATTGTCATAATTACATTTACATTGAAACTTTTACAATAATATTATTAAAATAATTCAGATCATTGAACAATTGAACATAATATAAAAGAAACAAATAAAACATTACAAATTGAATACGAAAATTAGAAATAAAAAAAAATATGGTCCATGGCTGATTTTAGCCCATAATTTTAACTATTTAAAGGATTTTTCATGAAATGTCCTTCCACCTTCTCAGTCCTTGGTCAGTTGGTCAAAGTCCAAGCTGTAGATAAATTTTGTAAATTCAGCTCTGTATTTGTTGTACAAGTCATATTCTGTCACAGGCCAATTTTCACCTTTGAAAAAAGCGTCATAATTAGTTTGGATCTTTGTCTGTCATATAATAAGCAGTCGTAAATTATGTGTTTAAATGTATGTTCTCGTCCGTCATAACTACATATGTTACTGTTTATTAAATTAAACCTTTTTAGATATGCTTTAGTTTGTCCATGTTCTGTTAAGACCTGTGTCAGTTTGTAATGTGTGGATTTGAGTATGTTGAAATTATTTTTTGTTATTCTTGGAATGAATTTATGCAGGCTTGGGGATTTTTCAGATTTAAACCAGCGATCATTCCAAATTGATATTATGTTTTGTTTAATATCATGTTTGAGAAATGATAGTGGTGTTTTCTTATATGACGGAAATAGTTGACTTTTGGCTGCCTCTTTTGCTAAGGTGTCAGCCATTTCATTTCCGTCAATGCCAGAATGCCCCTTAACTCATTTTATGTCGATATTGATATTTGATAAAATAAGTGTGTATATATTTTGTCTAATGATTTCAGTTAGTTGGTCATGAATATTAGGATTAAGTATGGATTGTATTAGAGTCATGTTATCTGTCAATATTACAATGTCGTGGTGTACGTTAGTAGGAAGATCAAGAAGGAATTCTGTTGCTTTTAAGACTGCATATTTTTCTGCTTGGTTATTGGAACAAGTTGCACCCAGCTTATATTTAGCACTTATCATGTTTTCTCTCTTGTCCCAAAGTAACCAAGCACAGCCTACATTGTCCCCTTCTTTACTTCCGTCTGTGAATATATTAGTAACGTCTGCAGGTTTCTCTGCAATCTGTGTTAACTGTGTATTAATTTTCGCGTGTATCGCAGGGTGTAGCCAGTGTGAAGGTTTAGTCTCGTAATCTATTGATTCTTTTAAGATAGTTCCGTAGTCACAACTATCTAATTTTATTGATGTGAATTTCACTATTTCGTTTATTTTTAAATCTATAGGTATCATTCCGGCTAAAACACATGCTGCATCATGTGATATAGTTTTGTATCCTTTTACTATCTTGATTCCTATGAGCCGTTGTAACTTCTGTAATTTTTGAAGGTTGCATTTTTTCTGAATAGCTTTATGCCAAATTGGTGCCGCATATAGCATCTTTGGAATTAATGCTGCCTCATAGATAATTTTCAGAGAATCAGATTTTAAGCCCCAAGTTGTCCGTGCAGCAATAGTGAGAGAGTTGATGGTTTTTAAAGTTGTATTGTATATTTTTTCAATATGTTGTGTCCATTTTAGTTTTTTGTCGAATAGCACGCCTAAAAAGGTCAGTGTTTCCGTTCTTTCGATTCTCTCTTTGTCTATATGTAGGTTTAGGTCCGGTATATTTTTTTTCTGCTAAAAATGATACATTTACATTTCAATGTGTTTAGTTTTAATTTGTTATTTTTTGTCCAATCTGATATTTTTTGTAGTGCTGAATTTGCGGGTTCTGGTAAGTTTTTAAAACATCGCCCTCTGATTAAAAGAAGTATATCATCGGCATAACTTAGTAATTTAATTTCGTTCGGTAAATTTAGATCAAATATTGTATTTATTAAAATATTCCATAAAATGGGTGAAATTCCTGATCCTTGTGGCGTCCCTATTGTCAACGATTTTGAGTAAGTTAATGTATTTGTTTTTAGTAGTATACGTCTGTTATCGAGGAAACTTTTAATTAATAAATATAAGTCTTGAGGACAGTTATATTGTTTCAAGTTATAAAGGATAGCAGGCCACCAAGCATTGTCAAATGCTCCTTTGATATCTAGACTAATAGCTAACAGTTGATCTTTTTTGTCTAAAGCATCAGTAATATGCAAATTTAGGAATTGCAATGCATTTAGTGTACTTGTCCTTGGTAAAAAGGCAAATTGTTGCTTATTTATTATATTATTTTTAAGAAGAAAATAAACGAGTCTGTTTTTAATAATGCTATCCATAATTTTGCTCATGATTGGAAGCATGCTGATAGGTCTTAGCTTATCACTTAATGGTTTTGGTATTAAAACTAAGAGTCCAATTTTCCAATTGTCAGGAATTTCTTTTCTTTGATAAAATAATTTATAAACGTTTAGAAGTAATTTTGGCATTATTTCAAAAATTTTTTGAAAAATTGTTGGTGTGATTCCGTCATATCCAGAAGATTTTTTGTTTTTCAGTAGTTCTATTGCATTACAAATTTCTTGATTTTCTATCGGTAAGTCAACAGGTGTTTCAGGAGGTTTTAAAACATTTGATCTTGTTATTTTATGCTCGTAATTGTCTGAATCTTGAGTATCCTCGTTAATTAGATCATTCATGATATGTTTTAATGTTCCGTGTATGTCATTCGTGTAATTGTTATCAGTTGTTATAATAGTTTTTTAGGAGCAAAGGGTTTCTAATTTTCCCAGCCGCCCATTTATAAGTCCAATCCCATGGTTTTGCATTGTTACAATATGTTTTCCAAGTATCTAGTTTCGATTGTTTAATTTGGTTTTGATAGGTGTGTTTACTGGTCAAGTAAATATATATATATATATATATATATATATATATATATATATATATATATATATATATATATATATATATAGTATATATATATATAGTATTTTCTTTCTTGGTATTTAAAGACATTTTAGGTGGGAGCAGGGGTGTATTTCTACGCTGTTATCTTAATTTATGTTAAACAGGAAAAAATTTTCAAAATTTATTTTCTTGTTTTTTTGTTTATCTTCATTTATTGAAATATATAACTGTACAAAATATATATACACACACAGGATAATCGCAGAGGAAATTAGAAAAAATAAAATATATAACCACTTAGACCAATTTTCTTATTGATTTTTTAATGATGATAGTTTTATTCAAATTAGTATATCTGTAGAAGATTTATTTTCCGGTATTATCAAGTATATTTTTATTTGATTTCATTCATCATAATTTATTTTTTCTTTAAAAAAAAAAAGTTCTAATTAGATGAGACAAAGCTACCTTGTAATTTCTTTTTCGGAAACATAGAAACATAAATGTATTAAAAAATATTGAAAAGGACGTTGTTAACGAAGAACAAAGAGACAGCAGAGGCAGAGCTAACAATAGAGGGCAGCACTTGCGGGAGGATTAATGAAGGCAGATCCTATTTGCATGTGAGAGCCGGACCACTGCCAGCTGAGAGCTATTCACTGACTCTATTCATTCGCCCACTCTCAGCTCCATTGAGACCCTCCGGGTCCACACAACTATATCAGCCCCGGCTTATCGTTTCCTATAAGGGCCTTCGTCGTGAGCCAGGTCGTCCCCGTTAGCTCCCCGGGTTAGGAGGTGGCCATTCTTGGAGGAGCTTGTTAGGCAATGGAGTCCAAGTTGTGCAATCAAAGGAGACATATATCAATGGTACATGTCAAAAAGTAACTATTTCGAATATGCAAATAAGTATTGAATTGAACATAATTCAAGGGATTTAGTTAATGTCGCACTTCTCCGCGGAAACATATGCGAACATGTTACATTCGTTTTTGTTGGTTTTTAAATGCGTGTGGTGTTAATCTTAAATCGAACTCATAAAATAATCATTTCTAAAAACTAATAATTTCTGCGCGTTCCAGCGAGTTTTTGTGGAATCTGAATTGTGGTGATTGAATTGATCCACGGTAACTTTTGGTCTGCCGATTCTTGGCTCGCAGCCCATCCGGAAGAAGACACTCGGAGAAGACTCCGAGAATTTTCAATTGTACAGATCGTTTTGTCCGTAAATCGGAATGGCGGTGAGTACAGAACCAACCATTACTGATGCAAGCATAAGTCTGACTTTTGCTAGTATTGCATCGAAAAAAAATCAAAAATTCCCCCACAAAAATCAAGCCATCGTATTTAACACGATTAACGGGGTAAAGCAAATCGAATATATACAGAAGATTGGAGATATTATAGGCTCTCAGAATATAATATTTGCATCAAGGCTATCGAACAACAGATACTGTATATATCTCAAATCAAAGGAATTAGTAGATCAGCTGATAGGTAAAAAGGCATCTATAACAGTCGAGCATTGTTCCCATTAGAAGGTTAGTTTCGGAACCTAAATGCATAATTATCTCAAATCTATGCCCTAATACACCCCGTTCTATTTCCCTCACACCTAAAGTGAGGGAAATAGATTACAATTGGAAAAAAAGGAAGTGAAATAAGATAAAAAAAAGACCTTTTATATATATTTTCACTGTTTATACTAATCTAATCTAATATAATATTCATTGTATTAATCTAATGTTCGATTTTATTGTTTAAATGCATATTATAGTGTTTTACCATTCTATTTTTTTTCTTTCCGCCATCTTAAAAACAGTTAAATCATCGAATATTTCCAAACAGTGTCCTTAGGACAACAATTGCGGAAGTTATCCTTTCGCCATCTTAAAATCGTTAAATATTAAAAATATTTTAAAACAGTATCCTCAAGGACAACAATGGCGGAAGTTATCCTTCGGATAACTTAAAAACCGTTAAAACAGCATCCTTAAGGACCAAAAAAACTAATAAAATCCCGCCATATTAAAACAGCATCCTTAAGGACGAAAACTAATTCTAATTGTGGAAGGAGAGAGTGGCCAAAGATGTCCTTGGGCCTCAAAAAATCGTCAGATCCTGGCAGATCTGTAAAACAGTATTTTACAGATCTGCCAGGATCTGCCATTGTTGTCCTTGAAAGGACACTGTTTTGAAATATTCGATGATTTAACTGTTTTTGAGATGACGGAAGGATATTCCGCGTTTGTTAACGCATTCTATGAGAGGCTGGAGATAGTTTTTCATCGGTTAACATGTTAGCGTCAACATGTGTCGGTACCCTTTTGGCTCCGAAACTGTTTGTCCGATCTAAAATATATTTTTTTTCATCTGACAGCTTATTAAATTTACTATCAGAACCCATATATCAAGTCCATGCCTTGATTTTAATGAAGTAGCCTTTTCACGGCGCTCTAGTGGGTAACCGGCAGATCGGCGAAAAAATTGTTACATGCAAAAAATTTTGGAAATTTTGTATTGTTCAATTTTGTATATTGCTAACTTTCGAATAGAACTAATATTTATTGATTTATTTTAGAACAAACAACAGGAAAACGCCCATTTTTATTGTAAATACGTCAATTAAGTCAACAAAAAAAACTCTTTCGTTATTCTCTTAATTTGTTTAAAAGAGTGCATTAAATTTTTTAAATACTAATAATAATATCTGAATTTTAATTGTATAAGCCGTTTTAAAAAAGTTATTCTAAACTTTTAATTAAATTGAATGTTTTTTTTTTTTGTTTTTTTTTGTAGGAAGTTTGTTCGTGTAGCCAGGGAAATATAACATATCAAAAATCTGGTTACAACGCAAGACGAAAGATATCAAGATATCAAGCAGCTGGTTTGGAAGCAATAACAATTATCGGAGGGAGAGTTAGTTAAGAAGATGATGGCGAGACCATTAGACCGGACAGGTACAGGTACCACAGACATTACACAAGGTACATCCAGTACATCCACGGCCATTTCCCGTCAGGATCCAGGAGGCGGCTGCTCGTAATGCTAAGCTGCTTTTTACTTTCGAAAGCAGGTGGGCCACCTCATCGCGTTTTTTAGCTCCGAGCAGACCAGCAGACAAACAGACAGAACCTTTGTTTAAAGCCATTTACATAGGTAATTATTGTTCGGTCACGTTTCTCCTCGGAAATAAATTACATTCCATTTAATTAAATGCGGTCGTATATTTTAGCCCTGGCTAATGACAACTAGTGCCCGAGTCTGCGGGAGCTAGGGTACTATAACAGAGCCTTCGACCGGTAGTCCAAACAGGATCCTTACATCAGTTCTCAAATATATATGGTTTGTGTTATGATTATTTTTATTTATTTGTAATAAGAAAAAACAATAGGATTTGTTGAAAAATATTGTAAACAAGAACTATTATTAACAAACAAACAAAACAAACTGCATAAAAAGAAAAATAATACATAATAATTAGTATGGTATTCCATTTATGCTAAGAATTTTATGATAACTATACAAAAAAATTATACTAGGTATAAACTCAAAAAGTAAATAATAATTTTAGAAGGCTGTATTAATAGCAATATTAAGATTCCATTAAAGAAAATGACCTATTCTATTAAATTTAAAAAAAAAATTATAAACTAGAAAGAAAGGAATATAGATTAAAGGAGGACAACAAAGACTTATTGATGTTCAGTTTTCAAATAAATTTAACCTAACTATACATGTGAGTACCTCTTAGTATATATATATATATATATATATATATATATATATATATATATATATATATATAATAGGGTGAAACTAGATCAAAAATAAAGAAAAATGCCGAAGACCTTACCTTTTTATTACAATCTGTTGCAGATATACGATAGTTCAAAGACTTTTTTCAGGAAACCACGTTTTTACCATAACAGCTGTAATATCTCCATTTTTTAAAATATTTTTTTCAAATTTTGACTAAATTTACGAATTCACCATTAAATTTACTAAATGAGCGGAGTACATATAATCTTGAATTTTACAAACCTGAGACCTTAAGAACAGCTTAATATCCACCTTATTTAGGGAAGTTACAATGTCTTACATACTTCTTCATAAAAACGCTTACCGTTTTTCAAACAAACTATCCGCAAAACTGCAAATCTTACCAAAGTTTGAAAATTTAACCACCTCCATATGGTATGATCAAATTATTGATTCGTATCGATTTCATAGAGAAATTTACTTTTAAAACAGAAAAAAACATGGTGTTTTCATTAGGCATACTAATCAGTTACTTGTGTAAATAAGACATAAAAATCGCTTATTAGTAGAAATATGCATTTTAAACATAATAAATTATTTATTGAAATAAAGGGCAAAGAAAAAATTTAATGTTTAATAGGAAATAAAGGAAAACTGTTAATAAAGCGACACTAGATCAAAGGATTTTATGTTATTACATTTATTTATTTACTTATTATTATTATTTAAGATATATTTTATTATATTTTCAATGTAAATATTAAAACTCAATGACAATGAGCATAGACCTCAATTTTGGAATTAGCTTCTGAATGCAGATGACGCTGAAGAATACCACTTTTTTTATAGAATTTTATAGACTTATGAGTCTATTTCCACAGGGTAAGGCATTTCTAGCTTTCCATGCGTGGTATCATTGGTTTATTCATTTTTTCACTGCTGTCAAATAATGTGGAGGAGCACCATTGAGTTGGAAAATTATATTTTGCCGAACTTCAGGTGGAATATCGTGACGAAGTTGTGGTAGGATATTTTGTGACAATTCCTAATAATTCTCATCATACAATCTGTTGAGCAAACTATGATTTTCCAACACTATTCGACAGCAGTACAAAAATAAATAATTTTGATCTAATTTCATCTTTTTTTTTTTTTTTTCTTTTTTTTTTTTTTTTTTTACACTAAGAAGTACTCACCCTGTATTTCAGTGGATGATGAATTTATGTGCAGAAGTGTTAGATAGCAAAATCTAAATTTTTCAAAACAATTAGAAATAGATATATAAAAAAAGATGAAGGGGCTATGTAACATTTTCCTGCTAATGGCAAACGTAAAAAACAAATAGAAATTAACATACGTTACTTAAATTTTTGTTTTATTACATCCACCAAACCCTTTCTTTGATGTATGTAACAATATATTTTATTTTTATTTTATTATTGCTTTGTGTATTCATTATTATTAATTTATAGATAGTTCCTTAGAGTTAGAATACTACATGAAGCGGTCGGAGAAGTTAAGTAGGTCATAATAGAGGTCAGGCTAGAAGAGAAGAGAAGACCGCCGGTACAGACTGTCATTAGAGGTGAATAGGTCGCTCGGACAAAAGGTACGTCACCGGCCCTGATGGATAGTGGCGCCCTTCCGCGTCACTACTGCGGTCTGCTACCATGGTCTTGTGGTCTCCTACCATGGTCTTGTAGCAGCGTGGGATGGAACTGGCACGCTCAATTTGTCCCAAAGTGCGGGCCCAAGCCTACCTACCGCAGCCCATCACGCCCTGTTTGGTTCAATTTGTCTCTCGCTCAGCTTGAAGGACTTTAAAGCCAAACATTCCCCCACCCCTTTGTTCTTTGCCGGTACCTCCCGCAAGGAGCTACTTAAAGGAAATAGTAACTAAGAGAAGGTTCCTTTATCTTCGGTAGTTATCAACGTATTGCTTCTTAAGGAATATACAAATTATAGTGTCATTAATTATAACTTATATAGGGTAAACCAGACAGTGATTGACACCCTATCTTAAAAAAAAAGTAAAATAAACTCTCCGTCAAAAATATATTTTTTTCCTAATAAAGAAAGGTTCTGAAGTCTGTAATAAACATCCCTAAACTAGAAATAAACAATTTTTATTAAAATAAATTACAATATTTCTTCCAATAAACAAAAATCTTAGAAAACTTACTTTTTAATTTTTTTACAATTTTTACTTTAAGATTTTAAATTTAATCCACATGTAAGACTAAAACGACAAGAAACTGCTCGTCGTTACAGACAACTTCAACATTTTTACTGGACCAACATCTAAACGTTCAAAGCTCCCAAATAATTACAAAAGACTTATTTACATGACTGTGATATGACCTATTTGAATGTACGGAGTTGAGCTTTGGGGCTCCACTAAACCATCATCATCAACTTATCCATAAAGATCTTAATGTTCCATATGTTGGTGATTTAGCCCACACCAGATACCTATCCGTTCAGAGTAAGCTCCCTAACCACTCCAATTTACTTGTCTCCCAACTTGCTTCCCACTCCATCCCTATAATTCTCCGAGGCGTCTGAAAAGAAGATGTCCTAGAGACCTTATAGTGTAGATTTTATTGAAGTGCTACTAGTGAGAAGTTCTTCACGAGTTATTTACATGCCATTGTATTCACTGCCAACACATTTACTTGAGGTATATAATTTTATAAGTATCGCAGCACTATTTAATATTTAAATTTGAAAAAAAAACCTTCGTTTTTTCTTAATAAAGAAAGGTTCTGAAGTCTATAATAAACTTTCCTAAACCTAAAAAAAAAAAAAAAAAAAATACAATATTTTTTCCAATAAACAAAAGAGTTAAAAAAATTACTTTTTAAATTTTTTACAATTTTAACTTTTAACTTTTTAATTTATATTTAATAAGACATCTCTCTGGCTTGAATGAAAGCTTCCACTAGTCTTGGCATACTTGTAAATAACGAAACGAATGATGAACAAGGACTGAATAAAATTTGAAAAAAAAAAAATCTAATATACCATTTGTTATTAATAGGGAAAAACATTGACGTGTCTAATTCTTAATGTCTCACGTTTAATAAATAATATTAATGTGAATATAAATCAAGTATGGATTAAGGTAAAAATCAGGAAAATTTCGAGAATTATAAGCACTGCAATTCCTTTTACGGGGAGTTTATTTAACCAAAAAAAAAAAAAAAAAATTAATAAAACTCCTTTTAAATCCTGCAACTCAACTATGTAAAAATATTTTCAATTCTGTCCGTATTTAAAAAGCTATCCATAGGGTTTCAATAACTGATTTTACATTATTTATTGTCACTATCTTGTTAAATACATTCCACGATATAAGAGGAATATCTGGTGTGAAATTTTTTGCTTAGCTTAAAGTATCGTAACAAAGGAAAAATAACTGTAAATTTAAACTTTATTTAATTATCCTTTCTATAATTATACAGTGAATATTTTAAAATATTTCCTTAAGGGTGTCTGGTTTATCCTACGAGAGAATGCCGATTTTTAGTTTTGTTTTATTTTTTAATTAATTTCAAAGCTTCTAATAAATTAAAAAATGTATTTACACGACAGTAATTAGACTCCTTTAGACATACGGATATGAGTTTTGAGGCTCCACTAAACATTCCAATTCTTCTCGGATCCAATCCTTACAATCCAAAATCCTTCGTGAAATCCTCAAAGTTCCTTACTAAGTCATCAACAAACTTATTCATTAGGATCCCAATTTTCTAGACGTTACTAATTTGACCCAAACCAAATACTAATCCTTTCATAGTAAACTCCAAACCCTTTTTCCCGGCGAGATTTCCGATAATCCTCCGAGGAGTCTGAAATGAAGATGGCCTAGAGACCTTGTAATGGTTATTAGTGAGTAGTTCTTTACATGTTCTTGACTTATCATTGTATTAATTTTCCTCAAATTTACTTGCTGTATATAATGTGTACAGTAAACAAATAATTAAAAAAAAAAACCTAATACGCCTTTACCAATATTTTGTTAACCCCAGAGATTCACGTACGGAATTTGGAAAACAAAAGATTATATTTTATTGTAAGATAATTTTTACTTTTTAAATTTTTTTTTTTTGTTGGAAAAATGACTTGTCCTTAAAGACAGGTCCGCCTTGATGCCAGGATGATATTGACAGCGTCACGGCTGTCAGAAATGTTCTGTCCTTCGTCAAAACAGGTCTAAAATTGTCATGATTATTCCTTACCTGACAGAAAGGTTACCTAAAATTTTTCTGAACAAAAAACGAAAGTGAACTGATAAATACTAGGCCACAAGGACTATGGCAAGTTATAAGCCATGAGAACGTTAATTTAGAGTTTGGTAAGGAAGTGCTATTTTGTGAACAATGATAATAACAGACTTTTTTTTTAAATGAATTTATTGAAATTTAAAGTGTACAAAATATACACATCAATTAAATGTGTCGATAACAATTACAATAACATGTCAAACCTTGAAAAGAACTACTCATCAGTAGCAATTCTATAAAAATTCTATACTAGAAGATCTCTGGGCCATCTTCTTTTCAGAGGCTTCGGAGGATTTCGGGAATGGAGTGGGAAGCAAGTTGAGAGTGGTTATGGAGCTTACTATGGAAGGATAGGTATCTGGTTTGGGTTAAATCAGCTACAAATGGAACATTAAGATCTTTATGGATAAGTTTCTTTATGGCAAAGTAAGGAGCATTGAGGATTTTTCGAAGGATTTTGGATAGTAAGGATCGGATACGAGATGAACTAGATGGTTTTGTTGAGCCCCAAAGCTCAACTCCGCACGTCCAGATAGTTCTAATCACAGTCATGTAAACAAGTATTTTGTAATTAATTGTGAGCTTTGAACGTCTGTCTAGTAAATGTTGAAGTAGCCTGTAACGACGAGCAGTTCCTTGTCGTTTTCGTCTTACACTTAACTATACGAAAGTTAAAACAAAAAAATATTATTATTTTAAAACAATAGAGGTCTGCAGTTTTAATATGTTTTCAATTTCATTTGTTTGTGAAAAGATACCCAACATAACTCATTATACATTATTTACTCTTAATTTATTGTAAAGTACTCTCTAGTGATTATTGTTTAAAATGGCGTTGTTAGTACAGAAAATTATCCGTATTAGAAGAAAAACAGAAGAAAATGAACTTTATTCTGGGAAAACTTGTCTCCTAAGAATAAAAAATGAGTACAATACATAGGACAATCGTCTGTATATGATAATTAATTATAATAAATAACAATAACATATAATAATAAAAATTGATTAAAAATTAAATTATGATTAGGATTGATGAATTAATTGCCTCTTCTATTGAGATTATTTTATAAGAAATATAGTTTCGAATGCTAAACATTCATCTTCTGTTCTAAAACATATAAAATTGTATATGTAACATAGAACTGATGTGTTGAAAAAACTTTGTATGTTTTAGAACTGAAGATGAATGTTTAGCATTCGAAACTAGTATTCTAATAAAATAATTCCAAAAGAAGTGGCAAATAATTCATCAATCCTAATTATATTGATCCTTATCAATATACCACATATACCATCATGGTGTACCTCAAGTGATTAAATTATGAGTTACTAAATAAATGAGAAATCTTGTAAAAGGATATATCTAGAGTTGAATAATCAAAAAAAAAATTGTCTAGTGACTTACCAGTTATTTCTTATTGATAGCAAATCATGTTTCTGAAACAATATGCATTTAGATCGAAATCCGGGTCTTATATCCAATTATGTGTAATTATGTATTTATAATTAATTTAATTAAATATATTCAGAAAGGTTGAGGGGTAGCAGCCGCCATGAAGGCGAACACGAAGAAAGGAATTGCGTGGAAGGATCCTCGCCATTTTGTCGGAGTAGATAATTCCAGTTCTCATAGATTTTAACTTCCTGGGCGGGAGCGTTTTTAGAATCCCCCCCCCCTCGTAATTACAGTAATTTTTCCCTTATCTCTACTAATCTTTATACTCTTACCACGTGATAATTGTCTTCATCTGGTCCCTACTCCTGGATAATTAGAGCCGGGCTGGAATACATTATCTAGGAGGCTTCGTGCCCCGGCCACTGGCGACTAGATAAATAATTAGATTATTCAAAATGGCAAGGCCCTGGATCAGTATTTATTGCCTAATGGCCTCGATACATCATCCGAGGCGTGTTGAAGAATTAATTGAGACATTAATTTAAAACATTTGTTGCATGAATTAAGTAAATTATATGTTTGTTGTGAGGGGGGAGCTACTAATGATGATGAGAGTGTGAACAAATCTGTTCCACCCGGTGAACTATTTAAAAATGTTAAATAATGATGATCGAATGACTTAAACATAAATGATTTAATTATTATTATATCGCGATACAGGCCAACAAAACATTTCTTAGACTAATTTATTTTTTATTTCGAAGGAAGTCGACAAGGATAAAATTTATTAAAATGATTAAAAAAAAAAAAAAAAAAACATTGTAATAAAATACTTACTTATTTCTTATTTTATTTCAGATAAACTTCCGGGAAGTCTGATAAGAAGATGGCTTCGGGACCTTCTTCCTTCCTACCAGTGGTTTGTTGTTTTGCAAGCAATTGGCATGTTATGAGCATTATCTTATCATTTACTAGCAGTATTTTTATTTATTTTTGTATACTGTTGTAAATAATATTGATTCTAGAAAATCACGTATTATGCACAAACTAAATTTCTTTCAGTGTTGGAAAAACATTATTCAAGTCATATAATATACTGCTTTGATAAGTACTACTTTTTGATCAATCAAACTTTTTGAAAGTGAAAAAAAGTTACAAAATAAAACTCTAAAATTTCTACCTGTCTAGAAATAACGAGAGATCATGGATATGTGACATATAATATCATAAGTCTATCTATACTCTACTTTTTTTTTTTTAATTAACATTTTAGAATTAAAAGGATCAAATTACTTAAATAAAATTAACAATAAATAATTATTCGAACCAAACAAATTTGAGATAAAACAGGACTCTCAAAGGTGACTCTTATTATTCAAACCAAAATATAGTTCTTAAATTAAAATGTTAGGTCCAAGCGAAAAATGTTCATACAAAAAATATTTGCTTTTTTGTTAGGGGTGAAAAAACGGCACACATTTTGAGGGTGAAAAAAAGCTTAACTAGAAAACTATAAACTCCCATGCTAAAAGGAATATCTATGATATATATCTAAAACAAAATAAAAAATAATATAAATAAAAAAATGAAGTAAATTTCAATAAATAGCTTTTAAAAAATACAGTTTTAGAGTGACACACAGTATGTCAAAAAACATGGTTTTGAGTAAAAGCTGATCTAACATTTTTTTGCTGAGTCTACTTTGACATAAGTATATCAAATAAGTTAAAGAACTACATTACCATTAAGTGCCAAGATACTTTTGGTATCATCTCTCGTTTTTCCCAACTTTGACTACGGATGTATAGTATATGAAGGACTGTCTAGTGAGCTTAGAGGAATGTCTAGTTTTATAAGATTTATTTTTAGAATTTCTAGACGTTCTCACATATCTTACAGGTATTGTGAAATTGGATGGCTTTACCCCAGTTTCCGACGTCAATACCCCCTAGGCGCACTCATATTTCAATACTTAAAAACCAAAAAACCCACCTACATTCATGACCTGCTTACTCTGCGTTCCTCCATCCACCTATTAAATACCAGAAACCGACCCATCAATCTGTACACTCCTGCGTATCGAACTGCATCCTTCGAGAATCGAGAATGCATCTTTTATTATCCGCGCTGCCTCTTTATAGAATTCATTGCCCATCTCAATTCGAAAAATCTCCTCTCTTACTTCCTTTAAACATACTCTATTTCTTTACCTCATGGATCTTCAATCTTCCGAGCAAATGTAAAACATGAATATTTATGTAGGAGATGTAGTTGGTTAGGGTAGGCAGTCAATGAACTCAGCAAATCAAAACAAAATGTTTATTTTATTTTAATTGTCAAAGCCGACGTTTCGACTTGCTTTGCAAGTCTTCATCAGGGCTAGAAGAACAGAAAACAAGCAACAAGGTATGACTACATTGACTACATGACTACAATGTAAAATATATGAATAAACACACACCACAAAAACATAGGAATGATTGAGAAAAAATATAAATAAACATAAAAATGATACATAAATGACTGTATAAGAGTAAGGATAGTAACATAAAGGCAAATCAAAAGGCCATAAAGACAATAAAGACTATTGAATTGAGGTAAAGATGAGAATAAATTAAAATGAGTGATAGTTAATTAAATGCTAATGAGTAATTTTGACAAAATAATTGGTGAACATAAACAATGTAGATGTTTAGTTGTTGAGATAATGAGGACTAGTTATTGAGATAATAATTAGAGGAGTTAACAATTAATGAATAGATACAGAGTTACTGAGATATTGAGGACAGATAACTGAATTCAAATCTGAGGGCACTAAAGCCAAGACACTAAATGTAAAATATTGAATTACAATTGAAAAGAATATTTCAGGAGTCATAGTGAATGAATAAGTATAACAATATAATAGGTAAATGTAAAAAAACAATAGTAGGTATAGAGATTATGAGATATAGTGGTTAAGCTAATGAGTTGTTACATATATAAAATAAAATTAATAGTAGCAGGGAGTTAACTAAATAGTTAATAATAAATAGAATTAAGCAAAGTACAGCTATAAAGTAGTGATAAATATATTGATACATATGATAAATATTAGGAAATATATAGTGGGGTAATTACAAGTGTGTACAGTGGAAAGAGAAAGGAAATGGATAAAGGAGTGAGGAAAAGGAAATTTAGCAAAACAAATTGTGCACTAACATTTAAAATGGAGAAAGGAAAAGGATATATTAATGATTAAAGGATGAATATATAAAGTAAAACTAAATAAATAAATATTTATATATTCATCCTTTAATCATTAATATATCCTTTTCCTTTCTCCATTTTAAATGTTAGTGCACAATTTGTTTTGCTAAATTTCCTTTTCCTCACTCCTTTATCCATTTCCTTTCTCTTTCCACTGTACACACTTGTAATTACCCCACTATATATTTCCTAATATTTATCATATGTATCAATATATTTATCACTACTTTATAGCTGTACTTTGCTTAATTCTATTTATTATTAACTATTTAGTTAACTCCCTGCTACTATTAATTTTATTTTATATATGTAACAACTCATTAGCTTAACCACTATATCTCATAATCTCTATACCTAATATTGTTTTTTTTACATTTACCTATTATATTGTTATACTTATTCATTCACTATGACTCCTGAAATATTCTTTTCAATTGTAATTCAATATTTTACATTTAGTGTCTTGGCTTTAGTGCCCTCAGATTTGAATTCAGTTATCTGTCCTCAATATCTCAGTAACTCTGTATCTATTCATTAATTGTTAACTCCTCTAATTATTATCTCAATAACTAGTCCTCATTATCTCAACAACTAAACATCTACATTGTTTATGTTCACCAATTATTTTGTCAAAATTACTCATTAGCATTTAATTAACTATCACTCATTTTAATTTATTCTCATCTTTACCTCAATTCAATAGTCTTTATTGTCTTTATGGCCTTTTGATTTGCCTTTATGTTACTATCCTTACTCTTATACAGTCATTTATGTATCATTTTATGTTTATTTATATTTTTTCTCAATCATTCCTATGTTTTGTGGTGTGTGTTTATTCATATATTTTACATTGTAGTCATGTAGTCAATGTAGTCATACCTTGTTGCTTGTTTTCTGTTCTTCTAGCCCTGATGAAGACTTGCAAAGCAAGTCGAAACGTCGGCTTTGACAATTAAAATAAAATAAACATTTTGTTTTGATTTGCTGAGTTCATTGACTGCCTACCCTAACCAACTACATCTCCTATATATAATTCACAGTCAACTATACCTTATGAATATGAATATTTATGTTATATACATTATAATAGTACACATAAGATGTATCCTATTACAAGTTTCCTTAATTTATTTTTGTAACTCATAATTGAATTATTAATCAATTTTTATTATTATTTATTATAATTAATTATCATAGCCAGACGATTGTTCGATGTATTTTACTTATTTGTTATTCTTAGGGGACAACTTGTTTCAAAATAAAGCTCATATTCTTCTTCTACCTTAAATAAGTACCAAATTAGACAATGCAAAAAAAAATCTTTGATCGGCGTTTACTCAAAATCATATTTTTTGAATTCGTGTTTCACTTGTAACCCCACGAAATAATTATCCCAGATTATATTCAAATATGGTTAGGATTGATGAATTAATTGCCACTTCTATTGAGATTATTTTATTAGAAAACTAGTTTCGAATGCTAAACATTCATCTTCAGTTCTAAAACACAACATTTTTTTCAACACATCAGTATTATGTTACATGGATTACATATACTAAAGTTTTTTTAAAAAGATAAGACAAGAAATCAAGCATAGGCACTCACCTTCGAGGTAACTAAAACACTAAATTCGTGAGAAGTAAAAGGGGGAGCAGGTAGGTTAAGTTTTTGATTTACAATGGGGTTTCCCTCATGACTCATTGGATTTTTCCGTTCCTATGGGAAAAAAATTTAATAGGGGGCTATTAGATATGTTAACCTGATCATTTAAACAAAAATCTGGATCGTTCTCTGATCTGAATTCTCACGAATTCAGTGTTTTAGTTACCTCGAAGGTGAGTGCCCATGCTTGATTTCTTGTCTTACCTTTTTGAAAACTTTAGTATATATAATCTATGTAACATAGTACTGATGTGTATAACATATAATAATAAAAATTAAATTATGATTAGGATTGATGAATTAATTGCCTCTTCTACTGAGATTATTTTATAAGAAATATAGTTTCGAATGCTAAACATTCATCTTCTGTAAACATCTTCTAAACAAAACATATAAAATTGTATATGTAACATAGAACTGATGTGTTGAAAATTGTGTGTTTTAGAACTGAAGATGAATGTTTAGCATTCGAAACTAGTTTTCTAATAAAATAATTCCAATAGAAGTGGCAATTAATTCGTCAATCCTAATTGTATTGATCCTTCTATAACATCATGGTGTACCTCAAGTGATTAAAATATGGTTTACATTTTTTTATTTAATTTTTTTAATTAGATATGGCTTGTGGTCTTCTATACTTCATTAGTGTAACTCTAGATCTGATTTTACATATATACCAACCCATTTCCTCCTTCTGGATATAGTAATGAACCCAAACCAACGGTACTTTCCATTATTGGTTCCATTCTCCAACAAACCAAAGGGCACACGCTAGACTCTTAAATACCGCCGACCGTTTCTCCACCCCCTTGGTGTTGATCACTCTTGCAGAAGAAAGAGTAAAGCGGTTGTCTCCTGAGGCAATTGGATTATTTGTCTTGAGCCGTAGAGTTGGGAAGCGGTACTTGAGGAGAAGAAAGCTCTGAGCTCGGGCTAAGTGCCCCGACTTTTAACTCGGCTCTGGAAGGCTAAGTAGATTTGGGGGGTCTCACCGGGGGTGGTCTGAGGGACTGTCTGTCTGGGGCATTCATCAACTTTTAATTTCCTAAATTCATTTGCGTGTTTTAATTTAGTATAATTCACTATAGCTAATTTTGGTCTTTTAGCGAGAATTTATAATGCTATGGTAGAAATTTAATTTTCTAATACAAATTGTAGTAAAATTGTTTATAAAAAAGTGATCTTATTTTTTTTTTTAAATTATTTATTAAAATTTACAACTGTATATACAATATAAAATATAATACATCTAGTAAATGTGTTGTTATGATAGATAAAAATGACTCGTCACTTGTTTTTAAAGCAACTACCCATTGGTAGCACTTATAAAGGTTCTATATAATGAAGTACTATATTAGAAGGTCCCGAGGCCATCTTCTTTTCAGGCGCCTCGGAGGATTATCTGGAATGGAATGAGAAGCAAGTTGTGATACTAATGGATTTGAAAGGTTGTGGAGTTTGCTGTGAAAGGATAGATATCTGGTTTGAGCTAAGTCAGAAACGTAATAATAAGCTACATATATTAAGATCTTTGTGGATAAGTTTGTTTGCGACGAAGTAAGGGGCATTTAGGATTTTTCTAAGGATTTTCGATTGTAAGGATTGGATACGAGATGAATTGGATGGTTTAGTAGAGCCCAACTCCGTTTGTGCAAATAGGTATAGTTATTGTTATGTAAACGAGTCTTTTGTAATTAATTGGAAGGTTTAAACGTTTGTTTAGTAAATGTTGCAATGAGCAGTTTCTTGTCGTTTTAGTCTTGTATGTGGATTCCAAGTAAGAAGTTTGTCCAGATGGAGTCCTAGGTTCCTAGGATCTGTTCAACGGGGATAAGTAGAACATCGTTACTTAAATTAAAAAAATCAATTAGAGTTTACCGATCTAAAAGAAGATAACAATTTTTTATTTCATGAAAGTCTGCATTATGACAAAAGAAAGCCAGACAATTAATTATGATAAATTAATTTGGAATAAAATAAAAATAAAAAATTAATTTATTAACAATATAATTCAGTTTATAGTAAAAAGCGTGAGTGTGCAACAAACTTTTGTTACGAAAGAACGGGACATCATTGAGAATTTATTATTATTTTCATACCTCAACTTTTATAAATAGTTGGCAATACAATTTTTGTAACTTTTAATAACACGCGTGGGGTGCGCCCCGTTTCCTCCGTAACAAAAGTTAGGGGAGGTGAACAATTTCCAGCAGCCAAACCATTTTATTTTTGGTGTTCAAGGTTCGAAGCTAAAGTCCTTGTACTATATGTCATTTTTTTTGCTATTTCAGTACAAGTTTATCTAAAACCATCCAACAATTTTCGATTTTATTGACTATTGACACATCTCGGAGTAGCAATCGGAATCTTTAAATATCATATCTTGCACTAAATGCAATGATCTACAACTATTAGTATCCGACAATTGTTTATTGGATTATCCATTTCTGTGTTATGGAGTCTTAAACATAACAAAAACTAACTTTTTTTGAAAGTGTGCAAAATTCGTCGATGTTTAACAATCGATTGTAGGTAAACGCCAAAATCAAATTCAACCTAAGAGATGTCGTTAGATGCACAATTTAATAAACTTTAGTTTTGTAAATATAACATTTTTCTGTTGGTTTTTTTTTCAAAAATCTGAAAAAAGTTCAAACGTTTGGGTTTTTTTGCCCCCAAACATTTTTCCTTCATCAAATTTAGTTTCATTTTTGATATTTTATTCTCAGGACCCATCTGGTTTATATAAAAACATAAAAACTCCACATTTTTTATCTTTCCATTTTGGGGATAGTTTAACAAGACTAAGTGAGAACATTAGAACAAAGTAGTGCAATTATTGTATTGTCATTGATCCTTTAAACGTGTGTAAATTTTTAAGTTAATCAGATTGCTGTACATTGGTGAATGTTACGATGAAAGAATTCTTTACATACAGGTGAAGTTAATAGAAGCGTATTAAAAATAAATAATTATTTTCTCTTTTTAAATACTTTTTAATTCATTAAAAAAAAAAATTATGTGGGTTAATGTGCACATTTGTGCATAAACCGCCCAAAAGTTCTATTTTACGGAAATTCAGTCTTTAATTGTGAGGAATTCTTAGATGTTTTAACATCCTTTTTTCTTGAAAGTTTTTATTTTTTAAATATTTTTCATTTACCAATGAAATAAATAAATACAAAAATGCAAATACGAAATCTCACTCACATCATGTGTTCAAACATACATATATATATATATATATATATGTATTATCTTTTACACCTATTAAATATAGTTACATGACAGCTATGATTGTATATATTTAATGGTTATTTTTAAAAACTATAAATGTTTAAAATTATTTACCATTGGAAGTTAATAAACATAATTACAGAGATGCTATGGTAAAAGTGGAAATAACCTGATTCGAAATAAAAGATAATTCGAAGAAGATTCAAAATAACTCCAAGTCCTTAACTAATATCCTCATTGCTACCGGCCTGTAAATTGAATTATTGCAATGTTTACAGTGGCAGTTGGCGTGGAGGTCTACTCTGTCAGTTCTTCGGAATATTTCTCTCAGTGTGGTGTCTCTAGTGCTCTGGTTATTTTAAAATAATGTCAAAGTTAATTAATGAATTAGATTACATCAATTTTCATAATATGAGTTGTTTTTTAGAATTAAATTAGCTTTGTGAATGTCAGTTATTTTCCTATACGGCTTAAAAATGATTTGTGCGATAATGCTAAGTTTACAGACCAAGAAGTAGGGATTTCGATATTTCAATTATTATAATAAATCAAGGCTTCGAATCAGCTTTAAACTTTAAAAACAAGCAGAAGTCGCCATACAAGAGTGGTTTATGGAAATTCAGCTCATTTAAGTTACCATGGTAATTATCTGATATAAATTACGACTTTTTTAACTTTTGGATTTTGTTCTTGTCGATTTAACTTCATTAAGGAAGTAAGTGCACATTTTAATGTTCTTTTGAAAACCTTAACGAAGGTTATGAGAGTATTTTAAAATTAAAAACATGGAATAGAAGTATTTAAAAATTAAGAAACATTCATAAAATGTATTAAAAAGTGTCTATAGGGGAAATTTGATATTTAGGAAAAAATAAAAACTCACCTTCAATTAAACATTTATTGGTCATAAATTGATACATACATACGTATTATACTATAGGTGATACTTACAATACTCTATTATCTATAGGTAGTAATAATAATAATAATCGATATAATAATCATTGATCGATCATATCAATTATCAATCGATCAATAGATTCATTTTTTTTGTTAATAATGCGGCCAGACAATCGTACTTTGCATTATTCTTATTCTAAGGGAACATTATGTCTCAGAAAAAATTTATTTTTCATTTCCTTTCAATAATCAATGATTAAGAAAGAAATAAAATATCGTATTTACTGCAATACCGATAAGTACTAACTATACTGTTGGTAAAACCTATGAGATACATATGTATATCATAGGCAAGTAGGTGAACTCTTTGCCCAGAAATAAATTCTTATGTGTCTACAATTGCTACATTTATTAACTTTATATATTACATATAATATATACCAATTAAAAAATCGTATTATTTATTGCATTTTATCCTTAAAATGTAAAAAAAAAAAAAAATTACAAAATAATGTCTTGATTATTTTTCAACAGTGAAAAATTAACAATATTTGTTGCTTGTATAATTAATATATGTATAATCTTAATCCTAAATAGTATTTTAAAAAAATATAATATATATATAATAAAAAAAGCTAATTGTTAATTTGTAAAATTTAGAACTAAACTGAGAATACTTAACAGATATTTAAGTTAGTAAATATAAAAATGTATGTATTATTAATTTAATGTATGTATTTTGTGAGTTCGTAAATGCATAGTAATATTTAGTAAAACTAGGAAAATAAAAACATCTATATATTATGACTTACTTTAAAATTATATTTTCCTCAATTTAATATTAATATAGAAATATAATTATATAATAATATAACAAATATATTAAATAAATTATAATATTAATAATTATGAATATTAGTCAAATAATATTTGCACTTATTTGGGAAAGAATGTTCTAGAACAATTGGGCGTTAGTAAAATCAAGCGCTTCAACTGAAATATCAAATTAGCTTCCCTAAATCGTACTGCAACAGGTCTCTTTAGTTTAAATATAGCAGTGTCATACTGGTGCGGTTCGGGACTGTTTTTTTGTTTTCAGTTTCTTTTTTTTAAGTAAAGTGAAAAGTGTTATAAATTTAATGTATTGAATTTTTTAAGTCATTAGATTACTTAAGTGTTATGATATTTATGTTCGTTTCGAAATCTGCCTGTTTTAAAGAACAAGGCGGATAAGTGAACTTCAAGAAAGAAGCCATCTTTGAATTTTATGCAGTGAGTTTTATTTTTATTTTTCAATCGTTTTTTGGAATCTGTTTTCAAGTACTTCATTTAATAACACCTCGCTGGACCATTTTCTTACACAATTTCAATTTCAGAAAATTTCTTCATTAAGATATTCAAGATAATTTTTTTCTTTTCTTTTCAATTTTGAAAACTTTATAATAAGCATTTAAAGTTTAAATTTGAGTTATGCTTTATTATACATTGATATGATTATAATATAATAAATTATGTGTATTAACTGTTCTATGTACGATAATTATCATAATATATTAAAATACAATTTTATTTTTTTATAGCAACTTTCATTGTTTAAAAAAAAAAAAATTATATAGCATTGTATTTATGTATATTTCAAAATCTGTTAAATTTCAACTAAATTATAGTAACTAATTTTACTTTTTATATACATTTATATATAGATATTAGGTAAATATATTTCGTTCGTGGGGAATTCCGATGAGATTTGTGATTTGGCAATATTTAAAAGCATATAATGTACTGTATATAATTTTTGGTTAAATTTCCCACCATCCTTTGTTCTTTAGTTTATTATTTAACCCTTAAACAACTTTTCGTTTTCAGTTACTTATAAAATTACAATTTACTACAAAAGACCTATTTGAATGAATATAATCAGACTTTTTTAAGCACAAAATTTATTTTTGGGGCTCAACTAAATCATAATTATAAACAGGAAATAGTAAGAAATATCAAAGATAATCATAGCATGGGTTGGGATGAGGAAAAAACAACGTAAAATACGTAATAATAATTTAATTAGTTATCAAGTAGGAAGACAATGGCGGAATATCCTTATATTTTATAATAGTATCCTTAAGCACTTAAACTAATTTGTTGGGAAGGAGAGTGGTCAAGTGACATGTCCTTCGTAATTCCTTTCGTTTCTAATCGTTCCTTAATTTTTTTATAATGTTATTAAAATAATTTAAATTATTCTTTAATTGTTTTCCTACAGATTGCTTATTTAGCCCGAAACCAGATAACTATCCTTCTATTCAAACCCGCTAGCTTCAACACTTTCCTATTCGTATCCTCATAATCCTCCGATGCGTCCGAAAACAAGATGGTCTCGTGACCTTCTTATGCTAAAGATTTATTAGAGGAACAGTTGGTAATATCCTTTCAAAGTCATTGTTATGTCTTTAGATTAAAATTTCTTCCACTTACTTGGTATATTTTTTATTATAGAATTTTGAAAGTTATTATATTAAAAAGGCATTAACTCCCCATTTGCTTTTATTCATTTATACTACATGTTTCAGAGCTTTTTTGTTGCTCCATCTTCAGGTTCTACAATCATTATGTTATTTTACAATTCCTTACTATATTATTACATCACTTTACAATTTTTGGTTTTTTTACCTAACACTGTGATATTCTCACTGGGCAATGTTCAATTATTGTTTTGTTTGTTTATTATCAACATTCTGGCCTATTTAATATGGTTCCTATTTTACCATTCCATTTACATTCTATTAGTTGTATTATCACTATTATTTACATTTTTTATTACTTTTATTAATTTATTAATGTAAGTAAGGAATTGTAAAATAACATAATGATTGTAGAACCTGAAGATGGAGCAATAGACAAGCTCTGAAACATGTAGTATAAATGAATAAAAGCAAATGGGGAGTTATGCCTTTTTAATATAATAACTGATGTTCGCGCCAATCGGCGCTTATGTGAGGGGGGGGGGGGAGGAGAAAAAGATCTAGTTTATCGTATATAGACGCACCCTATGAATTTCCGGTGAGACTAGCCCTTATCTGCCTTGATCCCTACATGATTATTCCTCTTTCTTCTAGCATCTGCGCTCCAGTACGCACCTATTTAAGTTGTCCAAGACCTCATAGTCTTCCATCATTTTTTTTACCAAGACAAAAGTCTTCCAGGACCCTAGTCTTGTTTTAAAAGCATTTTTATTTCCCGTGCCAGTCAGTAAACATTTAGTTATACCCTTAATGAGTGGTGATATAAGAGGAGGAGAACCTGAACAAATTTTGCAGCCTGGGAGAAGCATTCGCCAGCCCGTAACGATTTCGGAGGCCTCCGACCGTCGGCGGCAATAACAAGGTGAGAAGTTTTTTATGTAACATTTGTTTAGGTTATCTTCTCAATAATATCTCCCCAAAGGTGCGAAACCTCATTTTGATATTTTACAATACAGTCCATTTTTTTCGGCCGAGGCGAGTTTTTCGCATCGGAAATTATCATTCTTTTCGTCAACAACTGATATTAATCTCCTTAAATGAAACATTTGAAAGTTATATTTTTATAAATAGTTTAAGGTACAGGGGTTTCAAACAAAGAGACTAAATATCCCAGTGAATCGCTAAAAGCTGAAATACTTGACTCAAGACAGAATCTAACATAGTACATAAATTTCAGTTAAACACGGTCTACTTAATAGCTAAAACTGAACAAGGTGTTCTACAAATTTATGGACTTGTCTTATTAACCTCTGACAACTCCTAGCTGAGGCAGCTCAACGAAACTAATTTAATCCATAATTAGCAAGCTTTGTACAATATGTTAATATAATAATATTATAGAAGCTTAGTATAGTAACAGCCTTCACAATATTTTTAAAAAATGTTTAAAACTAATTTATATTCTCAATACTATTCATTCTATTAATAAAATAGTAACCCTTTTTCATACTGTCATGTATAAAGTCACATTGGTGTGGGAGCATTCACATTGTCATGTTGAAATTATAAACTGAAATTAAAAAAAAAAAAGTAAAGTGATTCGTGTGTTGCTGCACCAGGTATAATCCTCACAGGTAGCCTCCAGGAGACATCAAATGTTTGCAGCAAGATTTATCACTATTTAAATTTAGAATTTTGGTAGCTAAAAATTTGCCCGTTGTTGGAGAATCACCCACCTGTCTTCAAGATTAAAGCAATCAGTGAATGTGCTGGGTACATAGTAAATAAGAAATGTAAAACATGAAAGAGACCAGAACCCATTGGAAATTAGTTTAGGTTGTTACTTGAGGTCCCTGACCCAGCTCCTTTTTGGCCTTCAGTACTTATTGTCTGGAATATTCATTGTAACCATCTTTGTATGTCTGTTGAGAAGGTTATATAGTTTGTCGTGAAATAATCTGTATTTTGTTTTGACGTGGTCCAGTACTGTGGTTATGTTTAGGAATGTATGCAGTGTTCTACTAGAAGTGTATTTAGTCCAGTCAATGAGTGCTGAAATGAGGGACGTAGAGTCCATGGAATATGGGAGTATTTTTGACTTCACAGCTTCGTTAGGAATAGTTAGAAGGTAAACATACTAAAAGTCCCCGCCCCTAAAGGGTGAGCTAACAACGGTGGGGGGGGGGGGAGGGGAGAAGGTCCTGTTCTTGAGTTTTCGGGTGTATTTCGAAAACGATGGACTCAACAGATCAAAATTAAAGCTAATTAAATTTCCTATAAAATTATTATATTTGTCGAGCTTTTAACAGTTTTCGTAATATATGATATTAAAACTTGATAATTTTGGAAAATACTAAAATGTTTACCTCAATTTTTGTCAAACATTTGCTTCAAGTTCCAAAAAACGTATCTATAAAATTAAATTTAATGTTCTACAACTTTGATTCTCACATTTTTTCTGAATAACGATAGTGGAAGGCACTAGAAGCAAATATTTGACAAAAAGTGAGGTAATAATTATTTTTTTGCGTAAATTATCGATTTTCAATAACTTATATCTTGAAAACCGTTGGAAGTTCAACAAATATGTATGGAATCAATTTTATAGGAAATTTAATTAGCTTTAATTTTTATTTGAAACATACGTTTTCTAGAATTTACCATTTTCGAGATATAATCGAAGAACCTAAAAATGGTACCTTCTCCCTTCCCCCCACCGTTAGCTCACCCCCCAGGGGTAGGGACTTTTAGTATGTTTACCTTTTAACTACTCCGAACGAATCCCTGAAGTCCAAAATAATCGCATTTTTCATGCACTCTACAATATTTTTATTGATAGGACTACTTATGGAGATCATATAGCTAGTAGCAGTAAGAAACAATACAGTAAATATATATATATATATATATATATATATGTGTGTTTAATATTTTACGATATAACAGCGTTCTTGTTATTAACTAATAAACACTCAGGATAATACCAAAGGGCACTTATACCCTCTAGGTTCCTTAATAGGGAAGTTATTAATATGAGAAATATAAAAAAAGATCGAAGGACCCTCCAGGGCCCCGCTGAGAGGTGAAATATAACATATGATCCTGGGAAGGGGGGAGGCAGGATCTGGGAGGGAGGACATGGGAGGATCTGGAAGGCAGAGTCGTGACCGGTCCACTCAAACGCGAGATTAGGAATTCGCCTCTAATTATTGACCCAGCTGTTAAGACAGGTAATAAGAACCCTCGTCGCTGAGAACTCCTACCATTCCCCATTCCCCATTCACCACAACCCAAGTACGCATTAGAAAGATTATTTTAATAACAGCGGCGGATCTCCTACTGGACAGGCTAAATGTCATGGAGTCCGGGGCTACCTCGTAACAGCTCGGTTCTCATCAGGCGAAAGCAATCGATGTTCAGGTCGATCTCAATTGCTGGATCGATTATTTTCTCATATAATATAAGGTATTTTTTTTTTTCAATTACTTCATCCCGTCTTGCTGTGAGAAGATGAATTTGTTATGATAAATTGTTTAGGTATCAAAAGTTTTCGATTCTCGATACCCTATTCATTTTTTAGGATAAACTTTTGGCCGAAGATTGAGGTATGAAACAGAAGTGCTTAAGAGTTAACGAAATACAGACTTCTATATCCGTTTCTACAGAAACGTTTAACATTGAAAATTACACAGGCCAACAAAAAAAAAAATATTTTTGAAAACTTTTTTACTTTAATAGCTGATTTTTATAGCTTTTTGTGTGCTGAATCCAAATCTGGTTATAGTTTTTTTGTATCACCCATAGTTAAATAATTTAAAAAAGCATACCTTTATAACTGTTTCATATAAATATAGAGCATTATATAACTGTTTCATGAGGCCTAACTTTATATGTAGAAGTGGTAAGAGAATGTTTCTAGGATCTACAAGGTTTTTGCGGAGAATGTTCTTCTCGTCGGGTTTTAAAGACTCTCTCACAGGCCAGTTCTTTCTGCACCAACGTTGATCCCTTGCTCTACTGTCCCATTCATACAAAAAACATGGAAATTTGGTTTTTCCATGGTGGTTTTCCACCTTGCTGACCAAGAAGCATGCATGTTACTTTCAAGTTACCACTTATCCAACCATGAGCCGAATAGCCAATTTTATTCAACACTATTTCTAGGTTTTCATATGTACAGTATGGCCAACAGGTATAGATGCATAAGTGTTACTATTGTGTAATAAAACAGCTTTTAAACTAGTTTTGGAAGAATCAATAAACAGCTTTCAGTCTTCTTTTTTTGTATACAACACCAAACTCTTTGATCAGACCTGGAATGTCTGAGCAGTACACTAAACCACCTTCTTGTTCAAAAAATTTCGAAAACAGCTGCTCATTCTTCCTGTACACATATGTGCTAGTTCCAACTGCCAAGAAGTTCTTTTCTTTTAGTCTAGAACCAAGCAATTCAGTTTTTTTCTTTTGTCAACCCAAGATCCCTAACTAAGTCGCTAAGCTCAATCTGAGCAAACAGTTTAGACTATATATTTGCTGTAGCACATTGGAACTCTTCATCATCTTGCTCATCTATATCTATATCTGTTTCAGCAGTGCTGCCAACTCTTCTTCATCCAGCACAAATTATTTTACAATTAAATTTGTGGTATAAAGAAGCTATTAAATTCTGTAATAAATCAAAAAATTTAATATATTGATGTGCAAATGTGAAAAAATGGTAGGTGATACGGCACAATAAGTGTCATATTTGGATTTAGCACCCTAAAAAACAGAATAATAAGGTGTTTTAAGTAAAAAAGTTTTTTCATCGTTGGCTTGTGTTATGCAAAGACTAAATACATATGCTTACTTATTAAAACCATTATGAACGTAAGCCTCACAAATTTACGGAATAGGAAAAAAACAAACAAAAAAAAAACACAGAGTTCCAGTCAAATTAGTACTTATCACACAATCACACTGATACATCAATAACATAACATTACTCACAGATTTACCCATACCCATGGTACGAGATCACATCCAGACTTTATACATTTCATGACAAACTCTACAGATATATAAATAACTTAATTCAAAATATGGCGTCGAGAAACATGCTATAGAATTCTCGAAGGAGGCTACTCGGTTAAAATTAATTAAGAATCATTTTAGAAATAAGTACCGCTGGGTCTTGACCTCCCACATGATATAAGATACCAGTTACCTCTCATATCATCATCACATCTACTTGTCACAGGATAAGTAACAGGTGAGGATTTGAAAATTAAAGAGAAAAAAAACATTTCAATTTCTCACTCTGGGATAAAGAGATCATAGATATGTTTATCTACAATCTATTGTTTTTCCATATTTACGCATTACAATAAAATATCAAATTATTTAATACAATAATTAAATTAACATTAAAATATGAGAGAAAAAGGAGTATCAAGCGTGACTTTTTTCATTCTTTTTTTTTTTTTAATTTATTTAATTGAAATTTACAACTGAATATACAATACATTATACATCAAGCAAATACGATGATAATGATAAAAATGACTCGTCACTTGTTTTTAAAGCAACTACCCATTGCTAACACTTATAAAGGTTTTATATAATAAGTATTATATAAGTATTATATTAGAAGGTCTCAAAGCCATCTTCTTTTCAGACGCCTCGGAGGTTTATCTGGAATGGAATGAAAAGCAAGTTGTGAATGGGTTTGAATGATTTTGGAGTTTGCTATGAAAGGATAGATATCTGGTTTGAGCTAAGTCAGAAACGTAAGGTATATTAAGATCTTTGTGGATAAGTTTGTTTGTGACAAAGTAAGGTGCCAATACACAATAAATCAACAAGTCTAGCAAGTAGTCCAGTCAATAAACATATTGTAGAGTGCATGAAATTTTCGACTTTATAGCTTCGTTAGTTGTTAGAAGGTAAACATCTAAAAATTGTTACCTCACCTTTAGTCGGATTTTTGCTTCAAATACCGGAAAAGTATATATCGAATTATAGTAAATTTAATGCTCTACAATTTTGATTCTGACATTTGTTTCTGAGAAACGATCGTGGAAGGTAATAAAAGTAAATGTTTGACAAAAAGTAGAGGTAATAATTATATTTTTTCGAACATTACCGATTTTCAACAACGTATATCTCGAAAACCGCTGGAATTTCGACAGATTTATATAAATCCAATTTTATAGAAAATTAAATTAGCTTCAATTTTGATTTGTAATATATTTTTCTAGAGTCAACCGTTTTAGAGATATAATCGAAAAACTAGAAAAAAACGAACTTCTCCCCTCCACCACCGTTAGCTCACCCCAGGGGCGGGGACTTTTAGTATGTATACCTTCTAACTACTCCTAACGAAGCTGTGAAGTCAAAAATAATCTCATATTTCATGCACTCTACCATATCTTTATTGACTTGACAAAAATTAAATATTTCATTCATTCCGTTTTTCAGTTATTTACTTATTTATGAAGAAATGGCAAATGTTACTAAACGTTTTCACTAGATACGGGTAGTGTTATTTCTCTAAATGTTGTTTTAATAGAATGTAATAGCTAGAAAATCAATATGAACATGTATTGTAATGAGATATTGTCTTTATTCTGGGATAACTTAAAAAATAATAAAATAGTTCATTTCTCTGATATAATGTATTTCGTTAATGCTTAAGCTTCAACAGTTTAAAATTGTAATAATATCTCATAATTTTCCAATAGCGAATTAATATCCCCAATTTTGAATTTGGCTTAAGGTAGTTTTGTTTTTTAAGAGGTTTTTCTTCAATTTTGTACCAAGCAGTGATAAATTAAAACATTAAAAAATTTTAATCGGCAACGCGCAGTCCAAAAGGTCACCTGATTAGTGTATACCATTAAAACAGCCGACTTCCTTACGACGACTCACAATGAGACGAGACAGTTGCCAGTGGCAGACAGTTGATAGAGGAGGTGTCAGTAGTTAACAAAGATCATGAGAGCAGTTTGGTAGCGGGAGCTTGGAGCTCAGTCGGCGTCATTAAAATACCTCCGTCTTCTTTGTGTCCAGGGTTCGCCATCAAAGTCCTATTCATCTCGACAGTGTCACTGGCCTGATGCCTCATGTCCTTCGTTCTTCGTCGCTTTATACAACCAAAGATGGCTATGATATAGAGTTCCTAAGGTCTATGTAGATTTAAAATACGATCTATGATCCGTAAAGTAGTAAGTAATATAAGAAACTGCCCGTCGTTACAGACTATTCCAACATTTACTAGAGATATGTTCAAATTACAAAAGACTCATATACATAACTGTGATTAGATCTATTTGGGCATTGGGGCTCCATTAAACCATCCAATTCATCTCATATCAAATCTTTACAATCCAAAATGCTTCTAAAATCCTCAATGCCTCTTACTTTGTCACCAATAAAGTTATCCATAAAGATCTTAATAATCTATATGTTGTTGATTTAGCCCACACCAGATACCTATCCTTTCATACTAAGCTCCATAACCACTCAAATCCGTTAGTTTCTCAACTTGCTTCCCACTCCATTCCTGATAATCCTCCAAGGCGCCTGAAACAAAAATGGCCTTGAGACCTTTTAGTGTAGACTATTTATTGAAGTGCTACTGATAAGTAGTTCTGTTCAAGTTTTAACATGTTATTATAATCGTTGTCAATACATTTACTTGATGTATATATTTTGTATAGTTGTAAATTTCAATAAATGTATATGAAAAAAAAGTCATGTTAATGACAAATAATTTATCAATTCATTACTATATTGATATTTCTATACTATTGCGTGTGTCCATACTGATTATCATGATATCTTTGTTAGACTATGACTTTGGCCTGCTAGTCTAGTAGTCACTAGCCGATAAGTCGGATAGTCAAAACGATCGATAAGTCGATCAATCCTTCATAGCCATAAGATTTTGTGAAATTAAATATTTTCTTCTGTTTTGTTCAAAACAGGTCGGTTTATAATGCTTAGAGAGTACTTTAGAGAGAGTACTTAGCTTAGAGAGTTAACTGTCAAATTTAATGATCAGTTCTTTTCAAGTTTTGACATGTTATTGAAATCGTTATCAACACATTTACTTGATTATATATTTTACAAAGTTTTAAATTTCAATAAATAGATATAAAGTATATATATAATATATATTAAAGGACAAACTCGAAATCTTAATCACCTGAGGTACACCATGATGGTATAGAAGGATCAATACAATTGGGATTGATGAATTATCAAACCACTTCTATTGGAATTTTTTTATGTGAAAAATAGTTTTGATTGTTAAACAAGGTCTAAGGAGGCGAAGTGGAAAGGCTTCCTTCTTGAACCTATCGGTTCATATGAATATGCTTTTGAGAGTAAATTCGACCCTCAGTAACATATACAATTAGTGATACAGGGTTAATATATAAAAAATCTTAAATTATTCAATTATTATTCAAGTTTAAACGATACATTAATACTAAATACCAGGTATGCAAGTTTAAAATGTCGTTTATTTCTTAAAATATATACACAGTAATTTAAAAAAAAAGTATAATATATTTTATTCAAAGTAGTGACCCTCGCTTTCTACACATTTTGTCCATCTCTCGGGCAATATATGGATACCATTCCAAAAGAATGCTTCATCTTTATTTGAAATCCATTCATCGAGCCATTTTCGTACGTTTTCGAAATTGTTGAAGTGTTGCTCCGCCAATGAGTGTCCCATCGATGAGAAGAGGTGATAATCAGAAGGCGCCAGGTCAGGTGAATACGGCGGGTGGGGTAGGAGTTCCCAACCAAGCGAAGAAATCGTTTCCTTAGTCAATCTGGCTGAATGTGCAGGAGCGTTATCATGCTGAAGAATGACTTTGGCGTGCCTGTGAGCCCATTCTGGGCGTTTTTCGATCAATGCGTGACTCAAATTGATCATTTGTTGTCGGTAGCGCTCGGTATTGACTGTTTCGCCGGGTTTGAGAAGCTCGTAGTAGACTACTCCCTTCTGATCCCACTACACACACAGCATTGTCTTCTTCCCAAAACGATCCGGTCTTGCACTCGATGTGGATGGTTGTCCTGGCGTTACCCATGATTTTTTTCGTTTGGGATTCTGAAAATAAATCCATTTTTCATCGCCAGTTACAACTCGATGCAAAAAAACCCTTTCTTTCGTGGCGTAAAAGCAGCATTTCGCACACAGTTTTTCGTTTTTTTTTCCATCTGTCATTCGTCCAATTCATGTGGAACCCATTTTCCAACCTTTTGAATCTTTCCCATAGCTCTCAGGCGATCGGAAATGGCTTGCCTAGTGACATTCAACTGTTCTGCCATCATTTGTTGGGTTTGGGTATTGTATCGTCTAATAAAGATTGCAATTCGAAGTCCTCAAACTTTTTTGGTCGATTTTCTCGTTTTTGATCAGTAACATCAAAATCACTACGTTTGAAACTTTGAAACCAACGTTCACATGTCCTGACGGTTGGAGCAACATCGCCATAAGTCTCAACAAGAATTCGATGACATTCAGATGCCTTTTTCTTTTGATTAAATAAGAAAATCATGACATGCCGCAAATGCTCTTTATTTGGCTTAAAATTAGACATTTTTAACACCAAAGAAAGGTATGATACGTCCACGTAAACGACTTAAAAACAACTGACTTTTGTAAACAAATGACTAACAAACAAAATAGCGTTTAGAGATAAGCAAATCCTTCAATAGGCTAAGAGCGCATTCTATTGGAATTAAAACGACATTTTAAACTTGCATACCTGGTATACAAATCGAATTATTCCAAGACACAATCATTGTATTGTTTTCCCAAACCAAGAACCTGACTGAATGTAGGGAGCGGTTTGGTTGTTGGTAAGTTGACGTCGCGCTAAGTACTCTCTCTCCTCCGGAGAAGAGGTAATGGCCCAGAAGGGAAACAATCAGGCTTGTCATTTTCACAGCTCGGGGAGTCTCAATCATCTCAACCGAGCAGCCCTTAACTCTCGCCGGCGGTGTCGGCCGAGGGAGCAATCAATTAAAAAATTGGGAGGGGGCGTATCCCCGGCCCCCTCGACAATTTTTTTTCACTCGTTCGACGCCGCGAGGATAGAATTTTCTAGTCATGCCGATCAAGTGCAGTTCCCCCTTTCTCATTTTTAACATAATCATAAATAGTAGCTGTCGATAAAAGCCGTATAGTTCTTAAAGCGTTTCAACTGATTCTGTTATTTTTTTGTTAAAATGAAAAATCGTCTATTTTCCTGGTCTACAAAAATCTCTATTTTTTTCTGACTAGGAATAGCAATAGATCACGGATATGATCTATCTGTGATCTATTACTGTTATATCTAATGCTTCGATAAGGAAACTATCGAGAAATGAGAAAGAGCGTGGCAAAAAGTCACATTTTTGAGTGTGAAAAAACGTTACAAAAAGTTGAAAAAAAAACGTCACACAAGAAAACTAAAGACACTATCCAAAAGACCTATGAAAAAAAAAAAAAATTGTTTTTCTTTATTTTATTTTATTTTTTTTTTTCTTGGGTAACAAGCATTGTTACTAAATATACTAACTCAATAAAGATTGTTTAAAACACACCTTTCCAAGACCTATTTTGTTGAAATACTGGAATATTTTTCTCCCGGGGGTGTTACTCTCAATAATAGTATGTTGCTCAGATTGCTGTATGTTTCTTCTACAATGTAAATTTATTTATGGCTAAATAAGTAGTACTGAGGATTTTTCGAAGGATTTTGGATTATAAGGATTGGATACGAGATGAATTGGATGTATTAGTGGAACCTTAATGCTCAACTCCGTATGTCCAAAAAGTTCTAATTAATGTCATGCAAAATAAATTCTTAAATAAATTTATCCATTAAGATTTTCATGTACATTCCATTTCCAATAACCTTCCGTTAGGCGTCTGTAAAGAATATGGCCTAGACCCTTATGTAAAACATTTATCGATGTTCTACTAATGAGTATTTTCCACACATTTACTTGATATATATATATATATAACAGTAAATTCTTTACAGTATAAAGAATATACTGTATACAGTTGTATATATCAATAAATATATTAGTCTAAAAAATGTCAGATCATCTCACTATTCGAGGAAGATCCCAGGATGCAGGAAGAAGGATGCATGGACTACAGCTATAAGAAGCTGAGTAATTGCAATAGAACAATGGCCAGCCTTCCAGGATCAACGGGAAAGTTCCTTTGTACAAGAACAAGAAGAACAAGATGCGACGAGCGAAGAACGCGATGCCATGAAAATGTATTCCCTCTTGGTCATGTTGCAGATAGAATCGGAACACGCCGTCCATGTCAGCCAGATCTTCGGCGAGATCAGTCGGTGTCGATGGAATATCGACCGCTGTTTTAAGTTTTCATTTTTTTTTTCTTTTCCTTTAATAGCTTTCCATGTCGGTAGAAAGAGGAGAAAACCTTCCCCGGACACCGTTTTTTAAACGCCATCACAACACGACTGTTCCCAAGATTTACTGATAAGAAACGGACTAACTATTCATAAAATGAAGTTATGTAGGAAACTGTCGCTATCTGATGGCCAAAGAAAGCTCACCTAAGAGTCAAATCTGCCAGCAGACCATTAAGAACTTTATACAAAAATTAACTAGATTAAATATACTATAAGTTGTTAAATATATATATATATATATATATATATATATATATTTTTTTTTTTTTTTTTTGAAGGAACTATTGTGAAAATTAAACGACCGATTTTTACTACGTGATAAATCTAAATCTTGTCAAACTTCAAAGGACACAAGCACCGAAATAATTGATCTGATAAAAAATTCTTACAGAGAACAAAGTGTAGGAAATTCTATGTATATTATTTCCATATGATTTGTTTACTATTTTGAAGCACTCATTTTTTTCAAATTGTAGCCATCACAACACGACTGAAGGAACTATTGTGAAAATTAAACGACCGATTTTTAATCTACGTGATAAATCTAAATCTTGTCAAAACTTCAAAGGACACAAGCACCGAAATAATTGATCTGATAAAAAATTTCTTACAGAGAACAAAGTGTAGGAAATTCTATGTATGTATTTCCATATGATTTGTTTACTATTTTGAAGCACTCATTTTTTTCAAATTGGGACAAAAATGGGCTTCTACATTTTTTTCGAAACCGTCAAAGTTTTCAATTGGACAAAGTAGAAATTGAGATACACTCTAAAGATCATAAAAATATATCTGGATTTACTCAGTTATTGCCCTTGCTGGACTCTTGACAATAATTTATTAAGGTGAGGACTGTTCTTCAGCCACTTTTGATAGATCTTTCATAATCCGATCCTCTTCTCTCTCAATCTCCATACCTCTCAACTTTCGTCATTTAATTACCCTTTCCACTTTCAAATACCACTTCTTCAACCACCCAGATCCTGTCCAGCGAAAACTGTAAATAGCCATCTAGTTGTAAAAAATTGAATTTAAATTAATTTTAAAATAGGCAGAATTATTAATTGTGTTTTTTTTTCTAAAACACTAGTACGAGGAATCAGTTAAATTTTAGCCTGCACGATATGAGAAAAGCATAGTGTATTTTAGTAGGCAAATCTCTGCGCAGTCCTAGTGGCCAAGAATGAAAATTTTATTTATTTATTTTATTTCTAGAATGTTGTAGGCGACCAGAGACAATAGTTTATGAGTAAATTTATTGAATATAAATCCAACTAAACATCTCATATAAAAACAATCACCATATCGCAGACAAGTTCAGTTTCTTCGTACATACATATTAACGAAAAAAAGTTGCTTTCTGTTCAGGCCAATATATTCAAGGGCAATAATATACCATTTAGTCATTTAAATTCCAGTCAGGCGTGAACCAAGTCATGTGAATCATCTGGGTCTCACGCTCCTTCCATGAAGTCATACCTTCTTGTCCGGCATCCTGGCCAGATCTGTTGTTTATAATTTTTTTTTTTTAGGATCCGTCAAATTTAGATTTCAGAAAGAAATTTTGACAATGATCATCATAATCACCAGATCAATAGAACTAGCAAATATAATCAATCGAAATATTAATAGGCGAACACTTTCTCATGTATTTATTATAATATATTTCCCTATATCACTTCTTTTATCCATTATTATTACCTATATATTTTATTTTAGACTGAAAATAAACTTTTTTCTATTTTTTATGTCTTAAAATCTACATCTTTAGCCTGTAATAAGCATGTCAGCACACAGCAGTACGTACTCCTAACACGATATTTAATTAATTTTAACGCAGAGATCTCTCAACCAACTCCGCTTTAGCCTTTTTCGGGTGTTCTCTGGCATGTTTCTCATTAAATATAATTTATGAAGGTTCCATGCGTTCTTGTACCATGTGTATGCGTGCGTCTGTAATTCTGTATTATTAACGAACCAGAGTGATTGTGTAATGAGTCATAATGTTTTTAACCGGAAAATAAATATATTTTTTTTTAATGTGTGTAGATGGGAAAAATTTCCATTTTTGATCTTTTCGATTATATCTCGAAAATACGTTACAAATAAAAATTAAAGCTAATTAAGTTTTATATAAAATTGATCGTATACATATATGTCGAACTTCCAATAGTTTTCGAGATATACGTTATTAAAAATTGATAACGCTTTTTGTCAAACATTTGCTTCTTGTGCCTTACACGATCGTTTCTCAGAAAAAAAAATATTGGAACGAAAGTTGTAGAGCATTATATTTACTTTAATTTCATATATACGTTTCTGGCACTAGAAGCAAATGTTTGACAAAAAGTGAAATAATTTTTTTTTCTCGAAAATTATCGCTTTTCAATAACGTACATCTCGAAAACCGTTGAAACTTCCACAAATATGTATAGAATCAATTTTATAAGAAATTTAATTAGCTTTTATATTTATTTGAAATATATTTTTCTAGAGTCCACCTTTTTCGAGATATGATTGAATAACCCAAAAATGGGACCTTCTCCCTTCCCCCACCGTTAGCTCACCCCCCAGAGGCGGGGACTTTTAGTATGTTTATCTTCTAACTACTTCTATCGAAGCCCTGAGGTAAAACATAATCGCATATTATCTTGTATACTATATCACAACGTATACACGTGTATACTTTTATTGACTGGACTATGTTCAACTGTGACTTAAAAAGTTTCGGGAGAGGGATATTTTAGCCTAGAAGTCAAGTAGGTTCTTGGCAGGACTTTTCCCCTGGATGACAATATTCTCTAAGCTATGGTGGATGGAAATCCTAAAACTGTTCGAAAAATTTCAAATTGAATATCATTTCAAACAGACAAAATAAAAAAATTATCTTTATGATACGTTTTCTCGTTATAAAATTGTTGGAGCTTAGTTATGAATCTCTAATTCAACTAGTCCAGTCAAATGGTTTTAAAATAAGGCTTGAACTAGAAAGTTTATGGGTAATTGTTTTTGATGGCTTACTTTATATTTTTTGGGGTGCTGAACACGAATCTGAAGTTTTCCAACAAAATTTCCATCGGCAAATAAGAGAAAAATTAAAAAAAAAGAAAAAAAGCTTTAATTTTTTCCATTATTTTGCTTAGAACTTGCAAAGTAATCATTTTAAGCAAAATACATTTCTATATTAAAATAAAGATGAGAAAATGACCTACAGTTTATGTCCTTATGTTTTTTTTTTGTCAGATGTAAGGTATCCAAAAAAGATTTTGGCTAACTGGGGGTCAGTCCCACTTCCCCGCAAAAATATGTTTGTCGTATTTTTTTGTCAATAACTCCGAAACTATTTGTCCGATTAAAAATTACTTTTTTTCATCTTAAAGATGATGAGATGTACTATTGGACTTTTTATATGAAGTTTTAATCAGGTCTTTTGAAATTTACATGCCAGAACGCTAAAGATCCCGTACTTTTATGAAATCCACGTTTTATTGACACATTATTCCATATAACTCCGAAGCTACTTGTTAGATTCAAAATTTCATTTTTTCATATCAAAGCTGGTTAATTTTTTTATATCATAAATATGTAATTTATATCAAATCCCGTGAAACACCCACGCTAGCATGCTAAATTTGTATATTTTGTCGAAATATGACAATTATGACATGTTCCGTGGATACCTTCAATTCCTTTGTGGATACCTTAGGTCTGACAAAAAAAAACATAAAGACAAAAGTTGTAGGTTATTTTCTTCTCTTTATTTTAATAAAGAAGAGTATTTTGCTTAAAATAATTACTTTGCAAGTTAAAAGCAAAATAATGAAAAAAATTAAAGCTTTTTTACTTTTTTCTAATTTTTCTCACATTTGCCAATGATAATTTTGTTGAAAAAGTTCAGATTCGTGTTCAGCAGCCCAAAAAATATAAAGTAAGCCATAAAAAAACAATTACCCATAAACATTATAGTTCAAAATACCTTTTTACTGGACTATACCCTTCCTTCTAGACCACTCGCCACTATATACTAGTTTTTTAATACCAAAGACTCGAAACTTCTATTCACAGGGCATTAAAAAATCATTAATTCATTAGAAAAAAATTATAAAAACAATATTTTAGATAATTTGTTTTATTTTTAATATTTTAAAAAAATTAAGCATTCGTTTCCGAACAACACAATAAACTAAACATCTTAGCAGTGGCAGGCCAATTATCGATTCCTAATTCGATACATAACGAAGACCCTATTCGAGAGCCGTCCCTGATCTCATTAAAATATTGTAGCGGTAAAGCCCGTCTCCGGAGATAGCATTAGTAGGGGCTATAATCATTGGTGACGTAGGCCCCCCTACTATGTTATCTCCCCGTTATCGGCGGCCATTGGGATGATAAGGGGATGATAAGAGCCAAGACCGACAATTACCATGTCCTATACCATGGTACTGTCCCGTATTGTTCCTCGCCGCTCCTCTGTTATTAGCCGGTAGGGCATCTCTCAAATGGCCTATTCATGGTCGTCATCTCCGATTTAAGGATAAGTGTTGTTTCGTGTTCCCTTCTATATCTTTTCTCTTCTTTTTTTTTTTCTTTCGTATATTAATTTCTACACGACTGTATCCCGTCAAACGTTTTACGTGACAAAAATATACGATTCCGATTTGGAGATGCATAATGATAAGATGTTAGGATTCTGCATTCGAGACATCTGTTATGGAGGAACGGTATTTTTAATAACAAGTTTGTCAAGCTGTGTAGCTGTGATTAGAAAATAACAGGACGGTTAACATCAAAATAAAATTAATGTAACTATACCCTAACCTTAGTCCTCTAAGCAAATACTTTTACATCACCAAACACTGATACTTAATAGTTTAATATATTTCTGTACCATTTGGAAAAATCTAGATAAGTATTTTTGTTCAAAATGTGATAAATACTTTGCTATTGGTGTTCTACACGTCGTTTAAAAGTGGACTATATTCCAATGTATATGCATACATGTATGAATTACATAATAAAATATAGAGAATTCGTAAAATAATAGCTGATAGAAAAAAAAAAAAAATCAATTTACATTGAAAACAGAAAACTTCAAAACGCTGAAAACATTTTACTTTGAACAAGTTTTTCCCAAATTGTTCGGAATCAGGATAAATTAATCATTAACTATGCTGCACAATCTTACCACTAACAAACTTTACATCTATGATCAAAGCAAAATATACTTTGGAAAAAAAAAAGTTCAGAAATTTGGTTATGCGAGAATTCGGTAATTATAACAAAACATCGTTTAAAAGATATACTCACAAAATAACAAAACATGTATCAGAACATAACTCAGTTTACACTTCTATGGTTAGTTATGTGTAATATATATATATATATATATATATATATATATATATATATATATATATATATATATATATATATATATATATATATATATACTATATATAAAAGGATAAGCCGTGATCACTATCCACGAAAACTACAGAACCAAATTTTAACCAGATCATCTCCATAGTTTAAGGAAGGCTTAGCAATAATAAAATTAAAAAATTTTCAATTGCAATGCTATAAAAAAGCGATAAATATGTGGTTTGGTAATCGACCGATAGGTGGCGAGCACCATTTGAGAGAGGCTACAAAGTTACGGTGTTATAATGAGGAAGAAATTTATAATAAAATTTGATTATTTTCAATTCAATTGCTATTAAAAAAGCTGTAAATATTGGTTGGTTGGTTGGTGTTGTTTAAGGGCGTAAAACCATGTGTGGTCATCAACGCCCGCTAATTACTATAATTTTGGTATACAGGGTGTCCCAGACATAGTGTTAAAAAAAAATAGGTAATACTGCAAACTAAACGGGGTAGAATGGCGGAAAAACGAGTGTCCTATCTCAACTTTTTTGAGGAGATAGAATTTTTTTCGTTTTTTATTTTTAAAATCTTACTTTTTTTTCTGAAAAATTACAGTTTTTTTCTCTACTTTGTTTTAGCGTAGAAACTAAAACGATGATATTTTCTTAATCAGCATTAAATTTTCTAAAATATGAAATAGGTCTAGTTAATTTACATTCACTTTTAAGGGGCCTTTTAACGCGCAAAACACAAAACATTTATTAAAACTTAAATTTTTAATATTTTTTGAAAATTCCTCACTCCTCACTGGAGAACCCTAGAAGCCGTCAAATTTCTCAAAAACTGCAGAATTTAGTTAGCTTTGTATTGGTGTAACTCATGATACAATTGCACTTCACCTTTTGAGTCTAACAGACGTTTTTCTGATGAAAAACACGCTAGAGAATAAATACTTGATTGCTCCACATACCTACTAGATTGAATAAATGTATTAGTTTTTTATCACTTGTCCATATGCATGATGGATAAAGATTTGTGAAGGTGGCAAGCCCTCCCTCCCCCCAAAAAAAAACAAACTTATTTATAGGGAGTTAAGGGGGGTTTAACCAAATTCTTGCTGATTACCTAATGTTACATAAACGTACTTTTTTTTTAAATATTTAATCAAGTAGCAATCAAGTATTTATTCTCTAGCGTGTTTTTCATCAGAAAAACGTCTGTTAGACTCAAAAGGTGAAGTGCAATTGTATCATGAGTTACACCAATACAAAGCTAACTAAATTCTGCAGTTTTTGAGAAATTCGACGGCTTCTAGGGTTCTCCAGTGAGAAGTGAGAAATTTTCAAAAAATATTAAAAATTTAAGTTTTAATAAATGTTTTGTGTTTTGCGCGTTAAAAGGCCCCTTAAAAGTGAATGTAAATTAACTAGACCTATTTCATCTTTTAGAAAATTTAATGCTGATTAAGAAAATATCATCGTTTTAGTTTCTGCGCTAAAACAAAGTAAAGAAAACTGTAATTTTTCAGAAAGAAGTAAGATTTTAAAAATAAAAACGAAAAAAAAATTCTATCTCCTCAAAAAATTGAGATAGGACACTCGTTTTTTTTTTTTCCGCCATTCTACCCCGTTTAGTTTGCAGTATTACCCATTTTTTTTTTTTTACACTATGTCTGGGACACCCTGTATATATAAAAAAAAAAAAAAAATTAAATCAGGTAATCTATCTTCGCTTCATTTAGGAATTTGAAGAGGCGCCTGATAATTTGTTCGTCATCCCCTAATGCTTGTGCCAAGTCTGTGGGGACATTGTTGCGACGGAGGATGTTTATGTAAACAAAGCAGTCTTCAAAGATATGTCTGATTGACAATTCTCCGTTGCATCCAGGACATGTTGGTGAGTTAGGCTGGTGTGGCCTATTCGCAGGCGCGTCAGGATCACCTCCTCGTGGCGGTTGCTTCGGCTGGAAGTTCGAAACGGTTGGACACTTTTTTTAATTGATTTCAATTTGCTCGGCGGGCTCTGATCCCACTTTGACTGCCATTCCTCTTTTATCTTATTGTGGAGCGGTAGAACTAGGTCTGAAGGATTTATTAAGGCACTTCCGTAACCGGGTAGCCTCAATGCTTCTTTCGCTGCTCTGTCCGCCATTTCGTTGCCTGTCCGGGGGCCCACAATATGGACATTTTTCCCTATTTCTCCCAGCAATGTAACATACTCCTGTACACGTGATATTAAATGGTTTTCAGAGTAAATGTTTTTAAGGCCATACAGAGCGCTCAGCGCGTCTGTTATAATTATTATATTTTTTTGAGGGGAGGCCATTGAATGGTGGAGTGCTTTGGCTATTGCATTTAGTTCTGCAGTATACATGTTGCACAGTCGGTGGAGCTTGAATTTATGGGTGGAATGAGGTGTAATGTATGCTGAAGATGTAGAATTGTCAGTTTTTTTCCGTCGGTATAGATGATAAGTTTTCGGTTTATAGATTATAGATTCGAAAAAGTTAGGAAATTCAAGTATCTAGGCACGATTCTCACTGAAAGTAACAAAATAGAAGAAGAAATAAAATCCAGAATCCAAAGTGGTAATAGATGCTACTGGTCTCTGAAGACAATTCTTTTGAATCGAAATGTGTCTCGAGACATCAAAGTGAGAATATATAAGACAGTGTTGCGTCCAGTAGTGATGTACGGCAGTGAGGCGTGGACCCTTACAAAAACAACAGGAAAGGTGTCTGAATGCATGGGAGAGAAAAAATCCTGAGGAAAATATATGGCCCAACCAAATTAGCAAACGGCTATAGAATAAAGACAAACCAGGAACTATGGGACCTGTACGGGGAACCAGATCTAGTCTCCTGCATCAAAAAGGGAAGACTAAGATGGTTGGGGCATGTCCATCAAATGAATCAGGAGAGGCTCCCAAAGATGGTAATGGAAGGGCGTCCGGAAGGATTAAGAGGAAGAGGCAGACCTAGACTGCGGTGGCTGGACGATGTCGAGGCTGACCTTCGGCTCCTGGGGGTGGCGGAATGGAGAGAAGCAGCAGAGAATCGGTCCGAATGGATGAAGGTTGTGGAGGAGGCCAAGGTCCTTCATGGACCATAGCGCCAGTAGAGAGAGAGATAGATGATAAGATTATCAGGAGTATTTTCAGTTATTTGCACGAGTTTTTCTTTAAATAGTGCTGGTAGAGCTTCGTTTTTCCTAAGTTTTAATAAATGTAGGTATATTTTCGGTTTATGGTATGTCCATGGAGGAATATAGGAATTTATTTTAGTAATTTTTGTCAACTTAGTTTCTGCGATTGCAGCTGATATTCTTTCTGCCAGAGGAAGAGTTGCATTTGGCTTTTGTTGAAATTGGCGAGATAATTTGGGTCGGAATATGTAGTTGTATGTAGGATGAGTAGGGTGTAGGTATAGTTTCGTGATATAGTTAACTGCCAACCTATGTCTGCGGAACAATAATGGTGGAATTCCAGATTCTGCACAGATACTTAGCGTGGGACTCGTTCGAAAGGCGCCAGTAGCGATACGGATTCCAATGTGGTGGACTACATCTAGTTTAGATAATGTTCTTTGACGAGCAGAGGCATAAATAAAGCTTCCATAGTCTATGTTAGAGCCTACCAACGCGCGGTAGATTTTAAGCATGGTCGACCTGTCGGCACCCCATGCAGTTCCACTAAGGACTTTAATAATTTATAATTTATTTAGGCATCGTTCCTTCAATGCATTAATATGGCATTCCCAAGACAAAGCTATAAATATTTAGAGCGACATGTGGATCCCAGTGCATTTTATAAATCGACCGATATGTGATCATTCTGCAACAGAGTTTGCGATGGTAAAACTATTAAACCCAACTAAATTTTAACTACATCTTCATAGTTCTAGGAAGGTTTATAATAATAAATTTTATTATAATAATAATAAAAATGTATAGTCCTCAGTGCTAGAAACTAGGTTTGCAAACTGCCATATACTTTTATGGTTAGAAATTAAAATCCAAACAGATGGATCGATAAAATTATTTCTGCCAAATTGGATTTCTAATTATGCGTTTACAAACTCTTCAAACATCTGATCAATATCATATTAACCATATTAAAATTACTGCCATGCGTGAGAATATCATTGAAGAAATAATGCTAAATTCCATACTTCTATACAACGTTTTTAGCGATAAATAATTGAAATTAAATTATTACTTAAATAATCTAAGTTCTTTATTTATAAGAGAAGTTATGTTTATTTTATCATATTTATTATTATATAGTCATAGGGAAGACCTAAGGAATTGTCTATTTACCTGATTATTTAGCTGAAATAATCATTAAATTAAGACAGATTTTAGTAAAATTGTAAAAGGGAATTTTGTAGTAAAAACAAAACACTAACCAGAGCTCATCACACTTCCTACATTTTCTGTCTCCAAGTTTGATCCGTTTCCAATAAGTAAAACCTATAAAAAAAGCTAAATATTTATGTATTATTTCATTGTTATCAAAAATTCTTTATTTTAAATACCTACAACAAGTTCCAAACTGAGGAGAATGTTCTAGAGGAGCCTATTAACCAATACCTGATAATTTAAATTTTAATAAATAAATGGATAATATAAATGTTTAAATCAAATCCGGATTTATAAAACTTAGGAATGTTTTAAGTAAACATTGTGAAATAATAAATGGCGAAAGTGCTCCGTAAATAATAAATTCTTGTAAGTAGCCTCAGAAAGTAGAAGCCAACGCTTAAGATTTGAGTAGAACTTTTATTATGAATATTAGATTTATAATAATTAGCCTTAATGTAAAATAAGTAATTAATTATATGTTTTAAATATAAAAGGGTATTTAATGTATTTTTCGAATATCAAAGAAAGTACCAACTTACTTTCATGTATCGCAATATCTATTTTTAGAAATCGTTGGACTAATCTCAATTTTTGTAGTAAACTATTTTAATTTAACATGAATTAGGCATAATTATATAGAAGGATTAATATAATTAGGGTTGATGAATTAATTGCTACTTCTATTGGAATTATTTTATTAGAAATTTAGTTTCGAATGCTAAACATTCATCTTCAGTTCTCAGGAGGTCTAAGAGATAACTCTCTAAGAGTTAACTATTTTAATAAATACTCACCTGATGTGATTTGTTTTGGAGATAAAAAAACATATTTCATACCTGGAATTATTTTCTGTTAGGACTTGACGTCCTACAACTAAGGCAGGAAGGACAAGTCATCTTGCAGGTTACCTTATCCATTCTAGTGTAGTCTGGGAAGGTCAAGATTTATCCCGTGGGTCCACTAAGAAATAAATTTCAAACCACCCAGGTGGGAATCATCAAGGATCCCAAATGATTTTATAAATGTTCATCAGAAAAAACAATATATAATGGATAAATCTGCATCATAATGCATTGTTTTTCCAATTTACATTTCATAATGAAAAGGATCAATTAGCTTAAATTAATAATTTTTTTTCTATATCAATTTATTGAAATTTACAACTGTACAGATATATACATCAAGTAAATGTATTGACAATGATTACAATAACATTTCAACACTTAAAAAGAACTGCTAATCAGTAGCACTTCAATAAAAATTCTACGCTTAAAGATCTCTAGGCCATCTTCTTTTTAGACGCCTCGGAGGATTATCGGGAATGGAGTGGGAAGCAAGTTGAAAAATTAGTGGATTTTAGTGGTTTCGGAGCTTACTATCAAAGGGTAGGTATCTGGTGTAGGCTAACTCAGCAGCACATAGAACATTAAGATCTATATGGATTAGTTTATTGGTGACAAAGTAAGGAGCATTGAGGATTTTTCGGATGATTTTGGACTGTAAGAATTGGAGACGAGATGAATTGGATGTTTTAGTGGTGCCCCAAAGCTCAACTCCGTACGTCCAAATAGGTCTTATCACAGTCATTTAAATGAGTATTTTGTAATTAATTGGGAGCTTTGAACGTTTGTCTAGTAAATGTTGAAGTAGTATGTAACGACGGGCAGTTTCTTGTCGTTTTAGTTTTAATAATTAAATTAAATTAAAAAAAAATTATTATTCTATTATTTATTATATATTTATATAATTAACAAATTTTCGATCCGAGCAATACTAACAAAGCAAGAGCGTGTCAGCGTGTTATATTTTTGAATTTAAAAAAAAGTTACACTAAAAAGTATAGGCAGCCAAAAGGCATATATATCCATGTAAAAAAACTTTTGAAAATGTAGGTAAAACGACTTTTTTGTCATTGAAAGCAATATTGCTCATAAACGGCAGGTACTAGCGGGGAATGTTATATTAAAATAATATTTTCCATTACATTTCTGACTGAGAAACTGCCGTCAAATATACAATCAAAGCCACATCTACAAAGCTAGACCGTGTCAAAATAGAATGTTATAAAAGAAATTGTGATATACACTCAACAGAAAAAAAAAAAACCAGACACCCACATTTGGTCTCATAATTTTGTTAAATACGTTAATCTTTTAAATTTATCGTAAAAAATTGTTTATTTATAAGCTATTCACACAAAATCTGCCACAAATGAATATTTTTTATTAATTATCAACAAAACATTATGAAATAAAGAAAAAATAAGAAATTAACTCATTTTTTAAAAACTTTATTCTTCATTTTTATCAGTTTTTTCTGACAAGGGATGTCCTTCAAAAAGTGGGTATTTATCCTTCTTCTACAGCGAAGGGCCCTAATTATGTTAGGCATAGAGGAAATTAAAACAATTTAATAAATTACAAAGAAATTGAATTTGCGAAATTTCAGTTATAGGACTTTTTAAAAATCTATTCATCAATCCTTCAATACAGGAAGGATGTGTATTTATCAAAAAGCATTTTTATCCTGTGCCGTTTCACAATGTATTTAACAAAACTATGAGTTCAGATCTGAGAGTCCGGTTTTTTTTTTGTTGTTGAATGTATTTGTGGATACCGAAATATTTCGTTTCTATATTCAGAGCTCTAAAAATTTTCGATAATATCGATTTTTTCTTACGATACCAATTCCAACTTGTAACTGCATCCTTAATACGCAGCATCCTAACACATCCTCTCTCATCTTGAGATCTCTTCGAGAGAATCGACTCCTATCATTAGAATAGATAAGATAAGATATATCTCCCCCCGCAGGTGCCCTACCGATGTTTTTTCCGATCAGTAGCCGAAGGCAGGAGTGGCGTGCCATGTGATTTACACAAGTTTCCGTCGACACAGATAGCGCTCCTAGCTAATTAACTCTCTTCACATTTGTAATTACAATTACAAATAGGAGCGAGTGGCACGGTTACAATTAGTGGCACGGCCTCCTGCACGGAAGTCTGCTACCCTAGTGCGGCTACCAGGGGAATACATTACTGGGCAGTCCAGGTAGCCACCGAAGACCCGGGTCTTCTTGATTACGGGTCTGGGGGAGGAATAAATGTAATTGCGTCGGGTAGATCACAATTAGTTAAGTCCTTGAGGATGGTAGCGTTCAATGATGGGGTAGGCAGGGACTCGAACCCGTGAGGAATAAAAAAAAAAAACTGTGAGTCAGGAGATGTACATTAAGATAGGTAAGGATATATTACAAGTGAGGATCCTTCAGGACGCTCTGCATATGTCGACTTTATAAAAAGTCCTTAAAAAAAAAAACATTTGGTTGCATCTGTAGGATTGATCAATACACTTTGTAAAAGGAGTTATAACATTTAGTCGTCGATGGGAAATAAGTGAATAACAATTTATTGAAATTTACAACTGTGCAAGATATATACATCAAGTAAATGTGCTGTTAATTATTACAATAACATGACAACACTTAAGAACTACTCATCAGTAGCATTTTAATAAAAATTCCACACTAGGTCTCTGGGACATCTTCTTTTCAGATACCTCGGAGGATTATCGGGAATGGCTTGGGAAGCAAATAGAGAAATTAGGGGATTTGAGTGGTTATGGAGCTTACTATGAAAGGATAGATATCTGGTTTGGGCTAAATCAGCAACATATGGAACATTAAGATATTTATGGATAAGTTTGTTTGTGAAATAGTAAGGAGCATTGAGGATTTTACGAAGGATTTTGGATTGTAAGGATTGGATACGAGACGAATTGAAAGGTTTTGTGGGGCCCGTTTCAAAATTTCAAAATCATTTAAATTTTCACATATCATATAATATAATTATTTACTAATTAGTTTTCTCAATTGAATTTCATTGATTTCTATAAAATAAAAAAAAGTTAGGATTAATGAATTAATTGCTACTTCTATTAGAATTATTTAATTTGAAAACTAGTTTTGAATGTTAAACATTCATCTTCAGTTTGACGAGATATCCGTTCGATCTCTAACTAAACTAGTTTTCAAATAAAATAATTCAAATAGAAGTGGCAATTAATTCATCAATCCTAATTGTATTGATCCTTCTATACGAGTTATAATGTTTAGTTATATGTAAATATCATTGTTTAAAAGAAATGAGAGGTAGTGGGTTTTGCCTTGAATAGAAACAAGAGCGATTTTAATTTTATCAGAAAACTTATTGCTAGTATTTAAAATCTCTATCCATGTACAAATATATTTGAGAAATCATTCTTTATTATGTAGCCAACCGTCGTGGCTTTTCGTCTTCAACCTTTCGTATTTAATACTCGGTTTGTAAAGAAACTTTGTTACACAATATTAAGAAACGCCATATTTACAAATATTGTAGATTGTTATAATTATAAATACATGAATTCACTAAAGTAGAATTATCTCAGTACAAAATCCTGCCTCACGTGATTCATGAGAAGCCTCGAAAAAACAAAGAGAATGAAGCCATAATGTCCGCTAGACAGGGGCTAGTTAAACCATACAAATTTATGTTTATAGAGGAAGGAACGAAGACAAGATGGCGACTGTTGGCGTGACCCGGACGTGTCCCGGCAGGGCGGTGGGGCGGTCTTGTCCCTTATCAGGGCTGGCACGCCACGAGCCACAATTATACCAACCCTGTCCTGATTACAATTAATCCAAACAGCCATCGGCTTCGCTATCTCCTTCCAAGTTTGTCTTACCCTCAGTAGAAAATAAACAGATAAAAAGTTTCTTTACTGAAACTGAGGTGCTGGCAGATTATCAGGAAGAATGAAACATCATGTAAATGCAGTGGCTTGCATGCGGATATTAAAAAAAAAAAAAATCGATTTATTGCAATTGAATCGAACGGAAAAAAAAAATTAATGTTTTACGCGTTGCTCCTTTGAAGTCGATGCTCATATGTAGAGACCGGATCTATGTGTTATTGCACATTCGGTTCAATTTGATTTAGCGCTCTCTAATCCAAGTAGTTATCTCATTCATGGCACAAGGATTCTGATTCTTAAATTTTATTTTGCACAATTTTGACTTTTTGAGCTTAATTGCAAAAATTCGGGTTTTACTGCACGAAATTGCACAATTGAACCAAATTTATCTAATTTTATACATTTAATCATTTATTTTAAAAAAAATGTATTTACTATTATAACACAAGATATTAAATAGGTTAATTAGTTTTAAATTGAAAGTAAAAAGTCACTTAAAACAAATGTATTTGTGACATACTACTATTAAATCATCGTATTAAAGGATTTAGGTAAACATTGTATTGAGGATCGACGTATTTCCTTGAACTAAGACGTTTCCTCAGAAAATTTTATTTCCGGTCCCGTTTTATTCCCCACTTCTGATTTAGCACAAAGGGTCAGTTGTTGATAAGATTTGAAACTATCAATTTTGAAAATCCCAAAAACGACTACGAGTGTTTTTACAAAATTGAAACCATGGACAATAGGCCACGATAAGAAATTTCAAATAGACGCACATTGCAAATTAGGTAATTTTTACCTGAGTAATTTTTAAATTTATTGATTTATTTATTTGTATTTATTTATTGATATTTACAACTGTACAAAATAATATACAACAAGTAAATGTGTTGACAGTGAATTCAATGGCATGCAAATAACTTGTGAAGAACTACTCACTTGTAGCACTTCAATAAAATCTACACTAAAAGGTCTCTAGGCCATCTTCTTTTCAGACGCCTCGGAGGATTATCAGGGATGGAGGAGGAAGCAAGTTGGGAGACTAGTGGATTGGAATGGTTATGGAGCTTACTATGGAAGGATAGGTATCTGGTTTGGGCTAAATCAGTAACATAAGGGACATTAAGATCTTTATGGATAAGTTTATTGGTGACAAAGTAAGGAGCATTTAGGATTTTTCGAAGGATTTTGGATTGTAAGGATTGGATACGAGATGAATAGGATGGTTTAGTCGACCCCAAAGCTCAACTCCGTACGTCCAGATAGGTCTAATCACAGTCATGTAAATGAGTCTTTGGTAATTAATTGGGAGCTTTGAACGTTTGTCTAGTAAATGTTGAAGTAGTCTGTAACGACGGGCAGTTTCTTGTCGTTTTAGTCTTGTTAAATTTATAAAAAATTATTTTGGCAAAATAAATCAACTTTGTTGAACCGGAGAATTTTGAAATGTAAAATTCGTACATTTTCACGAAAGTTTTAAAAATTTATTTATTTAAAAAAACAAGAAAAAAAACAAAAAAAAAACATTTTATTGTATTTTTTTTCCATGTAAAAGGAAATTTTAATAAATATATATTTATTTATTTTTTTAGTGAAAATGATCATATACATTTTTTTTCCAAGGTTTGGATCCAAAAAGTATTTCAGACTGAATTTATACTAAAACGGAACGTTTGTCCTTAGGTTTATTTAAGGTCGGTTATGTTTTGCATGTTTGTATAAATAAATGGATTGCTGCATGTATTAAGTTTTTAAATTCACGTTTTTGTACGTTTCAGATTTTTACTGCACGATTTTGCATGTTTTTTACAGCACATTTTTTGATGTGTATTTGTTTATTTCGTTTAACGTCACTTTATGCTGCCATGGCTAATAGGACGATGCTACGATGGGAGTTCTAAATTTTGCCTATCCAGGTATAATTAGGATAGGGATCATTAACGAGTACCTGACATCGCACAGGCTCGGGACCCCCATTTTACGTCCCCTACGCCCTTCCTAAGGACGGCATAGCTAAGGATTTTTTACTCCCTTTAAAAAATCCTAAGGTCATCTGCCGGGCTGCGAACCCGCGATCTTGGATTTAGTAGGTTTGCTATGCTAACCACTACACCACAGGTGACCCCCACATTTTTTTGATTTTTAACTGCACAAAAATCCAGTCTCTACTCATATGTCTTCTATTATTTCTTCGCTTACCTGTGATTCATTTGTCTGTAGGAGATAAATTTTTTTATAAACAGCTGAATCCTGTTGACCGTCTATGCACTTATGTTTCTTTTTCTGCTTACGTTTATGATTTTAAATTGTTTAAATTAAATTAACAATTAATGAATGTTAATAAATAAATTTGTGAGACAGTAGTGATTTCAAACATGACTTTTTTTATCCAAACTAATGTAGTACCTAAACGGTAGATTCTAGCGACAAATGGTATAAAACAATATTTATTATTATTTATTATTTAAACAAAAAATATTCTCCATTCGATTTCTGATCAGGATCAAATTTTCCATTGGAGCAACACAAACAGAGCTAGAGTGTGTAATACTGCGCGTAACGTCCTCGCGTTTCCTGAAACCTATCACCTTTGGAAACTAGGCCACGGATAAAACAAAAAAAAGGCATTAGTAGCACTAAAATAACGGTTACTATAATAACTAACTATAGTAACTATATTAAAAAGCACCGAGACCGTCTTAGTTTCTACAAATAATAAAAACAAATTGAGAAACTAGTGAGTTTGAATACTCTTGTCTCCATTGCTTTACAAAATAGTAACGCGGTGGGAGAGCAATGTTAGGATCTCCTGGAGCTCTGTTTAATCCGTCACATATTTTAAGGGAAGAAGGCAGGTGTTGTGATGAATGGTTGGGTCTTTTATTTATTTTATTTTTAATATTTCTTGTTATTTAATTATTTATTTACACTACTAAAACGACAAGAAACTGCCCGTCTTTACCGACTACTTCAACATTTACTAGACAAACGTTTAAAGTTCCCAATTAATTAAAAAAGACTCATATTAACGACTGTGATTCGACCTATTTGGACATATGGAGTTGAGCTTTGGGGCTAACAGATATCTGAAATATATCTATCGTGGAAGGGGAAAGGGCCAGGTAGGTGAAATTTTTGGTGTTTACCAGATAAATATTTCCAATATCACCATTTTAAATTTGTTTCCAATAGGAACGGAAAAATCCAATGAGTCATAAATCCTAAGGTAAATCCAAAAAATTTAACCTATCTGGGCCCTTCTTCCACGATGGATATATTTCAGATATCTGTTAGATCTTCTCAGGTGAGCAACAATAATTAACTATAACGACCAGAAACGGTCCGTCGTTATAGACTACTCCAACATTTAGTAGACAAACGATCAAAGCTTCCAATAAATTACAGGAGACTTATTTACATGACAGTTATTAGACCTATTTGGACATATGGAGTTGAGCTTTGGGGCTCTACTTAACCATACAATTCATCTCGTATCCAATCCTTGCAATACAAAATCCTTAATACCCTTCCATTGTCACAAATAAACTTATCCATAAAGGTCTTAATATTTCATATGTTGCTGATTTAGTCCAAACCTGATACCTATCCTTCCATAGTAAGCTCAATCACCATTCAAATCCAGTAGTATTTTAACTCGATTCCTACTCTATTCCAGATCTCCGAGGCTTCTGAAAAGAAAATGGCCTCGGGACCTTATAATATCGAACATTTATTGAAGTGCTACCAATGGGTGATTTCTTTACGAGCAATAGAAATATCATCATGAGCATTATCTTCACATTCATTAGTTGTATTTTTGTCTTTGTTTTTAGGTAAACAGTTGTAAATTTCAATAAATAGCTGATAAAATAGAAAATTAAGGAATCTTAGAATAAAAAAAAAAAAAAAATTCCCAATCGAAATGTCATTTAATCCATCAATCCTAATTGTACTGATCCTTCTATACCATCATAGTGTATCTCAAGTATTTATTTATTAAGTATTTTAAAGCAATTAGGATTGATGAATTAATTGCCACTTCTATTGTAATTATTTTATTAGAATACTACTTTCGAATGCTGAACATTCCTCTGCAGTTCTAAAACATACATTTTCAAAACGTCAGCGCAAGTTTTCATAAAATGTAAGGCAAGAAATCAAATATATTGGTACTCACCTGAGGAGATTTAACAGATATTTGAAATATATCCATCATATATGAAATAGGAAGGGGGAGGGCAATGCAGGTTACACGTTTGGTGTTTGCTAGGCAAACATTTCCATTTTAAATTTGCTTCCAATATGAACGGAAAAATCCAATGAGTCATAGGAGAAATCCCATGGTAAACCGCAAAAATTTAACCTACCTGGCCCTTTCCCCCTTCCTTGATGGGTATAGTTCAGATATCTGTTAGATCTCCTCAGGTGAGTACCGATATTTGATTACTTGTCTTATATTTTTGAAAACTTCAGTATATATAATCCATTTAACATAGTACTGATGTGTTAAAAGTTTGTATGTTTTAGAACTGAAGATGAATGTTTAGCATCCGAAACCAGTTTTTTAATACAATAATTCATGTAGAAGTGGCAATTAATTCATCAAACCTAATTGTATTGATCCTTCTATACCATCAAGTGGTTTACCACCAATATCGAAAAACTGAAGCAACATTGTTCGATTTTATGGTTTGTTATTAATGGAGAGATCGTTCGAATAGAATGTCGGTAGTTAAGAAAAAGAACATTAGTGATTTTTTACAATCCATAAGATCTTTTGATTTACATTTATAATAATGTTACTTAAGTACGAAGTGTGATCAAAAAGTTCAAGGACTTTTTATATACTATGGGAATGCAATGTCTCACAGCGATGCGGTTGGCAGCATTGTATTGCCTGACTCAACAGGAACACAGCTGTGTTTGCAGATCAATCATAACATCACTGAAAGTAACATTAGCACAGTTTGTTTTTGAGGTTAGTTTTATAGAGTTTGGCTATTTTATGAAAATGAATGTGAAAGAAGAGCAACGTGTTTGTGTGAAGTTTTGTGTGAAACGTTTTCTGAAACCTTTTTGATGTTACAAGAGGCTTTTGGTGAAGAATGTCTAAGCCGATCATGCTGCCATCAGTGGTTCAAGAGGTTTAAAGATGGCCTTTTTGTGTAATGACTGTCATTCCTCAGCCCCCCACTCACCTGACCAGGCTCCAGCCTTCTTTTTTCTTTTCCCGAAGCTTAAGAGTGACCTGAAAAGACGAAGATTTCAAACAGTTGACGAAATTAAAGAAAAACAACGGAGCTGCTAAACACCTTTACAAAAGAAGAGTTTTCTGGGGCCTTTGATCAGTGGAAACACCGGTGGGAAAAGTGTGTAGCTTCCCAAGGGGAGTACTTCGAAGGAGACAAATTTGAATAACCTGTATGTTGTATGAATAAATGTATAAAAATTCAGTCCTGGAACTTTTTGATCACACCTCGTACATTACTATTGAATACAATATAAGTATTAGTTTGTTATTAAATAGATGTATGTATTACCTCAATTGTCTTACGTTATTTTTCTTATGCATACCCCTTAGTTGACTGGTCTATATTTTTTAAACGTGTGTTTTTTTTTTTTAGCTTATCCGTAAATTTGTGAAGAGAGCGTTAAGATAAATAATTTCAATATCACCATTTTAAATTTGTTTTCAATAGGTTAAATTTTTGGGGTTCTTTCGAAACTAGTATTCTAATAAAATAATTCCAATAGAAGTGGCAATTAATTCATCAATCCTTACTGTATTCATCCTTCTTTATCATCATGGTGTACCTCGAGTGATTTTAAAGTTATTCCACATAGTTGAGATGTTAGGATCATTTAAATTTTCATACCGAATGGTATTTAAGTAATTCGATAGTCGAAGAATGTTCATTTTGAATGTCGATACCTTAATATAGGATGAGATATGATTGGTATGTCGATCCGTTTGACTGACTGACTAAATCCCCGCTATTATATAAAGGCCTGTTAATAATAACCTTAGGGTCGGAAGGGTGCAACAGAATTGTTTGGGGAGGGCGAGGGGTTTTTTGGTAAAGGGGTTCACTACAGTACATACCCTTCTTTAATTAAACCAATTTCATGTTGAGAATATTTTAATTCTAAAGTTTTCTAATATTTATCACAACACCGGTGGAAAGTATTATATTAAATTTTTAAGAGTTTTATTTTATTCTTATTTTTTCCCCAAAGGGCAGGAGTTCCCTCTAGAGACTCTCCAAAAGAGAAACTTGAGAGATTAGTTTTAATTTAATATTTTATAAAAAAGACTTTCCAATAAAGATTTAGCTTCTTGTTATTTAAAGGTGCTCAAGAACGAAGATAATTATAATTGTTTCATTGTTAAAATTAATAAGATATTAGAAATTCAAGTGTTTTTCGTTCTTCATTTTTTTTTTTTTTTTTTTTTTTTTTTTTTTTTTTATTGTAATCATTGAAATTTGCATCTGTGTATAAATAATATGTTTTATAAAGGTTTTAATTATTATGTAATAAGTATTTATACTTTTTTTAATTTTCAATGTTGATCGTTCCTGTAGAACAGAACTGGATATTAAAGTGTCGGTTTTCTGTTTTTTTCTGTTTAACTTATGGACCTCATGTCAAATATTTAGTGTGACGTTCGGTTCACAAATTTACGTTTAATCTAAAAAAATACACGTTAAAAAATATAGACCAGTCAAGTACGGGATATCCATAAGAAAAAATAACGTAAGACAATGGAGGTAATACATACATCTATTTAATAACAAAATAATACTTATTCTTTATACAATATCAATATACATAAGTAACATTATACATATGTAAATCAAAAGACTTTATGTTTGAAAATCACTAATGTTCTATTCGCACGATCTCTCCATTGCTAAAAAACTATAAAATCGAACAATGTTGCATCAGTTTTTCGATATTGATAGTATAGAAGATGATGATATTGAATCAATACATTTAGGATTGATGAATTAATTACCACTTATATTGGAATTATTTTATTTGAAAACTAGTTTCGAATGCTAAACATTCATCTTCAGTTCCAAAACATACAAAATTTTCAAAACATGTGCACTATGTTACACGGAATATATATATATATATATATACTTAAGTTTTCCAAAATTTAATACAAGAAATCAAATATTGGTACACACCTGGGAGGATCTAACAGATATCTGAAATATATCCACCGTGGAATGGGAAAGGGCCAGTTAGATTAAATTTTTGGTGTTTACCAGATAAATATTTCCAATATCACCATTTTAAATCTGTTTCCAATAGGAACTGAAAAATCCAATGAGTCATAAATCCCAAAAATTTCACCTACCTGGGCCCTTCCTTCTTCCTCGATATTTCAGATATCTGTTAGATCTCCTCGGGTGAGCAACAATAATTGACTAAAACGACCAGAAACGGCCCGTCGTTATAGAATACTCCAACATTTACTAGACAAACGATCAAAGCTTCCAATTAATTATAAGAGAGTTATTTACATGACAGGAATTAGACCTATTTAGACATACGGAGTTGAGGTTTGGAGTTCCACTAAACCATCCAATTCATCTCGTATCCAATCCTTGCAATCCAAAATCCTTCGAAAAATCCTCAATGCTCCTTACTTTGTCAAGAATAAACTTATCCATAAAGACATCAATGTTCCATATGTTGCTGATTTAGCACAACCTAAATACTTATCCTTTCATAGTAAGCTCCATAACTAAATCCAAATCCAGTAGTTTCTCAAATCGTTTCTCACTCCATTCCCGATAATCCTTCTAGGCATCTGAAAAGAAGACGGCCCTGAGACCTTTATAACGTTAAGTAGTTAAAAACTCTAGTATATATAATCCATGTAAAATAGTCCTAATGTTTTGAAGATTTTGTATGTTTCAGAACTGAAGATGAATGTTTAGCATTCCACACTGTTTTCTAATAATATATTCCAATAGAAGTGGCAATTAATTCACTAATCCTAACTGCCTAATGTCTTGATCAGCAATCGAATGTGTTATGAAAAAAATAATAATAACGAGACTTCAAACTTATTTGAACTTATAAATTCAAATTTTTAGATATTTAAGTAGATATGCATAAATGAAGAGTCCACATTGAATTTCCATCAGCTGATTAGAAAAAAATGAAAATCGATGTCAATTTATCCAAAACCATCATTTCATCATATTGTTAAAATTCAATATTTTGAACTAATTTATTCATATCAGAAATACAGTTTTAAATAGTTTATTTGGTGAAAGTGCCCATTTTTCTCCTCTCAATATCATTTTTCCGATTAAATTAAATATTTTCCGAAAAGAAAAATTCTTTTATTTTTTTAGTAATGAAATATGTATAACAAACAGAGACAGTATGTATAACTAATAATTAATTCCTCATTAATCTGTTTGAAGGAAAAAGGGATGTAATTATTTTTATTTAAATACAATTCATCACAGAAAAAAGACAGCTGATACATATCATAGAACTGTAACGAATTGGAACCGCGAGTTGTTTGCAGATGACAATCAATCAATATTTTCTTGTAGCTGTCGATTCGAACCTGCCCCGGCAGTACTTGACATGTGCTGAGTATTTCTGGCCCGATACGTCAACCTGTCAAAGCCCGCAACAGCGGCGTATTGCTCTGCGTATTCTCCACGCTCGGAGCAAATACTCAGCTGATCAATACAAGATTCTTCATCAAGAAATCTCAATCAACAATGCCTCTTGAATCAGAACATTAGTGAATAATAAGAAGATGGACTCGAGATATTCTAAAATACATGTTGGTGAAATACAATATAATAGGAGATTAACAGCAATATTTTTTTATCCCAACTGATTATATGACAAATATAAATTACTGTTTCCTTAATTCTCATACATTATTTATGTATTACTTTTTAATTGTTTGTTTGTCCATAAATTAATGTTAGTTTATGATCGAAATAAAACTTTTATTTAAATTACTCTAAAAAATATTTACTAATCAAAAAACGCTTCTCTTAATTTTTAACCTATATTAATTATAAATCCTTTTTTATTTACTTTAATTATTCATATTTGCAATTATATACAATCATCAAGTAAACGTCTCAAAAACGAATATAATAACGAATTAATAACTTTAATGAAATTACTTATTAGTTGAAGCACTTCAATAAAAGTTCTATATTAGAAGGTCTCTTGGCCATCATCTTTTCAGACACCTTGGTGTTATCGGGAATCGAGTGGGAAGCAACTTGGGAGACTAGTGGATTTGAGTGAGTATGTAGCTTATCATGGAGGTTAAGTATCTGGTTTGGGACTATTCAGCAACATATGGGACAAGTAAACCATTATGGATAAGTTTATTTTTGACGAAATAAGAAGCTTTAAGACTTTTACGAAGGGTTGGATTGGATACGAGATGAATTGGAAGGTTTAGTGGAGCCCAAAACTCAAATCCGCACATCCAAATAAGTCTAATTGAATGGGTCCGCCGAGTTCTAAGCGACAAAATATCCGAAGTGGCGATTTTAAAGGTTAATAAATGTATAATAAATAGTACGTCATAGTATGATATAGTAACCCATTGTGTTATTATACATGTAAATATCACATATTACAAGGTGAAAAAAAAATAACTAACTAACTTACAAAACTAACAAGAACTTTAGATTATGATTTTCTTTCACTGATTACTCAAAATTTTATGTTTGTCAGAACGTTTTTCGGCGGACCCATTCAATTAATATAAAGTTAATGTGCAATTTCCCCTAACGACGAGTAGTGTATTGTCGTTTTAGTTTTGTGGATTCCAAGTTTAGTGTTTGCTTGCCTAGTTGAAGTCATAGATAGCGGATCTGTACATCAAAGATCATTGGTTTACAATGAAATAATATTTTTTTTTTCTCTTATTATATAGAAATTTACAACTTTTATTATTAGAAAACACGTCTAGTAAATATGCGGTATACATGAGATATAATGACATGAATAATTTGTAGAAGAACTACCCATTGATAGTACTCTAGTGAAATATTTCCAAAGAAGAAGATCCCGAGGCCATCTTCTTTTCAGACGGCTCGGAGGATCGCCAGGAATGGAATAGGAAGCAAGTTGTGCAACAGGTGGATTTGGATGCGGAGTAAGTTTATTATGAAAGGAGAGGTATCTGGTTCGAGCCAAATCAGCGACATCAACAATGAAATAATAAATTAAGAAAAAGATTTTTGATCAATTTATTTTTTATCTGTTATTCAGATGGAATTTTAGTCAGATAGAGAGAGTTCTGGAGAGTTGGGTGGGTGAGGTAGAATCCCATACCGAGCTCTAACCAGTTGAAGTACAGCGTAATCTTTTCACAACGAACATTTTTTTGATGATCGTTTATGATGAACAGTTTCAAGCTTTTCTCCAATTGTCTTTTGGTATTTAGCGTTGCTCGATTTGTTGAGAATCTCTCTCTAAGTTCTCGGACTTTCGTTCCCGGATTTCATCTAGCTGCAGGAAGATTGTCATTAAGCGAAAAAGTTCTTCCACGACCCTTTTTGTCTTCAAAATTATTTACATATTTTTAAAAACCTAGTTACAGTTTCTACATGTTTTTGATTCTATTAGGTTGATAGCTTCAATAACTTAGGTTTTCTAAACATTGAATGTTGTCTTAGGATTAGTGTTAGACAGCTGACAAGACGAAACCCCCCGAGGGTCCTGGTTACATTATTAAAGGATAGGGGAGGACAGGATGCGGTGAGGAGGGGTGAACGCTATTTGCAGGATTCCTCAAATAATCTTAATCTAATCCTAAACTTTCTGTAATCATTAAAGTTTCCTTCCAAGGCTTCATTTATTTAAGTCTTAATTATATAGATCTACAAAATTAAATAATAAAGAACATTTCTTCAATAAAAATAAAATAAGGTATAACTATTACTTAAAATTTCTAAAAACAAATTATTCTTTTTCTGGTAAACTTGAATAAGTAAAACATATGTACCTATTTAAAGGAACGATTACAATAAGCGAGTTTACATCTGCTAGCCGGTGTCTAAAAGCTGGTGAATCAAATAGTGAGATAGTGATAATGACATAATACTTCACACTCGCTCAGTATCCAGCTAGTTAGCTAGTTGAAATCACCTGTTGTTTATCTTTTTGCTAAACTTGTCTGAGTGTTGTAGAGTTAAAAAATGAAGTGGAACTTACTTAATAATGTTGAATTTCTTCAGGTCTACCAGCAGTACCCTGTGTTATTGAATTTAATAGTCATAGACTACAACTAGGTACTACTATCCATGATTTTACTCGCACTTTTCTGTACCTCAGTTTCTGCTTTTTATTTTTCAACTAATTTTTGATAGCATGTGCTAATCTAACTATTCACTCAAGAACTTTAAAGCCAATTAACAACAAGATACTCTCTACTTCTATGTTTCTAGGAATCGACTTTGCATTATCGAATCTCGATACAGCTTTATCAATTGAGAGTCGAAATTTGTAAATCAACACATATCTAATATAAACCTTTTTTTTTAACCATATAGAAGAGGATTGGGACGACTAAATCCCATTGGTGACTCGATGACCGATTTGAGGCGACTGTCTCAGCGCGCTCGGTACAGGTCGTGGGTTCGAATGCCATGGAAAAAATCTTGACCTTCTCAATCTGGTTAGAATAGGTTGCCAACCTGTAGGAAAATTCGGCCTACCTTCTTGTTGGAGTACTAATGATATTCCACCAATCCCATGTTGAACAGATCCGCTACTTAGGACTCCACTTGGACAAACGTCTTACTTAGAATCCACATACAATACTAAAACTACAAGAAACTGCTCGTTATTAAAGACTACTGCAACATTTACAAGACAAACGTTCAAAGCTCCTTATTAATCACAAAAGACTTATTTACATGACTGTAATTAGAACTATTTGGACGTACGGAGTTGAGCTTTGGGGGTCCACTAAACCATCCAATTCATCTCGTATTCAATCCTTACAATCCAAAATCCTTCGAAAAATCCTCAATGCTCCTTACTTTGTCACCAATAAAGTTATCCATAAAGATCTTAATGTTCCATATGTTGCTGATTTAGCACAACCTAGATACTTATCCTTTCATAGTAAGCTCCATAACCAAATCCAAATCCACTAGTTTCTCAAATCGTTTCTCACTCCATTCCAGATAATCCTTCTAGGCATCTGAAAAGAGGACGGCCATGATACCTTCTAATGTAGAATTGTTATTGAAGTGCTACTGATGAGTAGTTCTTTTCAAGTTTTGACATGTTATTGTCATCGTTATCAACACGTTTACTTGATGTATATATTTGTACAGTTGTGAAGTTCAATAAATTGATATTAAATAAATTTGAAAAAATAATTGTAGTACATAAGGACATTAAGCTCCAACAGACTAAAAACTAAATACCATTCTTTGAGATATATAATCTACCCGCTTATATAGCTAGGCGGAGGGTTTCGGTAAAACGAGAGGGGTTGGCAAAATGTATTTGTGGAATCGGAGGTAGAATTGTACCGAGAAGTGGGGAAGTGGGAGGTAGGTGACACCAGGGGGGAAAAGTGGGAGGCAGATGACACTCGGGGAGAGCACGACGCAGTCGCAGAGGACATTGGGACAGGGGACAGGGGACAAGGGACACGCCCCCTTCCCCCTCCTTCGGGGTCGAGCGACACTGTCCCCTGTCGCCATTCCGGGGAGTTGAAGGTCCTACTGTTGTACCTGTCACTGCTCAAGTCTCCGGCCATGGTGATTATAAAGGTCTAATCGTTGACGGAATTACGTTATTTGAATTATCAACTTTAGATTCTAGACAAATCATAAATAGGGTAAATCACTAGTTATTGTCATAGTTTAAGGAACTTGTCGATTTAAAAGGGAATATCCTTGATACAGTTTGTAATATAACATCTTTGGATAACTTAGATCCTCAAAAGTTTATTCTATTGCCTGTAAAATTGACAAATATACTAAATCTTCCTTTTAAATAAATTATATATTTTTTTACAAAAAGCTAAAAATACCAGCTATGGGCATATTGTACCAGTTATGGTCACAGCCAAGACTAGTGATGGTAATTTAGCAAAATAACCCTTAAACAAATGTTTTTAATAATTTAAAAATAATTATTAATTAATGAACAACTAGAACTATAAAAATATTTTAAATACTCATAGAACGCGATCTAATAAAAAAGTAAAATATATATTTGAAAACAAAATCACTTGATAATAACTCATATTCCTTTATTTTTATTCACCGGTTATTGTCAGTTAAAAATTATTATTAATTAAAATCAGAGAGTCAAAAATAATGGAGCTTGTATGGAAGCTTGATTTCTAATTAAAAGTTAGCTAACTCAAAAACTAAATATTAATGAAGCAATTTCACTATAATTCCTTAGGAATCCTCACTTTTAAAAACGATCTTGCTACAGAAAGAGGTATTTCAGGTCACTATTACTGGAAAGGTATAGGAGGGAGAGTTCCATTAGTAAATGAATCTTAAATACTTTTCAGAAATATTTCTCCTGGTGATATCACAAATAAATGGATTAGACCATTATTACTGTGATAATTGTATTAGCCTGCACATAACTGGTGAGGTGACGATAAGTAGTGATTTGCCCTATGTGAGCGTGTATATATTTTGACAACGAGGTAGAAACACAATTCTAACAAATTTGTCAAACCCGCAAAGCATGGACACATCGATTGCGCTGCTTCATATCGAGTTGCATATTCATCAACAGCCCTCCTCCACTAGCGTGGCTGAAAGGATATGAGAAGTCGCTCAGTTCTTCAACGTTTTTTTACTGTCTCGTTTTTTATATCTATGATTTATTAATTATTGTTGTAATAAGAAGATTTAAATATTAAAAATTTATAATTTATTTTATGAAAAAATTATTTTTATTTTTTTTTATTTTTAAGACAAAACTAAGATCTCCAACACTAAGATCAGATCTTGAAACTCAGACTCACGAAACTCAGCCACTTTAAATCACTCTGATCAGAAATATGAAGTTTCAAAAGCGCCTGGTGAACAAACGTACGCTACGCGAGTTATGGATTGCTATAACCTTACCGGTCCAATAGCATTTAAGTCAATTTTATTTTGTATTAAAATGTATTTTTGCTTACAAAACTATTTAAAACACTGGATTAGAAAAAAAAATATTTGGGTGCGGAAGACATCAAATAATGTTTTAACATTACGTTGTTTATGGAATTTTTTGTTTTTATATAATTCATTTTTTTTATTTCTTAATATTTACAAAAGTATAAAATATATGCATTTAATGAATGCTAAGAAAAATTAAGATTCATTAAGGAAATTCAAAGGCCACACACTCAGGTCGTTTTTTTCTTTTAAACACAGTCAGCCAATCACACCTGTCAACTAACTTATTAAAAATAAATTTTGTTCCATTCTGGCGTTGAGTTAAACAACATCTTTAATATAAATATAAGGATCCTAGTAATAGAATTAATGAAAATTAGATAAGAAAATAAACCAATGTATTTCGTATTTCTTCCTGGCTGGGAAAAATAATTGATCATACATATATCTGTTTATAATCTACTGCTTCTCAATTTACATTTAAGAATTAAAAGGATCAGATTACTTAGATTAATAATTAAATTAAATTAACAATCAATGATAATAATTATTATATTTGATTTTTAATTTGAAAAGCATTCCTGATTTATAAATTAAAATTTCAATTGATCTTTGATGTTTATTTATTTGATTAAAAATTATTATCACTCACTGAGTGATAACGGTATTGCATAGACAATAATGATTAAATTACGATAAAAAAAATGGGGTCACCTGTGGTGTAGTGGTTAGCATAGCAACCTACTAAACCCAAGATCGCGGGTTCGCAGCCCGGCAGATGACCTTAGGATTTTTTAAGGGAGTAAAAAAATCCTCAGCTATGCCGTCCTTCGGAAGGGACGTAAAATGGGGGTCCCGAGCCTGTGCGATGTCAGGTACTCGTTAAAGATCCCTATCCTAATTATACCTGGATAGGCAAAATTTAGGACTCCCACCGTAGCATCGTCCGATTAGCCATAGCAGCATAAAGCGACGTTAAACGGAATAAACAAACAAACAATTTGTCATTACTATAAAAGCGAAAGTCGCAACAAAAAAAACAAGTCTTATTGAAAATTGATGTCGCTATACGTCGTTGTCAGGCAGTTTTTTTTTTTTTTAATTTTTTATTTTATGTATACGTAATATATTGTTTATTGTAAGCCAAAATATGTAATGGATGACTATATTATTCTCCGCCTACTACTCCAGACTCAAAATATATCATGGTGATAATTCAAATAATTTAACTTTCTGATTTAGAAAGGAATTACTTAAAAATTATTATTATTGTTAATTATAAAAATCGTGTTAAAAAATAATGATCAGAATTTTATCACTTATGATTAAGAATAAAATCGATCTTAATAAAAATTTAAAAATTTCAGATAAAAATCTTGATCGGATTTTATGTTTTTTTAATTATCGATTTCAAACCCTGATTTTAAGGATATATAGTTTGTCCTTTTATTTATCACTATTATTAGTACAATCATAGCGGTGGAGACTAACTGTAAAGGAACTCACAAATCAGACACTGTCACAAATGCAGTAGATTGGAGGAAAAAAAAAAAATCCAGGACGGCCTGAGAAAGAGGACCGATTGATCAAGGATAAGAAGCATGGGAACTTACCCTGCCAGTCCTTGGGAACATACTGTCTCACAGCTCAGTGAAAAATGTCCAAGGATTTAAAGGAACGTTTTCAGCGTAATTACAGGATTAAGAAGGATTGTAAATTATGACTCATTATTAAGGACGATGCTGTGTTCTGCAGCGGCGGTAGGATCCGATGAGTTATTTCCTTCAGGGGGTCACCGATTTATCATTGTGTTGGAGTTGGTGTTGGTGTTGGTGTTGGTGCCTTGGTGTGCTCCAGTCCTTGTTCTCTGCCGCTCCACTGGAGGTAATTGTTTCCAGCACGCAGCTCAAGGAGGACTGTATTATTCATTGCTGTTTACTTTTATGATGTCTTAATCGGAACAGTTTTTTATTATCACTCTATATTTTTCTTTTTAACTTAATTAAACAGTTCTGGGAAAAAAAAAAAAAAAAAAAAAAAAAAAAAAAAAAAAAAAAAAAAAACATTACTCCCTTCAGAAATTGTTCCTGATTTTTATTTTTTTATGTTTACTTGACAAATGTTCAAAACTTTGAATTAATTACAAAAGACTCATATACATAACAGTAATTAGACCAATTTAGACATACGGAGTAGAGCTTTGGGGCTCCACTGAACCATCCAATTCATCTCGTATCCAATCCTTACAATCCGAAATCCTTAGAAAAATTTTCTATGCTCCTTACTTCGTCACAAACAAGCATATCCACAAAGATCTTAATATACCATAAGTTTCTGATTTTGCTCAAACCAAATACCCACCCTTTCATAGGAAACTCCACAACCATTCGTACCCATTAGTATCACATTCCATTCCAGAAAACCCTCTGTGACGCCAGAAAAGAAGATGGCCTCGTGACCTTCTAATATAGTACTTCGTTATATAGAACCTTTATAAGTGTTAGCAATGGGGAGTTGCTTTAAAAACAAGTGACGTATCTTTTTTATCATTATCATCATATTTACTTGATGTATTATATTTGTATACACTTGTCAATTATACAATAAATATTTATCTAAATAAAAATAAAAAAAATATTTTCTTGTGTGCTGAATTCGAATATGAAGTGAAAAAAAAAATTCAATTTAGCACCATTTTAGAGAAATTAAACACTGTTTTTGAAAAACCTGCAATAAAATTATTTTTTTTAAAATTTGATTTACTTTTTTTTTTTTAATCCCATGAACATTTTTTATGACTTGTATTTACATGTGTGCTGAATTCGAATCAATAGTAAAAAAAATTCTACCAAGCACCATTTTTTAGAGATTAGAGGTTTAATAAAACTGAAATAGCACTTTTTTTCCCATATTTTTTTTTAACACTTTTTTTTATGAAAAACAGTAATATATAAAATAATAATATTTAATATTGAACATAATTAATGTGTATATATTTTCCTTTTGTACTCTACATCACGTGTCTCCTGTTGTAGTGTCCAACAGCAGTCGGCAAGCATCTTCTTATTGCATTTGCCCCTATACCTTTTTTACATTTGGACTATCTCTTGATGAAATCGTTCCCCGTTTCCGTATTAAACTGCGCCCAACTTGGGAGGGAAGAATTTCAAATGGAAATTCCAAAAAAAAAATGAATTTTTAAGGACATGACCGGCAGTAGACAATAGCCCCTTCTTTTGAGACTGTTAGCCAAAAAAAAAGCCTAATACGTACTTATACTCTCCAAATTTTTTCACTTTGTAACGCATTATAAAAGTTTAAAAATAAAATAGTTTTTTATTTAAGTTTTCAATGATAAAAAAATCCTCGAAATGTCGAAAAACACCCCTAAAACACAAATTTGATAAAAAACGGTGCCTGATTGAGATTTTCTGACTTTGTATTCGTGTTCAGCACCCTTCGAAACATAATAAAACAACATTTTTGTTGAAGGGATTATTGTAAGACATATTTCAATAAATAAAACAGTGAAGGGGCTCGATTGCCGAGCGAGTTGGGGTGAGAGTCCATGCGCGCTCGGTACAGATGGTTGTGGGTTCGAACCCCATCTGTGCGGCTTAAGATCTGTTTCGTGGTGGACACACGAAACCCTCCGCCTAGCTATATAAGCGGGTAGATTATATATCTCAAAGAATGGTATTTAGTTTTTAGTATGTTGGAGCTTAATGTCCTTATGTGCTACAATTATTTTAAAAAAATTATTTAATATCAATTTATTGAACTTCACAACTATACAAATATATACATCAAGTAAACGTGTTGACAACGATTACAATAACATGCCAAAACTTGAAAAGAACTACTCATCAGTAGCACTTCAATAACAATTCTACATTAGAAGGTCTCAGGGCCGTCTTCTTTTCAGATGCCTAGAAGAATTATCGGGAATGGAGTGAGAAACGATTTGAGAAACTAGTGGATTTGGATTTGGTTATGGAGCTTACTATGAAAGAATAAGTATCTAGGTTGTGCTAAATCAGCAACATATGGAAGATTAAGATCTTTATCGATATGTTTGTTTGTGACAAAGTAAGGAGCATTAAGGATTTTTCGAAGGATTTTGGATTGTAAGGATTGGATACGAGATGAATTAGAAGGTTTAGTTGACCATCAGAGTTCAACTCCATATGCCCAAATAAGTCTAATGACTGTCATGTAAATGAGTCTATTGTAGTAAATCGGAAGCTTTGAACGTTTGTCTAGTAAATATTGAAGAAGTCGAAAACGATGAGCAGTTTCCTGTTGTTTTAGTCTTGTGTGAGGATTCCAAGTTAAACGTTTGTCCAGTTGAAGTCTTAGATAGCGGATCTGTTCTACAGAAATCAGTGAAATATTAACCTATAACTAAAAACAACTATAACGTAAAAACGGATAACTTCTGAACTGTGACAAAGTATTTGAACACAGTTTTTATCCCGCTATAAAACAGGCAGAGATAAACGAACGCCCCTTAAAAATAATTTTGTCAGCCGTATCAGTATTCCGTGTCGCGTGCGGCTTATAACGAACTAGTAACGGGATTTAATATAAATACTAGACAAAAAATATTTACGTAAATGAATACTCCTTTTTTTTTTTTTTTAGTAGGATAAAAAATTCTCCGAGGATGGCCAACGAAAATTGCTCACGTGCCCGAGGTAATAAGGAGCTAGGAGAGTGAGAGGATGGAATTGCTATCACTTAAAGAATGTTGTGTCATTAGAGTAGCGGATCTCTGCAGCAGCTGGTCCTCAGCAGTGGCAAGACCTCGCTATTTTGGTCAAAGTAGAGTGGAATTGCCACCACTTTGGGGTCCCGGCGGCACCAGACAATTTGTCTAGTAATAGCATCTCCTAGCAGTCAAAACAAAACTAGGCGGTAAGAGATAGCTTTAACTGTGAGTAGGGATGGCTATCGATATCTGATGTATAAAAAATATCGATATTTTTCTATTTTTTTGCACAAAAACATATACATCAAGTAAATGTGTCGGTAGTGAATACAATATCATGTAAATAACTTGTGAAGTACTGCTCATTAGTAGCACTTCAATAAAAATCTACACTAAAAGATCTCTAGATCATCTTCCTTTCAGACGCCTTGGAGGTTTATCGGGAATGGAGTGGGAAGCAAGTTGGGAGACTAGTGGTTATGGAGCTTACTATGGAAGGATAGGTATCTGGTCTGGACTAAATCAGCAACATATGGAACATTAAGATCTTTATGGATAAGTTTATTGGTAACAAAGTAAGGAGCATTGAGGATTTTTCGAAGGATTTTGGATTGCAAGAATTGGATACGAGATGAATTGGATTGGTTAGTGGAGCTCCAAATTTGATTTTTAATTTAAAAATCATTCCTGATTTAAACATAAAAATTTCAATTGATCTTTGATGTTTATTTATTTGATTAAAAATTATTATCACTCACTGAGTGATAGGGTATTGCATAAATAATAATGATTAAATTGCGATAAAAAAAATGTTGATCAGAAAATAAAAATCACCTTTTACACACAAATTGATTAATCTGTTTGTATACAATATTAATGTACACATTTTCAATATTTTATGTATATATATACATTGAAGAGCAGAAAATACATTTTAAGGTTATATTAAGGTTCAATCAAATCCATTACCTTTTCTGTTCCCTACTTTTATTTTACGAAAGGTACGAACAATTTGTCATTACAATCAATGCGGAAGTCGCAAAAAAACTAGTCTCGTTGAAAACTGATGCCTCTACACGTCCAATTAGGTCTAATCACAGTCATGTAAATGAGTCTTTTGTAATTAATTGGGACCTTTGATCGTTTGTCTAGTAAATGTTGAAGTAGTTTGTAAGATGTTTGTCCAAGTGGAGTCCTAGGTAGCGGGTCTGTTCAACAGGGATAAGTGGAATAAAATTTCTTTTATAAACCTTAAAGCTGGTTAAATTTTATATAAGATTCTATATTTCAAATTTTAATCAATACCGTGTAATATCCACGCTAATACTAGGCTAGTACGCTAAATGTGTATTTTTTGGCAAAACATGACAGATCCGATCTGTTCAGAAGGATGGCATGGGTGTTTCTCGGAATTTAATCAAAATCTGATATATAGGATCTAACAGAAAATTTAACTAGTTTTAAGGTTTAAAAAAGAAATTTAAGATCGGACAAATTGTTAAGGAGTTATAACGAGAGATGAGCCGAGTTCTCAGCTTCCTGCCATGAATGTTTTACGGGACTTGATAAAAACTTCATATATAGGGTCTGACAGTAAATTTAACCAGCTCTTAGATGAAAAAAATCAGACAAATAGTTTCGGAGTTATAGACAAAGGAGTACCAAAAAAAACAACGTGTTTTAGCGGAAAAGTGCGACTTACCGCAAGTTAGTCGCTTTCTCAGCGCTTTGCTCAAAAAACGGCTGATCTTACAGAAAAATGCAACCAGAAAATGTTTTGTTGATAATTGCACGATGAACAATTTTTGTTATAACCTAAATTGACCTCTGAGCAATAGGTCGCGAGATATTCGCGGAAAACTGTCACGATATCAATGTCGATCTTTCACATATTCATTAAAATGCCCTTATAAAGGTGTATACAAAATTTCAGCTCACTAGAAATTTTTCCGCAGTTAGAACCTAAAATGAGTAGACCATTATTATAATCTTTGTTTCACTGTTCTTCCCGATTTTCCCGATTTTTGTGTATTCAGCTTCACAGTCATAACATTTCTGTTTTTTCTACTTAAAATGAAGGATTTCTAATTTTTGGCCGGAAGGTTCTGGTCCCCGGACAACAGAAGGGAACATGTCGTGCAGAACATCCTTAAAAACTGCTCCTGATGAAACGAAATGGTTCCATCCTTTGTTCGGTAAAATGACGGTGGACCTTTCGATTGTAAGGATCAGAGTTACATCCTGCTTCAGGACCCCCCCCCCCCCCCCCAGAAGGCTATAATGCGCAGGCCTCAGGTGTTTAGTGTTAGTGGCCTACCTGTGGAGGTCCTCAGGATCACTCTTTCCCATTAACTCCATTTATCCTGCCCTATAATTCTCCTCCAACTCCTATTTTGCTCTTTCCTGTCTCACTTTTTGTCGAGATTTTTTTTGGTTTCTCTGACGTGTTCTAGGTCCCAAAGGGTGATCTAAAATTATTCTTTAAACATAAAAAATAAATTAAAACTAAAGTTAATTTACAATAGCATATAATTATGTTTAAATTAAGACATAGGTAATGAGAAGTACAGCAGTTGATACATTTATATACATGTATTGATAGATAGATAGATAGAAAATACTTTTATTAATAATATTTACAGAATTTTATGTTATTTACAAAAGTGTTCAAAGTAATATTACTGACATAGCAACGGCTGTCTGTCAGGAGCGCTTTTAATTTGAAAATTATTTTATATCATTATTGTTTTTTTATTTTTAAATATGTATATATTTATTGGTTTATTAACTAATCTATTCACAAACAATACAATCCAAAAAATACAATACAATCTAATTACATATTATATAATCAATTATTAATCATTAATTATGTCTTATACAACAATATCATAATTATCATATATCCTATAACAATATCTCAATTATATCTCAAATAATAACCATAATATATATTCATCCACCTATTATTATACTATTCAATAATATCTAATTATTATCATTTTTATTTATAACATATATTATCAATCAATACATCCAAAGAATTATCAGGTTATTAATAATTAAAATTTTTAATAAGAAAGGAACGGTAGATATAGGCTTCTTTCAAGTAACTCACTAGAGCTGCCCAGTCTTCACCATTTAGGTATTTGACCATATCAATTTCAGTCATAGTAACTACACCAAAATATTTTTTCCTCATTCCCTCCAAGACTTCACAACGTCCTAAATAATGGAATATATCTTCATTTTCTCCAATATTACACATAGAACAAATGTAATTCTGTCCCTGAATGAATGGTCTATAGTTCAAGTTGAGAAGTTCGCCTCTAATTTAAATTATGACGCCTATATCGGATATATGTAAATTTGAATTAATATAATCAATGTCAAAAGATAATTGTTTATAGATTTGGTGATATTGGCCGTTTAAAGCTCTTTCCCTATAACACGTTTCATAATAGATAATTAGGCTAGATTTCAAGGCTTTTAAATCTTTCCCTAATTGTTCTGCTGTATTGAAAACTGTGTTAAGTTGCTTTTGACTTTCTCGGACCAATTTATCCATTCCTTAAACCATAATAGTATATAAAGGTATTGTATCAGTGCTATTATCTATCACAGAGGACAATAGTTTCAAGGTAAAAATAAAACCTAAAATAATAGCACGGAACAGGTGCTATTGGTCTCTAGTGAAAATGTTTATATAACTAAAAATTTAAATCAATATTAAAGTTTAGTGATTTTCAATTAATTTGTTTTTTAAAAAAGCTATAATATGTGAATAACTCTATAACATATAAAGCTTAAAATATATAGTAAAATTTACCTATATTCAATTAAACTATTAAAGTTAATTTCAGATAAATCATTAGAGTTTACAATAGTAGAACTAATGAACCCATCAGTACCAAATTTTAACTACATCATAGTTCTAGAAATATTAAGCAATAATAAAATTTACAATAATTAAAATTTAAATATAGAAAGTTGAGCGGCAGAAACGAGGTATGCCACACTGTCAAATCCAACCAGATAAAAATCAACAAAATTATCTCCGCTCAATAAAAGTTATAACCAAAGCAAAATGTCGATCCTTTGTTTTCTGATATTGCGTGTAAACATGTACGGGTCTTTAGTTACTCCTCCTATTTGCAGACGATATAGTGTGTCTTGCTGATAATGCCTCGGGTTTGCAAAGCATGATGAAAGAGCTTGAACATGTTAAAAAGTGGAATTTGTTAGTGAATTTATCCAAGTCAAATATCATGGTTTTTAGGAAAGGCGGAGGAAAGCTTAGTGAACGTGACTCTTGGATGTTTAATAATCAACGAGTCAAGGTAGTCAACCGATATAAGTATTTAGGGATTACATTGTCTCCAAGTTTGACACTCACTGATCACTTTATTCAAACGGCTCGCCATGCTTTGCTTGGTCTTAATAGTGTTTGGAATAATTTATTTCTAATTAAACATATTCCTCTTTCAGCAAAAAATGAAGTTTTTAAGTCTGTAACCAGATCAATTCTTAGATATGGGAGTCAGGTTTGGGGCTTTCCATATGATGATAAAATAGAAAGTGTCCAGAGGACCTTCATTAAAAAAATATTTAAATTGCCAAAAAATACTCCAAATTACATGATATATTTAGAAGCCAAAATTTCACCAATTCATGTTTTTACCTTTCAATGACAATACAAATACATATTAAAGACCCTAGATCTAGATGGAGGCCGTTTAACGAAATTGGTTGCAGAAGAAGTGATCAAAAGAAAACTATTATGGTTTAAGGAATAGATAAATTGGTCCGAGAAAGTCAAAAGCAACTTGGGGAAAGATTTAAAAGCCTTTAAATCCAGCCTAATTATCTATTATGACTCGTGTTATAGGGAAAGAGCTTTAAACGGCCAATATCACCAAATCTATAAACAATTATCTTTTGACATTGATTATATTAATTCAAATTTACATATATCCGATATAGGCGTCATAATTTAAATTAGAGGCGAACTTCTCAACTTGAACTATAGACCATTCATTCAGGGACAGAATTACATTTGTTCTATGTGTAATATTGGAGAAAATGAAGATATATTCCATTATTTAGGACGTTGTAAAGTCTTGGGGGGAATGAGGAAAAAAAATATTTTGGTGTAGTTACTATGACTGAAATTGATATGGTCAAATACCTAAATGGTGAAGACTGGGCAGCTCTAGTGAGTTACTTGAAAGAAGCCTATATCTACCGTTCCTTTCTTATTCAAAATTTTAATTATTAATAACCTGATAATTCTTTGGATGTTATTGATTGATAATATATGTTATAAATAAAAATGATAATAATTAGATATTATTGAATAGTATAATAATAGGGTGGATATATATTATTTGAGATATAATTGAGATACTGTTATAGGATATGTGATAATTATGATATTGTTGTATAAGACATAATTGATTATATAATGGGTAATTAGATTGTATTGTTTGTGAATAGATTAGTTAATAAATCAATAAATATTTACATATTTAAAAAATAAATAAACAATAATGTATATAAAATCATTATTAAATTAAAAGCGCTCCTGACAGACAGCCGTAGCTATGTCAGTAATATTACTTTGAACACTTTTGTAAATAACATAAAATTCTGTAAATATTATTATTAATAAAGTATTTTCTATCATGTACGGGTCTTCAGTTGTAAGGACTGTTAATGCAGGTTATCAGTTAGTTTTATGGCAGATATTCGCAAGTTTCTTAATAGTCTCTGTCCTTCTGAATTACCAACTCATACATTAAAACTTAAAATTGCATGTCCAATTACGCTTTTACGTAATTTTCAACCACCAAATCAGTGCAATTTTAATCAGGTTAAATTGCTGTGAGTAAAAATATCATTGAAGAAATAATGGTTATCTATATGCTGCAATACATGATTTTTGTTGATGATAAAAAAATAAAACTTCATTAGATAAAATTATCTATTTTCTTTACTTATGAAAGCGGGTGAAACCGCAATGGGGGATGCTAGTCTTCAATATAATATTTGTACAATAATAGAAATAAATATACTAGGAGTTTCAATATCGATTCTGTTGATACCATCGATTTAAATTATTATTGGTATATGTATATACATAATATTATAATTACAGTTTATTATTACTACTTTTTATTATATAATATTACATTTTTCAATTTTAATATCGATCCCTTTTAACCAATCGATATAAACTAGTTTTATAAATTAATAGTCCTAGTTAAATATATAGCTGAAAGATAAAGTAGAGAGGGGTCGTAATTTATCATCTCGCTACTGAAGACATCTCGTTAAGTTACATTGACCTAATTACATTTTACGACTTGACCTGTTAATTATCCAATAAAGTCAAGTTACACCAGCGGGAATTATACCAGTATATTGTATAATTGGAAACCATTCCACTGGAGGAGTGGGGATTATTATAGATGACAGAAATCATTATTTTGTAAATGAGAAAAACATTTATTTTGTTCTAACTATAAACGTATATGACAGTGTTGCTTTTTCAAAATGAATCAAACCTCAAATTCTCGCTACACTTTTAGACCGTCATCTAAGACAAAAATGTTAAATCGACTTTCATTCGAGAAAATAACAGCTTCCCAGAGCGATGGAGGCTTTTGGATATACTCTTCAACAATTTCCAAATGGCACTAACGATTTAACTTGCGAATGATGGTTTCTTCCTGGTTGTACGACCCAATAACCACTTTTCCGTAACATCACCACAGGCGCGAGACAAGCTTGTAGCAATTTTCTAGTTCACGGTTTAAAATTTCCAGATTGAGCAGTATATTTATTTTTGGTGGACGCCCGTTCCGTGGTCTGCTGGATCCACAGCCGAATTCTTTATATTTTTTTATAATTTTAGATATTGTACCCACGTTTTTACTAACACTCCTCCAAATTTCTCTCACAGGACTGCCTTGAATTTGTAAGAAAACTCGTGAATGGCTTTTGGCACTTCCATCATGAATGCTAATCACAGACTAAAAGGATTTGTAATCACGAGACTTTGTTTCTGACCTTAGTCCTTAAAGCCCATAGCAAGTATAATCAGTTGTTATCGTTGAAATGTTTTGTTTTCTGTCATTCCATAAGTGTTTCCAGATTTGTTTTTGCTATAAGCGTATCTTTTTTTTTTTTTTTACTTCAACGTTTTCTGTTGACTGCTGTTGACATTCATGCAATGATATATTATGATAAAATTAAAGATTAATGTTAGTTGTGTAAAATAAGAGTAGTTTCTCTATAGGAAATTGCCTATTTTATACCGGAAAAGCATAACCGTAAGATTTTGCCAAGTGTTTCCAGACTTTTTTTGCCCAGTGTTTTATCTCAATATCAACTCTTTTTTTATATATCGAATAAACATTAATTGTTAATTTAATTTAAATAATTAAAAATTATACAGGTAAGTGGAAAAAATAAGAAATATAAGGAGCATAGACGGTCAGCAGGATTAAGCTATTTAATTTGAAAATTTATTTCGTACAGACAAATGAATCACAGGTAAGCGAAAACAAATAAAAAACATATGAGGATCGACGGTCAAGATGGCAACCCTTTAACATGTTGAATGTTTTTTTTGTTTTTTCCCCTTCATTTATTGATATTTACAACTGTACAAAATAATATACATCAAGTAAATGTGTTGATAGTGAATACAATGGCATGTAAATAAATTGTGAAGAACTACTCACTAGTAGCACTTCAATAAAATCTACACTAAAAGGTCTCTGGGCCATCTTCTTTTCAGACGCCTCGGAGGATTTTCGGGAATGGAGCGGTAAGCAAGTTGAGAAACTAATGGATTTGAGTGGTTATGGAGCTTACTATGAAAGGATAGGTATCTGCTTTGGGCTAAATCAGCAACATATGGAACGTTAAGATCTTTATGGGTAAGTTTATTGGTCTCAAAGTAAGGAGCATTGAAGATTTTTCGAGGAATTTTGGATTGTAAGGATTGGATACGAGATGAATTAGATGGTTTAGTGGAGCCTAAAGCTCAATTCCGTACGTCCAAATAGGTCTAATCACAGTCATGTAAATGAGTCTTTTGTAATTAATTGGGAGATTTGAAAGTTTGTCTAGTAAATATCGAAGTAGTCTGTAACGACGAGCAGTTTCTTGTTCTTTTAGTCTTGTTATGTTCCATGTTAAATTTTTTTTTGTCTATGATGTTATGAATTATTAAATTCTAAAACCAACAGAGAATTCACTTAAATAATTTGTAAGCTTTTGATCGAGTCTGGCACCCAGGACTGCTTTACAAGCTCCGCAAATTCCTTCCCTCAACATACTTCCTTATTATCCGCTCCTATCTTAGTGATAGAACGTTTAAAGTGAACCATCAATTTTCTTACTCTTCCCTCTTTACCCAACCTGCCGGTGTTCCTCAAGGTAGTATTCTTGGTCCCATTCTCTACACGGTCTATACAGCTGACATTCCAATTCATCTTACCACTGTCCTCACCACTTACGCTGATGACACATGTGTATTATCAGTAAACAATAATCCCTTCATTGCCTCCCAAACACTCCAATCCCATATCCTAAACATTCAAGAATGGTGTCAAAAATGGAGAATCAAAATAAATCCGAACAAATCTCATCAAATAACCTTTACCCTTCGTCGTAAAGCTACGACCTCCTGTCCTACAGTATCCTTTAATGATATTCCACTAATCCCAGTTGAACAGATCCGCTACCTAGGACTCCACTTGGACAAACGTCTTACTTGGAATCCACATACAAGACTAAAACGACAAGAAACAGCTCGTCGTTACAGACTGCTTCAACATTTACTGGACAAACGTTCAAAACTTCCAATTAATTACAAAAGACTCATTTACATGACCGTGATTAGACCAATATGGACTTACGGAGTTGAGCTTTGGGGCTCTACTAAACCATCCAATTCATCCCGTATCCAATCCTTACAATCCAAAATCCTTCGAAAAATCCTCAATGCTCCTTATTTTGTCACCAATAAACTTATCCATAAAGATCTTAATGTTCCATATGTTGCTGATTTAGCCCAACACAGATACCAATCCTTTCATAGTAAGCTCCATAACCACTCAAATCCACTAGTTTCTCAACTTTCTTCCCTCTCGATTCCCGATAATCCTCCGAGGCGTCTGAAAAGAAGATGGCCTAGAGATCTTCTTGTGTAGATTTTTATTAAAGTGCTACTAATGAATAGTTACTTTCAAGTTTTACCATGTTATTGTAAGCGTTTTTAACACATTTACTTAATGTATTTTTGTACAGTTGTAAATTTCAATAAATTTTAAATAAAAAAAAAAAAAAAAAAAAAATATTTTGTGAATAATGTGAATTTTCAACGATGGAAATAAGCTCGGAGAAGGGAAGAGATGCTAATTCGGAGAGCTCTTGGATCCCAATATCGCCCCCTCCCCTGAGGGCTTGTAATTACGGAAGTGTAAGGTGCAGATCACTAACTTCCGGTCAAATATGGCTGCTTTCGTGGTGGGGGTATTAGATATCATCAACACTAAATGTCCATAACAGTCAGTGCTAGGGGATCGTAGCGTGTGAGGAGTTTCTATTGTAATTAGTTATGTTTTATAACTTCATTCCGCAAATAACGCTAATAAGGAAAAAAAATTAAGCAAATGACTATAATTCTATATAATTATAACAGAGATTTCCTTTGCTAAAAATCCTCTTTATCATAGAACAGCTTTAAATTAACTGACTAAATTAAGAACTCAAAAGCTAAGGAATTATACAGTATAAAATAATTTTTTATCGTAAGCAATCAGCACGAAATTATTTAAATGAACTCATTCCCTGTTCACTCCATCTCTAAATCTTTCTCACTTAATCAACATACATGTATCCACATCCTCAATTATCTTTTATCCAAAAATATGTAAAGTGTTTATTGCTATACAACAGTTTTCGTAGATGTATATTTTCAATATATTTACATCCATATAGAAAACTATAACGACTAGAAACTGCTTCTTTTTTTTTACTGCTTTAACACTTAAGGTAGGCGCACACCTTTCGTCATCGGACGGACGGCTCGCATCGGACGGATTTGGATTTTATATGTTACTGCTTTAGAATGCCGATACGTACGATGCTGAAAGGTGTGCGCACTTCCTATTAAAATAATAGGTCGAATCTAAAAATCCGATCCGTCCGTCAAATGACGAAAGGTGTGCACTTACCTTTACTAGACAAACATTCCAAACATCCTATTAATTGCAGGAGTCTTATTTACTTGTCCTTAATTAGACCTATTTGGATATATGCAGTTAAGCTTTCGGGTTCCACTAAACCAGTCATTTCTTATCCACTCCCAGCATTCCAAATTAATCACTCTTTATTATGTCACAAATAAACGTATCCATAATGCTCTTGAAGTCATGTGTTGCTTATTCGGTCCAAACCTGACACCAATCCTTCAATGAAAATCTCAATATTCGAATCCACTAGTCCCTCAACTTGCTTCCTATTCTATTCCTGATAACCCTCCGTCTGAAAGGAAGTTGGCCTTGCGACCTTGTAATAAGAACTCTTATTGTAGTGCTAATGGGTAGTTCAGATTAGTGAGGTTCTACTGTAATCGTTTTTCTGAACGTGAAAATATATTACTTAAATAGTTTATTTTCCATGTGATAAAGCCACGAAACGTCGCCCTATGAATAGTTAACCTTTAATAAGGAGATACCAGTTGCGTAGTTTTCACATCTCTACAAAAGATATGAAGCCATATATCGAGTTTTATGTCTAAAAATGTCAGATTTTCCCTTCGTGGTAGGCGATGGAATTCGAATCGAGAAGGAAAGACACCCGGAACATAAAGGAAGAAATATCGAACATGAAGGGAACACTTAATCTTTAAAGGGGCGTAGAATCGAACCAGGAGAGCTATTCAGGAGCACACATAACGGCCCCAGGGCAGTCGTCTCGGCTCGGGGGTTAAAAATTCAGGGCAACAAGTCCTACAAGTTAGTGCCTCAGTTGGCCGCCCCAGTAAAGCGCTCTTTTCATTATTAACATTCCTTCTAATATTTATCCCCTCTCCTATTAAATCCTGATTGTTACTGTCCACTTCTCGATTGGGTCGAGTCCTTCCTCTCCTCCTGTATCACACACACACACACACATATATAACGCCTTCCTACTTCTGACACGTATACCCCTCCCCCAATAAAAAAGTTTATCACTTGAAGTAAACGCATGATGGTATAGAAGGATCAATAAAATTAGGATTGATGAATTAATTGCCACTTCTATTGGGATTATTTTATTACAAAACTAGTTTCGAAAGCTAAACATTCATTTTCAGTTCTAAAACTTACAAAATTTTTTTAACACATCAGCACTTTGTAACATGGATTATATATACTAAAGCTTTCAAAAATGTAAGGCAAGATATCAAAGACTCACCTGAGGAGATCTAACAGATATCTGAAATATATCTATCATGGAAGGGGAAAGGGTGCAGGTAGATTAAATTGTTGGGGTTTACTATGGGATTTCCCTTATGACTAATTTAATTTTTCCGTTCCTAATGGAAACAAATTTAAAGTATGGCTATTAGAAATGTTTATCTGGTCATTTAAACACAAAATTAGATCGGTTTTAAACGATTTTGTTAATTCTAATGATTCATAAATATGTATTTATTAAAAGGTTATGTAGTTATTGGAACAGGTTTCGTTTTGAATTAGCTCTTAAATCGTATACTTAAGAACAATTAAAACGAAGTAGCAGTTACAAAGAAATATCAGGTATCTCATCTCTATTTCCAAAGTTCCTTGAAGTATATATATCAGTTATATATTGATTTGGTTCAGAATTCGCTTTGAATATACATCAAGTAGATGAGAAATTGTGTATTAAATGTAACAAAAATAATTTGTGTAGCAACTACTTATTGGCATTATTCTAATAAAAGTTCTATAATAGAAAGTAATGAGGCGTTTCTGACAACTAGAAGGCTTTAAATTGAGAAACTAGAGGGTATGAATGGGTTTATTTTAAAATGAAAACGTTCAACTAATATTTTGGTTATGTCTTTATATAAAACTAGCATTCCCTGACGCGGTTTCGCCCGCTCTCACAAGTAAAGAACTTAGATAATATTAAGTAGTAAATGATGTTTTATTTATTTATCAATAAAAATCTTATATCGTTGAAAGCCTGCAAAAAGGAAAACTTATTTTTTTTTAAATTTTGTATATACGTTTATAGATATTTACAACTGTACAACAAATATATTTCAAGCAAATGTATTGACAACGATAATAATAACATGCTATAACTTGAAAAGAACTACTTATCAGTTGCACTTAATTAAAAATTCTACACTAGAAGGTCTCTAGGCCATCTTCGTTTCAAACGCCTCGGAGGATTATCCGATATCCATTATCGGAATGGAGTGGGAAGCAAGTTGAGAAAAATCAGATAACTGATTTGAGTGATTATGGAGCTTACTACGAAAGAATAGGTATCTGGTGTGGGCCAAATCAGCAAAATATGGAACATTAAGATCTTTATGGATAAGTTTATTGGTGACAAAGTAAGGAGCATTGAGGATTTTTTGAAGGATTTTGGATTTTAAGGATTGAATACGAGATGAATTAGATGGTTTAGTGGAGCCCCAAAGCTCAACTCCGTATGTCCGAATAGTTCTAATCACAGCCATTTATATCAGTCTTTTGTAATTAATTGGGAGCTTTGAACGTTTATCTAGTAAATGTTGAAGTAGTCTGTAACGACGGGCAGTTTCTTGTCGTTTTAGTCTTGTATGTGGATTCAAAGTAAGACGTTTGTCCAAGTGGAGTCCTAGGCAGCGGATCTGTTCAACTGGGATTAGTGGATTATCATTAAAGGATACTGTAGGACAGGAAGTCGTAGGTTTACGACGTAGGATAAACGTTATTTAGTGGGATTTGTTTGGATTTATTTTGATTTTTCATTTTTGACACTATTCTTGAATGTTTAGGATATGGGATTGGAGTGTTTGAGAGGCAATGAAGTGATCATTGTTTACTGATAACACACATGTGTCATCAGCGTAAGTGGTGAGGACAGTGGTAGGATGAGTTGGGAAGTCAGCTAAAAGGAAAAAATAAATTCATAAGACATCCGCATAAACAACACTTCGAGGTTATCTCCCATTGTTATGAGAATGATTTAATTGTTCGGGTTTTCTGGTCTGGAAAGCACTACATACTATTAAACGCGAGAGAAACAGTGGGTCCGAAGATCCACTTAAACTTTTTTGCAATCGCAGCTAGTTCAGTTGTTATAGTGGTTAGTGATCACAAAAGAAAAATGGTTTGTCCTTTTATACAGTAATATAAAAGAAGTAATTATATAATTTTTGTAATATGGTATTACAAATTTGTACAAATTTTTCTCACATTATACGTTAAACCTATAAACTTTATTTAAACTGGAAAATAAACTTAAATGTTATTTTAAAATAACGCAGTTTTTTTTTGCCATACTCTTAGAAAGCAATAACGCGCTTTGAGGTATCTCCTTTGAACAACCCCCTAACCGATCATTTAAATGTGCTTGAAGACTTTGTTCTTCCCTCCGCGTAAGCGGCAACGCATCACGTTTGTAAATATGTGTAGGTTCTACGCTCGCCTCCGAAAATCTAATTTTAAACTTGCTATATTGAAAGCCAGTGAGTTTGTGACTGAAGAAACTGGATGTTTAGAGAGCATTTTAATTTTTGTTGTAATTGTTTATATTTATTTTCAATAACTGTGTTTTATTTATTTTTATTCTGGTGAAAGTTGTAAGGATTTATTTTATTAGATATTCAATGTAAAATTTAAAACCCTATGATAATGAACATAAACCTCAATTTCGCCGTTAGCTTCTCAATGCACATTGTGTTGAAGAATGCTACTTTTTGAGGTTAATTTTATGGACAGATGAGTCTATTTTTAAAGGGGAAGGCATTTCTACCTATCCATGTATATCGTTGGTTTATATTTGTATTGCTTTCGAATAATGTGGAGGAGCACCATGTTGTTGGAAAATCATATTTTGCCAAACTTCAGATGGAATATCGTGATAAAGTTGTGGTAGAATATTTTCTAACAAATCTTAGTAATTCTCATCAATCAATCTGTTGGGCAAACTAAGATTTTTCAACACTATTCCACAGCAATACAAAGATGAATAAACCAACGATATACCTGGATAGGTAGAAATGCCTTCTTCTGTAAAAACAGACTCATCTGTCCATAAAATTAACCTTAAAAAGTGGTATTCTTCAACACAATGTGCATTCAGAAGCTAACGGCGAAATTGAGGTCTATGTTCATTATCATTGGATTTTAAACCTTATATTGAACTTCTAATAAAATAAATCCTAAATGGAGATATTACAGCTTTTATGGTAAAAAAACGTGGTTTTCTCAAAAAAGTCTTTGATTTATCCTATATCTGCAACGGATTGGAATAGAGAGGTGAGGCTACATTTTTGACCTAGTTTCACCCATTTTTTTTTTACACTAAGAGGTTCTCACCATGTATATGATAGTTGGGTTGACTGTGACTTTGGTTGACTAGTCAGATTGCAAAAAGGCCAATTAGTCCGTCATGCCTATCAAATCTTCTGTTAGAATTCGGGTTACATCAGCAATGTTCGAGGCACTTCGTTTATAGCTTTATAGCCATGAGTTTGTCTACAGGTACAAAGACATGTATCTACAGGTTTTTGTTAATTTTATATTTTTTATTTTATTTTTTGCAAACAGGCCAGCAAGTAACTGAGTGTTTTTTTAAGAAAAATAAAGTGAAGTTCAGAAATTTACTATACTTAGCTCAGATAGCCAATGTGTGGGATTAAAAGATATCGTGTTTATGGACTTATACAGGGTGAGTATCTCATAGTGTAAAATAAAAAAATGGGTGAAACTAGATGAAAATTGTAGCAAAATGCCGCAGACCTTACCTTTCTATTCCAATCCGTTGAATTCCAAATTGAGATCTATGTTCATCATCATTGGGTTTTAAAACTTACATTGAAAATCTAATAAAATAAATCCTAAATAATTATAATTAATAAATAAATTTAATAACATAAGATCCTCTGATCTGGTGTCGCGTTATTGACAGTTTTCTTTTATTATATATTAAACAATAATTTTTTTTCTTTGCTTTTTATTCCAATGAAGAGTTTATTATGTTTAAAATGTACATTTCCATTAAGGGATTGTCATAATGTTTTATTTACACAAGTAACTGATTTCTATGCCAAATGAGAACACCATGTTTTTTCGGCTTCAAAAGTAAATTTCTCCATGAAACCGAAACATAATCATAACTTTTAACATATCATTCGAAAGCTGATTTAAGTTTTTTTAAGATTAGCAGTTTTGTGGACAGTTTTTTTCGAAAAACGGTGAGCTTTGAAGTAATATAAGATATCTTAACTTCCCTAAATAAGGTCAAACTGTTCTTTAGGTCACAAGTTTGTAAAATTCAAGGTTATATATACTTATATGTACTCTCTGTAGTACTCTGTTCTTATCGAAAATTTAATACAAAATTAAAAATGTGGTCAAATTTTGAAAAATATTTTTAAAAAATGGAGATATTACAGCTTTTATAGTAAAAAACATGATTTCCTCAAAAAAGTCTCTGATTTATCGTATATCTGCAACGGATTGGAATAGAAAGGTGAGGTCTGCGGCATTTTTCTACATTTTTGATCTAGTTTCTCCCATTTTTTTTTTTGTTTACACTAAGAGATACTCACACTGTATTTGTGTACATAAAAAATATATATTAGCAAAATACTTTACATGTAATTGTAAATAAAAAAGTTTTGACTGGAATTTGTAATTTTATTGCAATTAGTTTTTTTCGTCTTATTCATCTTATCTTCATCAATTTATCTTAAATTTATATGAATGAATAATAATACTTTTAAGTAAGTAAACATTAGTAATAATTGTACTTATGGTATGAAATAAATTGATATTACGATTTCATAGTCATTTGTCTGAGATAAAAAGTGAAGTACGACTGACGTAACAGTCCCTTATTCTAGGCAACATATTTTAAGCATAGTTTATTCTTGTAGGGCTTAGTACTATGAACTTCTTCTAAAACTTTTAACTGGATTAACTTTCGGATAAACTTTTTGAATTTCTGTTCTAGGACAAGTACTCGGGAAAGTTTTGTAGAGCATCTCGGAGGTGCTGATGTTATCAAGTCGTCTCTGATACCAGTAGCCTTTAGAGGGGTAACTTTGAAATGTTAAAAACACAGATTTAATAGAAACATTTACATTGATATTTAACAACTTCCATTTATCTTAAACTATTTTTTTTTTATCCATTTATTGAAATTTATAACAGTAAAATATATACATCTAGTAAATAGGTTGATAATGATTACAGTGACATGCCAAAACTTGAAAAGAACTACTCATAGTTCTTCTAGGTCTACACTAGAAGGACTCTAAGCCATCTGCTTTTCAGACGCCTCGGAGTATTATCGGGAATGGATTGGGAAGCAAGTTGGGAGACTAGTGGATTGGGGTGGTTATGGAGCTTACTATGAAAGGATATGTATCTGGTCTGGGCTAAATCAGCAACATATTGGACATTAAGATCTTTATGGATAAGTTTGCTTTTAACAAAGTAAGGAGCATTAAGGATTTTCGAAGGATTTTGGATTGTAAGTATTAGATACGGGAAGCATTAGAAGGTTTAGTTAAGCCCCAAAGCTCAACTCCATATGTCCAAATAGGTCTGATAACTGTCATGTTTATGGGTCTTTTGTAGTAAATCGGAAGGTTTGAATGTTTGTCTAGTAAATGCTGAAGAAGTCGAAAACGACGAGCGGTTTCCTCTCGTTTTAGTGTTGTTGTTATTCTTAAGAAACTTGGTCCCAGAATAAAATTATTTTTCTATTTCTATAATCACATTTACATATAGCGAAGAATACCTCAGTGGAACAAGTCCTACGCAGAGGATCGACGCTTCTATATGGAAATCAATTACGCTAATTCGAACAGAAAGGGGTGGATCCTTCTACGGCCGAGGAACGTTTAATGGAAGAGTGTGCCTCGGTTTAATCGCAGCTAATCTACGGATCGTGGCCCCTGGTTCCCGGCCTGTACAAATTGCAGTGTCAATATAATGAGCCCGGATCGTCCGTGAGAGACAACGCACGAAGAGGATTGCACAACAGCTAAGACCGGTGAGTCAAATTATAGCTTGTGTATTTCCAGCTCCAGTAGTGGTCTGGAGCTACCACTCCGCTAAGGACGGTAGTTTCCTCCGCTCGGATAATGGGACACGTAAAGCAGAGTTTTTGGCTTCGCCTCTTATCACGTGATGACCGGCTAAGCGTTATTATTGTTATTAGGGGCCAACATTAAACACAGCGCAGCGGTACCCTGGATCGGGGTTTGTGTCCGGTAGGAGAAGGTTTTATTTAAACGGGAAACCAAGATGTGCTCGGGTCGAGAAGAGTATGAGCAGACATGCAAGCATCCTCATTGATGGGCAAACCAGACACTAATTGACGCCATAATATTTTTTTTTTTATATCAATTTATTGAAATTTACAACTGTACAAATATATACATTAAGTAAATGAACTGATAACGGTTACAATAACATGTAAAAACTTGAAAAGAACTACTCATCAGTAGGACTTCAATAAAAATGCTGCACTAGAAGATCTCTAGGCCATCTTCTTTTCAGACGCCATCTTCTTTTAGAAGATTTGAGTGGTTATGGAGCTTACTATAAAAGGGTAGGTATCTAGTCTCGGGAATTATAATTTTTATGGATTTTATTGGTCACAAAGTCGAAGATTTTTCGAGGAATTTTGGATTGTAAGGATTGGATACGCAGTTGAGAAAAATAGGTCTAATCACAGTCATGTAAATGAGTCTTTTGTAATTAATTGGATTTGAAAGGAGTAAATGTCGAAGTAGTCTGTAATGACGAGCAGTTTCTTGTTCTTTTAGTCTTGTTATGTTCCATGTTAATGATTAATGATTATCGGGAATGGAGTGGGAAGCAAGTTGAGAAACTAATGGATTTGAGGACTTATGGAGCTTACGATCAAAGGTATTGCGATCAAAGTATCTGGTTTGTGCTAACTCAGCAACATATGGAATATTAAGATCTTTATGGATAAGTTTATTGGCGACAAAGTAAGGAGCATTTACGATTTTTCGAAGGATTTTGGATTGTAAGGATTGGATACGATATGAATTAGATGGTTTAATAGAGCTCCAAACCTCAATTCCATATGTCCAAATAGGTCTAATCACAGTCAGTTAAATAAGTCTTTTGTAATGAATTGGGAGGTTTGATCGTTTGTCTAGTAAATGTTAAAGTAGTCTGTAACGACGGGCAGTTTCTTGTCAATTCAGTCTTCTATAATATTTAATTTTGAAAAATAAGCTTTAATAAAAATACAAAAAAGTTGGATGGAAATCGCTTTTAAATAATAGATGCCAAAGTAAAAAGATAAATATATTACAATAAATAATCATACTAATATACAAAAGCCGTTTTTGGTTTGTGGTCACTAACCACGCAAACTACAGAACCAATCTGTACGCAATCTTAACTACATCATCTTACAGACATTCTACAAAATGACAAAATCGTAGACAAAATTTCGAAATGACTTTTAATTAAATTTATCTATCGATCTATCTCTATCCATAAAATAGTATTTTCTAGTAATTGTAGTGTAAAACACTCAAGCCTTTTTTTTTTAAAGTTCTTCATGATGTGTAACACCACAGTTCTTGAATAAACCATTCAGTCAAATAAACACTTGCAGTGGGTTCTCGCAAGATGGCTATTGCACCGAGTGTATCGATCTATTGAAGTGCAAGATTATCATGATTGTATTATATTATTTTCTATAAATCCACAGCTATTTTTTAATTTTTTTTAATATCTTGATTATGAGAAAAATTTACTAAATGTCACAGTGTACTCACTTTTTTTCCTGTGATTATATTTTAAAGTAAAGATAGACTAGACAGACCGTTAAAATAATAATTATTTAGTCTAGTGTATGTTATAATATTCAATTATTAATAACAATTAATGTCTGTAATTATTAAAAACATTAATAAGTTTATAATTTGTTATATAATCTTTTAGTAAAATTAATTATTATAAATAAGTTGTTTCTTTTTCATTTATGGTCATAATTACAGTCATACCTCACTTTCAACATTTTTTACGACACTTTCAACATTTTTTACAACACTTTCAACATTTTTTTAGTCAACATTTTTTATTTTCCTGATTATTTTATCATGGATTCCCTATGGGTAGACATTAATAAAACTCCAATTAAAAAAAATTTACAAGCCATATTTTTTGTATTTGACAGCCATTTTAAAAAGATGATTTAGTGAATTTTATGAAAAAACGAGGTTTACGGAAAATTTAATTGCGAAGTCATTTTTAAAGATATCAGAATTATTACAGTCATAATTACAGTCATGCCTCACTTCATATCATTGATGTGTTCTGATTTGCATCTAATGAAAATTGCATTGAGCTATATTTCAAACGCACAATGAATCTTCATTTTACATGACCAAAGGTCTCCAATGACAGTCTACAAAATGCTCATAACACACTATAACGATTTATGATTTCATCCTCGGACGACCTCGTTTTCAAACTCATCCCGGCTTTTCATACAGTAGTTTCCTTGGGAGACGTTCACTCCACATCTGTTTCACATGTCCGAGATAGTAAATAAAGAAAAATGAATGTAAAAAATATTTTTTACATTCTACGTAAAGAAAGTAAATAATTCGAGATTTCCATTTGTAATGCAAAGAAATATGCTGATATGCTTTGTTGTATGTAAAGAATCATTTTGGTATTTTTAATAATAGCCGAATCTTCAAAGCTCCCTATAAATTGCAAAAGACTTATTTACATGACAGTAATTAGACCCATTTAATCTTTGGAGCTCCACTAAACCTACCAATTCTTCTCATATCCTATCCTATCTCATATCTAACTTAAAATCCTTCGTAAAATCCTCAATGCTCCATGTCATATCACTAACAAACTTATCCTTAAAGATCTTTATGTTCCATATGTTGCAGATTTAGCCCAAACCAGATATCAATCCTTTCATAGTAAGCTCCATAACCACTCAAATTCCCTAATTTCTCAACATGCTTCCCACAATATTCCTGACATTCCTCCGAGGCGTCTGAAAAGAAGATGGCCTAGAGACCTTCTAGTGTAGAATTTTTATTGAACTGCTACTGATGAGCAGTTCTTTTCAAGTTTTGCCACCTTATTGTAATATTTAACAGCACATTTATTGATGTATAAATTTTGTACAGTTGTAAATTTCAATAAATTGTTATTAAAAAAAAAAATAGTTTATATAATATCGACACATAGGTATCAGACTTAAAAGACAAGAAACTGCTCCTTTTACATTTACTAGACAAGCGTTCAAAGCATCCTATAAATTGCAAAAGACTTACCTATTCACATGACAGTAATTAGACCCATTTAATCTTTGGGGCTCCACTAAACCTCCTAATTCTTCTCATATCCTATCCTTTCAATCCAAAATCCTTCGTAAAATCCTCAATGCTCCATATCATTTCACTAACAATCTTATCCTTAAAGATCTTTATGTTCCATATGTTGCTGATTTGACCTAAACCAGATATCTATCCTTACATAGTAAATCCACTCAAATCCACTCGTGTCCCAACTTTCTTCACATTCAATTCCCGATAATGCTCCTAGGCTTATGAAAAGAAGAAGACCAGTAGTTCTTTACATGCTATTAACTTGTCACTGTAATAATTTTCCATAAATTTACTTGTTGTATATAATATATACAGTAGTCAATATCAATAAATAGTTACAAAAAAAAAAGTAAAAGAAATTAAAGTGCAATAAAAAAAAATGTTTATTATTATTTTATTGAAATATATGTACAATATGCCTCAGTTAAGGGCAATAAGTAACAGTGCTAATGATGTAGTTCATTCTTACCATATATATAAGTTCTCATCCATACACTATTGATAATAATAAGAGATAAAATACAACAGTCATAATACAAAAAATAAATCAAATAGTCATTATACAAAAAAATTAAATAAATAAAAAAATAATTGTTGATACATTCATACTCTATGTACAATACAGCCACACTCAGCCTAGGGGACCCCGAATCGAGCCTATTCCCCCACTTATTGGGAGTCAAGGCCAGACCCGTAGAGATCCCAGCGCTGCTCTCTCAGCTGCATCACCAGTAATATCCAGTGGAGGCTGAGTGGGAGCACTATAGCCACATATGCTCAGAACTTGAGTAGAGAAGCTGATCATTACCAGGACTCCAACATAACATTATATTACAAAAGGTCTCGGGGCCATTGCCGTTTCAATCTTCTGGGGGGAGGGTTATAGGGATGGTTAGAGCTGGACAAGGATTGAGCGAAATAAAAAAAAAAAAAGTAAAGAAAATGGGACATTCAATCATCGTAAAGAAATTGTGAAGAATGTATTCTACTAAGTACTTAAGTTATTAATTTTTTTTTTTTTTACTGAATAAACAGCCTACACTGAATGGTGCTGGCAGAATTGCGCAGTATGTAGTAGGAAGATCCAATACTCCGAATGAACTGACTCAAGCCGGCGAATTAAGAAAGTATCGAAGAGGCAGTGATTTGTCTAGGATACTGTAAGAGCTTGATACTGAAGGACTGTATTCTAGCTAGAGCTGGGAGTTGGGGAAGAGAGTTGGATTGATGCCATTCAGTTGGTAATTGCGTTAGCCTGATCTATGTCTTGTCTGGAGGCTCCAGGCTGGAGCGAGCAATTATTGAGAGCCCCTGGAAGTAGGAGCTGGAGATCTACCGCCTCCTCCGGGTCTACTCAATAACATTATCAGCTGGAGTAGACTGCATCAGTCGGGGGTGTCACTTCTTGTAATCTATATCGAAATGGAGTCAGTTTAGCAGAATTTTCTATAAGTGTATATTTGTTTGCTTTTTAAACGGTTTCAATCGTAAAATTTTATATTATGTCCTATTTAGTTGTATGAATTAAATATATAAAGAAAATATACAATATTTCTGAGACCTATACTTATAAGAAACAGAAGGAAAATAACAGTCATAATCTCTAAGCTTGTCTCACAATTTAGAGGGTCCAATGCTAAACTATAGAAGGTTATTAGATGCCATTCTGGTTCCAAAAGCCAATGGAGGCTGTGTGAGAACTAAACTGCTCACAAATTGAAGTGGACCACTTAAGAAATTTTATATATTTTATAATTTTGTTTGCTTGATTGATAATATAAATCTAATTGAACTTGTCTAGGACAAATTCCAACGCCAATTACACATGAGTTCACCTGACACTTTAATTGAGGAATAGGCTTCTTTACCTCGACATTATATATTGTGCTTAGTAAGGAGTATATTAGTGCCGATGTGAAGCGTTAATTCAAAGTAGAAAGGGTCTAATAACCTACTGAAGAATGAATGTGAAGAAGAATGTGAAAAATACATAGTATCTTTTAGAGTTTGTAAAAATTGTATTGTGATTTATATTTTTTTAATCATTTAATTTTTTAAAAATATATTTTTCTGAATTTTTTTTAAACAAATACCATTATCAATGAATAAGTAAGGTATTATAAACAAAAAGAAAGAAAAAAAAAATAGAAGTATGGTTAAAAAAGAGTCTTACCTAACTTTTGATGGTCAACTTTGAAATGGTCAACTTCAATTTGTGAGCAGTTTATACAGGATGAGTATCTCTTAGTGTAAAAAAAAAAAAAAAATGGGTAAAACTAGATCAAAAATGTAGACAAATGCCGCAGACCTCACCTTTCTATTCCAATCCGTTGCAGATATACGATAAATCAAAAACATTTTAGAGAAAACCACGTTTTTTAGCATAAAAGCTGTAATATCTCCATTTTCTTTAAATATTTTTCTAACCTTGACCACATTTTCGAATTTAGCATTAAATTTCCTATAAGAGCAGAGTACATGTAACCATGAATTTTACAAACTTGTGACCTAAAGAACAGCTTGATCTTCCCCTTTTTTAGGTAAGTCACAATGTCTTATATTACTTCAGCGCTCACCGTTTTTCGAATAAACTATCCACAAAACATCAAATCACAAAAACATACAAATTTAATCAGCTTTCGAATGATATGTTGAGCGTAATGATTTTGTTTCAATTTCATGGAGAAATACACTTTTAAAACTGAAAAAACATGGTGTTCTCATTTGGCTTACAAATCAGTTACTTGTGTAAATAAAACATAATGACAATCCCTTGATAGAAATGTGTATTTTAAACATAATAAACTCTTTTGCAAGTTCCAGTGAGATTTGAAGTTTTGTGGATAGTTTTTTTCGAAAAACGGTAAGCGTTGAAATAATGTAGCGTTGTAACTTCTCTAAAAAAGGTGAAGATCAAGCTGTTCTTTAGGCCACAAGTTAGTAATGTTCAAGGTTAAATGTACTCTGCTCTTATAGAAAATTTAATGCTGAATTCGAAAATATTGTTAAAGTTTGAAAAATATTTTTAAAAAATTGAGATATTACAGCTTTTATTGTAGGAAAACGTGGTTTTCTCAAAAAAGTTTTTGATTTATCGTATATCTGCAACGGATTGGAATAGAAAGGTGAGGTCTGCGGCATTTTTCTACATTTTTGATCTAGTTTCACCCATTTTTTTTATTTTTACACTAAGAGATACTCACCCTGTATTAGCGGAAAATCGATGACCATTGTCATAAATTATGAGAACAATGTATGAGTATTTATATAGCTGTGCTAAATTAAGAATTGATAAATTATTTTACTACTTATGTGATATAATAATAATAGCCTTTTATTATGTCCATAACTCAACAAATAAACCATAATTTAAATAAATACAATAAAAATAAAAATTTAACATATCTACAAATAAGTCCACAATTATTATCATATTTACAAACAAAATTCTTCTGTGAGTTTGAACATGGGCCTTTCCTCAGGGAGTATAGGTCTAGACTTTCCCAGGTGACCAGCCTACTAAGAAGCCGGGTTCGCGATTTGGATCCACTTCTCTTTCCATTTATCTCTGTCCCTTGCCATTCTCCACCATAGTGGTCCGGCTTTCTTCTTAAAGAAGTCACTCCATCTTTTCAACTGTCTTCCTCTTCGCCTTTTGTAGTAATAGGGTGTCCAAACAGTCACTTCCATTGACCACCTTTTATCAGTTCTCCTTAAGATGTGCCCCTCCCATTCCCATTTTTGCTTCTCGATATGGTGAATTATGTCTTTCAGGCCAGTCTTCTCTCTGATGATACAACTCCTAACCTTCTCCTTCCTACTTATCTTTATCATATTTCTTTCTATTCCTCTTTGCCAACTTATCAGTTTCCTTGTTTGTGTGATATATAGGAGGTTTTAAATATTATGTTAATTATTATTACGGTAAATGTGTTAGGCAATAAATCAAATATATGGTGTCATTCACAAAGGTTTCTGGGAAGAAACATGTAATACGACAAAAATATTAATATCAGCAAAATGGACATTTACAGAAGTTAGATATAATATCAACCTTGTGGATAGATTTGAGACCGAAATGTTGATAAGATGATTGTAAAAATCATGGGCTAATTTAGTGCATTTGAGTTATGAGAGTGTGGAATGGAGGGGCGTGAGTGGTTAGACATTGGTGGTGGAGACATCAAGCATTCGGGCTCTCTAAGCCTTTTTATTTATTCATTTAAATAAGAAACAGTTTGGAAATCGTTATTAGGGAAAATTTATGTATGAGTAGATATAATTTCTCAAATCTTGCCTTCATTTTAAATCTTTTATTGTACATTAATATTTTCATATAAAAAGTTTATTCCAGGGAGAAGTTCCATTTTTTTGGTTTTTCGATAATATCAATGAACACATTGTAGAGTGCATGGAATATGCCATAACATTTGACTTCATAGCTTCGTTAGGAATAGTTGGAAGATAAACATACTAACAGTCCCCGCCCCTGGGGGGTGAGCTAACGGTGTGGGGAGGGGAGAAGTTTCATTTTTTTGGTTTTGGTGAAAAAGCAAATGTCACCTTATTTTGATTCTGACGTTTTTTCTGAGAAACAATTGTGGAACGTAATAGAAGCAAAAGTTTGACAAAAAATGAGGTGACATTTGCTTTTTTTCCGAAAATAACCAATTTTCAATAACTTATATCTCGTAAACGGTAAGAATTACGACAAATTTATAAATAATAAATTGTATAGTAAATTTAATTAGCTTTTATGTTTATTTGAAACATATTTTTCTAGAGTCAACCGTTTTCGAGTTATTATAGAAAAACCAAAAAAATGAAACTTCTCCCCTCCCCCCCACCGTTAACTCACCCCCCCCCCCATAGGTGGGGACTCTTAGTATGTTTATCTTCCAACTATTCCTAACGAAGCTATGAAGTCAAAAATTATCGCATATTCCATGCACTCTAGAATGTGTTCATTGACTGGACTATATTATTAACTATAAACTTTTTTTTTTTTTTATATTTAGATTATATTCACAATTAATAACATATAAAAATGACAACCAGTGAATGTGATGACAGTAAAAATGAGAAAATTAAAGCTTGAGAAGCAAGATCTCACTTGTTAATAATATTTCAGGAGATCTCAGTGCAGGTTTTAATTTTATTGTTAAGGCATTCATTTTTAAAAACTTCATACAAATGTGATACATTCTTATTACTTCATTATTAAAAACTTCAAGATGCTTCAAGAAGAAAAATATTCTTATCTTTCCAAATAAAAGAAACTTAAAAACGTAAAAAAATTTCTTCGCGAAATAAAATTGGAGTGGTTATACTTTTTAAACTGGAGCGCAGTCTCAAGGGCTACATCCTTCGCCCGACTTCATAGCCCCTTATTTTAAAAAAAGCGATGAATTTCTAGTAGCGGGTATGTGTTGAACTCCTCCAGCGGTGCGAGCATAGAACTGAAACTACCGCCGTATCCTCCTGAATTTAAGGGAACAGTCATCCACTTCAGAAGAGTTCCTTGCCCAAGAGAGGAGTTGGTAAAAATTGAACGAGAGATTTTAAAGCCGGTGCATTTCATCTCGCTTCTTTACTGCGAGGCATTCCAGCAACTGTATATATCCCCCGGTTCGTCCTCTCTGTCTGGAATAAATGTAAATAATTCAAGTTTATTCCAGCCGTGCATTGAAAAATAAAAATTTTACCTTTACTACATATGCAATGTATATAAATAAAGAGCTATATTAAAGGACAGGGTAGTATTATACGAATTAGGATTTTGAGAAGTATCAGTCAAAAATTGTAGGCAGTGTTTGATGTAAATAAATTATAAATTTACTTTGCCAACGTTTAAGTCACAACTTTTATGGCCATCATCAAAGAAGATTGAATTTTTTTTTTTATTTATTTATATCAATTTATTGAAATTTACAACTATACAATAAGTAAATGGGCTGATAACGATTACAATAACTTGTCAAAGCTTGAAAAGAACTACTCATCAGTAGCACTTTAATAAAAATTCTACACTAGAAGATCTCTTGGCCAACTTCTTTTCAGAAGCTTCGGAGGACTATCGGGAATGGATGGGAAGCAAGTTGAGAAACTAGTGGATTTGAGTGGTTATGAAGCTTCCTATGAAAGGATAGGTCTGTACCTATAGGTTCACCTGTAGGATAGGTCATATGCCTATGAAAGGTATGGGCTAACTCAGCAACATATGGAACATAAAGGTCTTTATGGATAAGTTTATTTGTAACAAAGTAAGGAGCATAAAGGATTTTTCGAAGGATTTTGGATTGTAAGGATTCGATACGGGAAGAATTAGAAGGTTTAGTTGAGCCCCAAAGTTCAACTCCATATGTCCAAATAGGTCTGATAACTGCCATGTAAATGAGTCTTTTGTAGTAAAGCGGAAGGTTTGAGCGTTTGTATAGTAAAGCAGTTTCCTGTCGTTTTAGTCTTGTATGTGGATTCCAAGTTAAACGTTTGTCTAAGTGGAGTCCTAGGTAGCGGATCTGTTCAACAGGGATTAGTGGAATATCATTAAAGGATACTGTAGGACAGGAGGTCGTAGGTTTACAACAAAGGCCATTTGGTGAGATTTATTAGGATTTATTTTGATTCTCCATTTTTTGGTTAGAAAATTTTAAAAAAAAAGAAAAAAAAAAAAGGATTTCGCAATCCGAATTCAATAGAAAATACGTTTTTAGTATTTGTTTTAATACCAAACGCGCGAACTACTAATACAATACATATATTAGTATATATATATTATATTATAATATATTATATATATTTTTTTATTTTATATATATATATACAGCAAAAATGCCCATAATGAATGATATTTTTTTTCCATGAACAGCAATCACAATACTAAACTAATGTAAACAAGAATCAGCAGAAATTTTTGTTGACATATTACAAACAGAGTAAACAATCCACCATTCAGATTAATTCATCAAATAAGAAATGACCGTAATGATATAAAAATATTATATTTACTTATTTGCCAAACCAATATAAGAAACAATCAAGAAGGTTTCAAAAATTATCTTACGTTGTGAAGAAAATGAAATAGATCAATGCTTAGGAATCGACTTTAAATCATCGATTATTCTCAATAATCATAGGTATTGAGGATCATCTTTTAGAATCGATATATCCTTAATACGATCTATATGTTATCATTTATTATCTTCAAAAGAGTATATATTTAATCTTTTTAAATACACTTTTATTAACATTACGTGTATGTAATGGAATCTTGTAATTTTCACCAATTTCCAGCTATTTGATTATCTTGAAAATTTGCACACGTGTCAAGAACAAATGACAATACAATAATTGCACAACTTTGTTTTAATATTCTTACTTAGTCCAGTCGAAATACCCTCAAAAAGGTGGGGGGGGGGGTCTGCCTTGCAAAAGGTCAAGTAGTAGGTTTTATGATCCATTATGGTCCAGGTGGGTCCTGAGAATAAAATATCAAAAATGTTACTACATTTGAAAAGAAAAAAATTTTTAGGGGGCAAAAAAACCCAACATTTTTGCACTTTATTCAGATTTTAGCAAAAAGCATACAAAAATGCTTTAAATCGAAAAATATGTTATTTACAAAATTAAAGTTTATTAAATTGTGCGTCTAAAGACATCCCTTAAGCTGAATTTGATTTCAGTGTTTACCCATAATCGGTTGTCAAACATCGAAGAATTTTTCCAATTTATACCAAAAGTTAGTTTTGGCCATATTTAAGAGTGTAATACATAAAAATGGCTAATCCTATCAAAAAAATGTTATATACTAATAGTTGCAGATCATTAGATTTTGCCTAAGATAGGTTGAGTTCGGTTAGCTTTTAAAGCGTGTTTTTTTAGTTTTTTAAACTATAATTTTTTTAATATGTTTCTTAAATTTCTTTTTTTATGAATTATTTTGTTGTACTTTAAATATGTATTATATATAGATCAGAATATACAATATATAAGATAAATACTGGATAGAGAAAGAGTATAGACACCGTATAGAAGTAGAGCGGACAGAGAGATATAATAAATGGACTGTTAGTTGCCTGGACTAGAGCTGGAGATGGTTTTTAGCCTGGACTCCAGTCACTTGACACCGATCCATCACCTCCCCCTCCAGGAGTACTATACCTTCTACTTCAACAGGAGCGGTTAGTCCTCTACAAAAGGATGCTTCATCTACCAGGATGTCTTCCTCCCGGTATAAATTCAGCCTTTGAGGTTTTTTAATATTTTTTTTTCCCACTCAATATAAACCAATTCTTGCATAGAATTTTGTTCATTTTGTTGCTCTTTCAGTTGTGGAAACATTTTCTGAAATTTAATCAGACAAACTCAGAGAAATTTAAGTGTTTTAGGTAACTAATGAAAAATTTAAGATATAGTTTTTGGTCGGTGTCATTTCAGAGATTAGTATAAAAAACCATTCCCAAAAAATAAGCCAGATTTTTTACAGTTTTAAATATCACAGATTGTGACATTGGAAGCAGCTGAAGTCATTGTCAGTTACCAAAAAATGAATTTTTAACCTGAAAAAACTAAATCCATAATATTCTCTCTGAAACGTCGTATCCCTAATCTTGACGTTATATTAAATAACCGAAAAATTTCTCAATTTGATGAAATAAAGTGCCTAGGCTTAACATCAGAAAGAAAGTTAATTGTAAGGATTGGATACGAGATGAATTGGATGGTTTAGTAGAGCCCCAGAGCTCAACTCCGTACGTCCAAATAGGTCTAATAACAGTCATGTAAATTAGTCTTTTTGTAATGAATTGGGAGGTTTGATCGTTTGTCTAGTAAATGTTGAAGTAGTCTGTAACGACGAGCAGTTTCTTGTCGCTTTAGTCTTGTATGTGGATTCCAAGTAAGACGTTTGTCCAAGTGGAGTCCTAGGTAGCGGATCTGTTTGACAGGGATTAGTGGAATATCTGTTGGACAGGAAGTCGTAGGTTTACGACGAAGGGTAAAGGTTATTTGGTGAGATTTATTTGGGTTTATTTTGATTCTCCATTTTTGACACCATTCTTGAATGTTTAGGATATGGGATTGGAGTTTTTGAGAGGCAATGAAGGGATCATTATTTACTGATAATACACATGTGTCATCAGCATAAGTGGTGAGAACAGTGGTAGGATGAGTTGGGATGTTAGTCTAAAAATTTAAAATAAAATATTGAAATAAAATAATTTCAATAGAAGTGTCAATTAATTCATCAATCCTGGTTGCATTGATCCTCTTTCATCATGCGTACCTCAAGTATAACATTTTTCTTTCTATTAAACATGATGATTGAAATAAATTAAGTATATCACTTTATAAAAAGTTGAATATTTCTCTTAAAATAGAATATTTAGATTTAGCTAGAAATGATATTTATTAAATATTAAATAATAAAATTGGCAAGGGCAAGGAAGTCGTAAACATGTAAAGCTTTTTTGGACTTTAAACCTTGGAATATTAATGTACCAAGTAAGTATTGTCGTCAAAAACTTGGATAAAGCCACCTTAACTCAGAATACCTGTTTTATTCCAGAATACCGTATTTTATTCCTGATATGCAGAATTATTAGAACCACTTCACTCAGGAGATCCATTATCCATTTTTCCTCAAGTGACAGGACCTCCAAGAAGCGCCGAGGATTAGCAGTGATTGAGACCTTCCGGGCGATCCACCTTCAATCAAAGGAGCCAATTAGGGTTTTAAGGGAGGGCGCCACGGCGAAGACTCCTGAGGTAAGCTGGATTAAATCTTAACAAAAAGTGACAAATTGAATTAGAAGGGATCTAATAAAAGAGAATGAAGGAGGAGGAAGAGACTGGGGAGTATTTCTTTATTAAACAGCTGATGGGGGGGTGGATGGGGGGAGGGGAGGCATTGGTAGATCGGAGACGCTAGGAACCTTAGCGCCGACCATTACTTTCCCTCTCCTTCCTCCTTCCTCCTGCCTGCCTAATTCAGGAGCGGTCTTAGTTCTGTTGTATCCTTAAGGAAACTTTAATTTTCATTAGCCTGATGGAACGCGAGGAATATATCGCAATTGGAAGTCTTGACAATTAATTCCTACTTCTCCAAATATTTATTTAAAAAATCAAGTAATATTTGATATGTCAAATTACCTAGATAACAAGTTGCAACTATTAACCTTCTAAGCAGAACTTTTAATATCTAGTTGTTGAGAATTGCTTAGATTGCACTTCTTAATGAGGCCTTAATGTATCTATTTTAGAGCAAAATGTAATTACAGGATTTTGGAAATCGATCAAAAATACTGAAAAAAATATTTTTACTTAACGACAGCTTGGGATTTATCAACAAAACGTCTGCTTGGAGGTAAAAGTCATTAATTAACAAAATCAATTTTTTTCCTTTTCAATATTCAAAAGGGAAAATGCTCATTAACCTTCCACAGGTTGCGCCGTTGTATTTTGAACAACACAACTAGTTTTCTCTCTCTTTCACTTCCGGCTAGCTTCTCGAAAAATTGGCTTTAGCTATTCCTCGATATACTCCTCTATTTCTCTCTTTCATCTTCTCTTTGGATCTTCTCTTTCACCTACCCTATTTTCTATTTATATTAACGACTTGCCGAATCGCATCCACTACTCCCAATATCATCTTTATGCTGACGACTTGCAAATATATTTATCCTTTCATCCTTCAAATATGCTAGAGGCGACTTGTAAGCTACAGAAAGACATAGATAGCATTAACCTTTGGGCAGTGGAGAATAAATTAAGTCTAAATCCAGAAAAAACAAAGGCTATTCTCATTGGGTCAAAACCTCACCTAAAAGCTCTTCCCTACTATCCACTGCTTTTCCTAAAAAACCGTCCAATTCATTTCCAAAATTCCATTAAAAATCTGGGAATAACTTTCGATAAACATCTTGCATGGAATTGCCATATCTCTCAAATCACGAGAAAATCTATTTTTATTCTTAAGCAACTTTCACATTACCGTGATTCATTACCATTAAGTACTCGAAAACTTTTAGTATCATCACTCATTTTTCCTATGGATGCGTAGTATATGGAGGACTGTCTGATGAGCTCGAGATGAGATGTAAAAGAGTAATGAACTGTTTTATTAGATTTATTTTCGGGATCTCCTGACGTTCTCACATATCTCACAGGTATTCTGAAATCGGGTGGCTGTACCCCGGTTTTCGACGTCAATACTTCCTGGGTGCTCTCATATTTCAAACCTTGAAAACCAAAAAACCCACCTATATCCATGACCTCCTTACTCTGCGCTCCTCCATTCACCTCTTAAATACTAGAACCCAACCCATCAACCTATACACTCCGGCGCATCGAACTGCATCCTTCGAGAAATCCTTTATTATCCGCGCTCCCTGGTTATGGAATTCATTTCCCATCACAATTCAAAAAAGATCCACTCTTACTTCCTTTAAACACTTTATAATAGTATACATAAGATGTATCATTTTACAAGATGTCACAGTTATCTTGTAACATATAATTTAATTATTTATCTATTTTTATTATTATCTATTGTTATTATTTATTATAATTAATTATCAAAGCCAGACGATTGTCCTATGTACTGTAATCATATGTTATTCTTAGGGGACAAGCAGTCCCAGAATAAAGTTCATTTTCTTCTTCTTCTTCTTCTTCTTCTTCTTCTTCTATTTAACGCCAATTAATAGAGGTTGAAACCAATAAAATTAGAAGATATTCCTCGAATTCTGCTGAAGCTAGACGAGGAAGCAAAAAGAACCGGGCAATCAAATCAAAACTTAAATTTGAGTAAAAAGGAAATATAAAATGTTCTAGATCATGATTCAGAAACTGATGCTGACGGTAGTTATGGAGATGACGCGGGGGGGGGGGGAATGGGGGGGGGGGGAGCCTAAGGAATTCTACTTTTTATTTCTAAAAGTTATTCCTAAAAAAAAAAATGATTTGCAGTAATTTTTCATTAAAAAAATCACTTTAGGCATGCAAATAATTATATCTAACAATAATATTGTAAATAAAAATTGTCTAGTTATAAATTTGTTTTTATTCCGAAAAACGGACGGACAGCGCTCATATTGGATCCTACTGTAAGGTATGAAAATAATAACCTCGATCAATCAGGTGAAGTAGAAAGGGAGAAAATGGATATTTATGAAAAATGTATCCCTTTCCTCAAAGAGAAATGCCGCGAGACATTCGGAAATAGACATTCTCCGTGAAAGGATTATGGTTTGGGTCTCGCGGAGTCATCCCGGAAAAAAACAAGGAGCTTTTTGAAGGACCTTGGCGTGGAGGTGAGGGATATAGCGATAATGGCCGAAAATATAATATTGGACTCTCTGGGAATTATTCACCACCACATACATGGTGCATAGGATAGCCCATTGCAATTTACAGTTATTAAATATCTAGCAATTTATCCGATTCCTGATTCTATGTGCATTTATGTACATGAATGTGTGGTAGATATGTGAATATTAGGGGAGGAATAACATAAAATGAAAGAATAAAGTGAAAGAGGAAAAGAAGGGGAAAAAAATAAAAAAAAATATTATAATTATATATTATATTACTATAACTAAATTATAAATTACAGTGTTGTCTTTAATTGGATAGATGAGCATGCTGTGTTTATAGCAACCCAATAAAGTTGGGCAGCACTATGTTTATTGTTAATTGTCTCAATAAAGCATATATCTCTCTTTCAATCATAAACATATTTTTTTTTACGTTCAAAATATTATTCTCTCAGGTTTAATATACTCTACATACAATCCATTTTAAATTTAGAATAGTCAAAATAATTGACTTAATTGATTTAATATAAAATTTGGGCCAAAACGGATAAAAAAACAGGGTGTTTTACTTTGTAAAACGTTCGACCGCCCGAGTTACGTATATTGGCGAGAGCGGTGGAAGATTAAAAATTTCTCAGACAGTTATACAGTAAATTTTCTCATCCCCTAATGTCAATATATAGCAGTTATATTCACTTGCTGACTTTTTATATTTATAGGAAATGATAATATCAGCACATAATGACTGTTTGTCGAATTTGGTAAAAATTGCACATCCTGACTTTTACCTCTAAGCAATTCGCTTTAAACGATTTGATTATTTCTCGTACTTGTCTATCAATGTAATTTTTCCCAAACTTTTTGCAATATTGCTTTTTTATTTATTTTTTTTTTTTTATAAATGTTTAACCCTATAATCTAGTCATAAAAGCTCTAAAAATGGAATTCAAGGAAAGTTTTGATTTTTTTTTTCACTCTTTTATGTTTTTTGGATCGCTTAACACAAGTCTGACGTATGTCAAAACTGCAATAAACGAGAAACTCTAAACCATATCGTTAAGGCTTATACACCTCATAGAAAAAAAAAACTTACAAAACCTTAAGAATAACAACATTACATATAAATAGATAATATCACTAAGCGGAAGAGATAAGTTATATATCGAATTATTATAAATCAATGAAAAAACCCATTTAAAATATAATTATATAAATAATTTCCTTTATTTTTCACAGAACTTATTAAACAAATTGATCATATCTAGTTGTTGGGAACTATCCAATGCCAATAAATTAAACAAAAAAAAATCTAAAGTTTGCAGGTAAAAAAATTTTTTTTTTTTGCACTTTTTCCCAAATTGTTGGCATGTAATTTTTTTTTTTACTATATCTTGAAAAATGAGTTTTTTTTTTGCAAAAGTCACTATATAGAAACAGTAGACAAAATGTCTGTCTTGCCACAACAGCGCGTCAAAAAACTAGCGAAATTTTCTTGGAAACGATTCATGTTTTAATAACGTACTTTCAATGATGTTTCAACACACCGTCAGTGATGTTTCAACACGCCGTCAATGATGTTGAACTCATCAAATAAATTCAGAATCGTAAGAAATACATTAACTATGTATAGACGTATCTTAAAACCGTTAAATATTTTAAAACAGTATCCTGGAAGACAACAATGGAGGAAGTTATCCTTCGGATAACTTAAAAAAACCGTTAAAACAGCAATCCTTAAGGACGAAAAAGCTAATTGTAATTGTGGATGGAGAGGGTGGCCAAGGATGTCCTTCCTCGGCCTCAAAAAATCGTAAGATCCTGGCAGATCTGTAAAACAGTGTCCCAGACATAGTGTACAAAAAAAATTGGGTAATACTGCATACTAAACGGGGCAGAATGGCGCAGAAACTAGTTTCATATCTCAATCTGTTGAGGAGATAGAATTTTTTTTGTTTTTATTTTTAAAATCTTTATTTTTTCTGAAAAATGGCAGTTTTTTCTACTTTGGTTTAGCGTAGAAACAAAAATGATGATATTTTCTTATTCAGCATTAAATTTTCTAAAATATGACATAGGTTTAGTTATTTTTATTTCTTTTTTTATTATTAAATTCACTTTTAGGGGGCCTTTTGTTCAATCTAGTAGGTACGTGAAGCAATCAAGTATTTATTATCTAGCGTGTTTTTCATCAGAAAAACTTCTGTTAGACTCAAGAGGTGAAGTGCAATTGTATCATGAGTTACATCACTAAAAAGCTAACTAAATTCCGCAGTTTCAACTTTTAGAGGGCCTTTTAACGCCCAAAACACAAAACATTTATTAAAACATAAATTTTTAATATTTTTTGAAAATTTCTCGCTCTCCACTGGAGCACCCTAGAAGCTGTCAAATTTCCAAAAACTGCGGAATTTAGTCAGCTTTTTAGTTATGTAACTCATGATACAATTGCACTTCACCTCTTGAGTCTAACAGAAGTTTTTCTGATGAAAAACACGCTAGATAATAAATACTTGATTGCTTCACGTACCTACTAGATTGAACAAAAGACCCTCTAAAAGTGAATTTAATAATAAAAAAAATATATATATAAAAATAATAACTAAACCTGTGTCATATTTTAGAAAATTTAATGCTGATTCAGAAAATATCATCATTTTTGTTTCTACGCTAAACCAAAGTATAGAAAACTGCTATTTTTCAGAAAAAATAAATATTTTAAAAATAAAAACAAAAAAAATTCTATCTCCTCAACAGATTGAGATATGAAACTAGTTCCTGCGCCATTCTACCCCGTTTAGTATGCAGTATTACCCAATTTTTTTTTTACACTATGTCTGGGACACCCTGTATATTCATTAGATGGAAAATAAACTCAGAGTTACAGAAACGACTAACTAGTGTTCATTATCAGTAATTGCACTAGTTATTATCAACAAAATATTCTTGTTTGTTGGATGTTAGTACAAAATTAATATCTCCTACGGTTAGAAGATGCAGCGAGGTGTGAGAGAAAAAGCGAGGCAATTTGGAAGATAATAGTTAGGACGATAAGGTGCAGGTACTAATGAGTACGATACCACCTCCCGGCCTCGAACCCGCACCTGTTCCTTGGTACACACGACACGTCTCCTCGCCGCCATTACAATTCCTTATCTTATCTTCACAATGAAAACCACGGAATCGATTTCGGTGAACATTTATAATTCTTATTATAACCGCCAATTAGCGGGGAAGAGGTGGGGGTTGTCATCGCTCGTGTAGCAGTTTATCAGATCCCCCCCCTGTTGAGATATCGATCTACAATACAACGCCTTAACGATCTCCTAACCAGGGCCTTCTTGATAATTACTGCGGGGCTATTGTGCCGATGACAGCGCCCCCGGCGAGAGCTCACGGATTAAAAAGCCCTTTTATCCTCCTACCTTATTTATTATTGTGGCGAATAAGACATCGGACCTACCTGTTACTCGGTTAAGGAAATCAGTTCTAGATTGTTTTTTAAAAAATTTAACTTAGCTTCATTAAGAATGTTGGATATTCCAAAAAAAAATAAAAAAAAGGAAGAAAAAAGAACAGCTTCTTGAACATTTACTAGCCAAACGTTTTAAGCTTCCAATTAATTGCAAAAGACTCATTTACGTGATAGTAATTATACCTATTTGGAAATAGGTTGAGCTTTAGGGCTCTAGTATACCATAAACCTTTCATTGTAATCCACTAGTCTCTCAACTTGCTTCCTTAGGACCTTAAATGTTGATTTTGTTGACGAACTACCATTGGGTTATTTCTTTACACACAATTGATATGTTGATATGAACATTGTTTTCAAATTTACAAGGTTTTTTTTTTTTTTTTTTTTTTTTTTTACTTAGATTTGGCTTTTGGCTGGGGTCTAAATTTTTTTTGTGTAACGATTTTTTTTTTTAAACTCAAAGATTTGTAACTTTGTTTTGATACTCAAAAATATATAATATTTTTTTTTTTATCTCAGAAATTAAATATTTTGACACGCTCTAGCTCTGTAGTTGTCGGTCAATCAAAAATTTGCCGATAATTTCCTTATCAAAAATTTAATATAGAATATTTTTTGTTATATAATATTTGTGTATAATACCCACCGTTTAAGAGCTATATTGGTTTGAATGAAAAAAGTCACGTTCTGCCTTGGGAATTTTTAAGGGTAGATACTTTTTTGACTCTCTCTAGCTCTGTTGATGTGTCTCCGATCTAAAATTTACCGACAGTTTTCTTATCAGAAGCAGTTGATATAAAAGAAGTGGATTATGGATTGACATATCCATGATCTATTGTTTTTTCCGGTTAAAAGAAAATTAAGTTTGTTTTTTTTATATATATATAGTTGTTATGTTAGTTAATCTGATATGATAGGATTTTAAATTGCGACGTTTTTATTTTTTTTAATTTATTTATTTTATTTCCAGATCGGCCTGGTAAGCCTTGCATAGATGTTTTAACAATATTAACAATGGTTTAAAAATAGTAGAAGGAAGGGTATAGTCTCCTGCAAGAGACACCCGTACGTTTATAATAATTTTAAGATAGGTTTTCTAATAATCTTGGAATAATTATAACTTTAGAGAAAGTATATAATAACAGCAAATTAAAAGAAAAATGCAAAGAAGTAAAAATAACAACAAAAAATAATAGTACTAAATAAATAGGAAAAAATTAAATAATAACAGTAATGTGCGAGGCAAAATCAGGTACTAGACAAAACATAAATAAAAAAGAATAAATAATACTATCCCCCACAAAAGCAAAGGAACTATCAAATCTCGTAGCTGACATCAGAAAAAGCCGTTTAAAATTCTATGACCTTATTCGCACTCTCCGAACACAGACTCACCAAGAAATTACTGGAAGCAACAGAAAATCTCAAATCAAACAAATGGGCATCAGAAGTCAAACAGAACCTCAAAAAGGCAGAAATCGAAGAAACGGACATCACAGATAAAAACGTCAACAGGAACAAGTGGAAAGTTTCATCAGAAAGAGATCACAAGGAAACGGCAGGGTCTAAGCGAACTGAAGAAGGTAGAGTCCTAATGAAAGAAAAAGTAAACGCTGCCTGGGAGAAGCGCGAACGCGCAAACCAAAAGTAAAGCTTCACCTGATCATATTTGGTCTTTTTCGCATTTAAAAAAAATAACAGAAAAATATATATAAATAAGAGAATAATAATAAAGAAAACTAAATAAATAAATAAATAATAAAAAATAAATTTTAGTAATATGAAAAATAATTGGTGTAATGAAGAAGTAATTACTGAATAAAATAGTAATGTTGTTTACATCTTGCATGAGTCTTGGTTTCGATATGCAGGATGTTGTTTGAGCTCCTATGTTGAAAGCTACTGCACCTTTAACCGCTGCTGACTATGAAACCTGGTGAAGCATTTTTTGATGAAACCTGCAATAATTTCCGGAAAACCCAAAAGAAAAAGAAGTTAAATGTTTTGAATGAAGTATTTATAGTTTATACATACACATGTAAATATCTATGTAAAGAACAACCTAATAAAAATATATTGAGTCTGCAATAGATATCTATTGTTAATATCAAGTTTTTGAGTATTTCAATTATTAGGCATTCTTGTTGACTCTAGGTGAATGATTCATAAGCGAATGAAGGATTAAACAGGAGTTATTTTTTAATATAATAATTTTATTCACAACTGTACACATTTGTTTACAACTAATGAATGTGAAGTTACATTAAAATAACAGACATGATCAGACATGAGGGAGTCAGCACCCAGTGGTACAATCTCCAGGTGTAATACTAAATTATTAGGAATTAGACTAGGAGATTTAATTTCTAATCGAAAACAATCTGGCAAGTTTTCGATCTGAGTCACATCTACAGAGCTAGAGCATGTCATAAAGGGGTTTCAAACGTAACTTTTTTCATTCAAAGCAATATAGCTCCTAGGAAGTACATATATTTCGTTAGATATCAATATTATTAGGTCCTATAACTCTCACATATCGTCATCAATAGATTTTAGGAAAAGTAACTTTCCTAAACATTTTCCACTTTATTTATTTTTTGTGAGTGACAGTTCGCCCTGCACTCGAAAATGTTCTATTGCAACATATTTCCTAGCCAACTTACGTCAAATCGGAAAAAGGTACCAAAGTTAAAAAAAACGGTAATTGTTCGGATCAAATCGACCCGCGGTACACCGAAGTTCGATCCTTACGCTTCACTTCATGTTTACATTTATCGATAGTTCATTCCTATAACCTCACACTAGAGTCTGGGGATAGGATATTCCACGAGCCGAGGATGGCCGATTCCACCCGAACCTGATGGCCGATTTTACCCGAACGTCCCCCACTACATTCTCTCGCAGCTCTCTTCTTACCTTGCGGATAGGATATTCCCGTCGACCTCGCTATTTCTACTGTAAGGCTTGAGTATGGGTATAGGATATTAATTAATTAGTAATATTAAAATTAACACTATACATTAATTAATACTATCTATTAAAAATTAATTAGTCAAAAAATCATTTTTAATTAATCATTTAAATGTAGAAAAATTAAAACGTCTACCATTTGCCTGTCATTCCACTAAAATTCCTGTTATTCATAATATTCATAATTCATAAGACGGAAAAAAAAAAAAAAAAAAAAAAAAAAAAAAAAAAAAAAAAAATAGCGCAATCGGCCGAAATAAAAAATTAGGCGTTTATTTTTCAAAAATTTTAGTCAAGAAATTTTTTAAACTAAAAACTGATTCCATTTTCAGATTCCTCATCTCAAAAAACACGTAGAAACCAAATTAGGTCGAAATCAAAAATTAAAATGTTTTACCTCTAACAATGTGTAGGATTTTAGAAGGCAAGAGGCTGTCAACTTGCTTCGAAACGTAAATAACTAGCGCTATCTCACTGATTTCGCCACCGAATAAAACCAAATTTTAAGGGCATATAGAAGCCGTAAAACTGCATAGATTAGCACAAATGCGGAGGTCTACCATTTGCCTGACATTCCACTAAAATTCTCAGCTCTCAGTCAAGGTAGAGAAGTAATTTTTTTTCAGGTAAAATTGTATTTTCGTTTTCTATATGAAATAAAATAACTTTCTTTATCTTTAAAACTCGACATGGTTTGAGGATGCTCAAAAACTCGAAAAATTTGACCAAATTCAAATAAAATCCCCTGTAAATTAGTGGGAAATTTTTTTAATGGAAAACTGACCTCAGATCTGGATTCAGCGCACAAGAAAACCCTTACACGTTAAATTTGATCAAAATCGGAAAATCTATTTTTTTTAACCCCTTTCACTATTTTTTGCGGTTGAGATTTTAGCAACCACTTCTAACGGCTGTAACATTTGCTGTGGTCAACCGATTAAAAAAGTAGATGCATCACTAGAATCAGCGTGCGTTCCGCTTTCTATTAGTGTGTATAACATTGGGTTTATTCCAAATTTCAGTGGACATAAAGTAATTTTTTTAAAAATATCCGAGATCAAATATAATTTGAGTTATCTCAGTAAGGAGATATCCTGCGACCTCCGCATTTGTGCTAATCTATGCAGTTTTACGGCTTCTATATGCCCTTAAAATGTGGTTTTATTCGGTGGCGAAATCAGTGAGATAGCGCTAATTATTTACGTTTCGAAGCAAGTTGACAGCCTCTTGCCTTCGAAAATCCTACACATTGTTAGAGGTAAAAACATTTTAATTTTTGATTTCGACCTAATTTGGTTTCTACGTGTTTTTTGAGATGAGGAATCTGAAAATGGAATCAGTTTTTAGTTTAAAAAATTTCTTGACTAATATTTTTGAAAAATAAACGCCTATTTTTTTATTTCGGCCGATTGCGCTATTTTTGTAATTTTGTAATACGTTTTATTTTTTTTCTCAGCTCACATTCAAGATAGAGAAATGATTTTTTTTTCATGTAAAATTGTATTATCGTTTTCTATTTGAAATAAAAAAAACTTTCTTTATCTTTAAAACACGACTTGGCTTGAGGATTCAATATATAGTATTAATTTTAATATTATTATTAATTAATTCCTATCCCATAGTAAGAGCGACGGGAATATCCTACCCGCAAGGTAATAAGAGAGCTGCGAGAGTATGTAGTGGGGGGACGTTCGGGTGGAATCGGCCATCCTCGGCTCTTGGAATATCCTATCCCCAGACTCTAGTATAACCTCACATGTAAACAATCACTTCTACAGTTTCAACTTGGATTGTGTTGTTTAGTTTGTTATATTGATATTTAGACTTCTTAAATGTAAATAAGTGAAACAGCAGGTAACAACACGAGGATTAAGTGTTTTATCAATTCATGTTTTCTTATTTCATCTTATCTTATGTGTAAAAGTGTTACAAAACTTACGAAGATTAATTTGTACATGGATTTGGTGTTTTACATATTTATATTTGTTCTATCAATTTAAGTGATAAAATTTAAAACTTGTAAAAGTGTTACAAAACTTAACAAGATTTATTTGTACATGGATTTGGTATTTTATATACTTTTATTTGTTGTTTCAATTTTAGTGATAATATTTCAGTATACATATTTTGTGAATGGATTCTTTGTCATCCATATTACTTTTTGCCCTAAAGTGAGACAGATTGTATAATTAATTCAATAAAACATATCAGTTTATAAATAAATGTGAAAAAGTATATCACAGGTTTCATGTTTTCTTATTTCCACTTCCCTTGAGAAAATATAGCAGAAATTAACATCATCACTTTCAACTAGGATTCTGTCTTATATTATATAATGGCTTATAACTGGGAGAATTGACAATGTGAAAATAATCACAGATTAAGAAGTAAATGACACATCACTATATAATTGTAGAACTATTGGTATAATGTTATAGATTAACATTGTGTTTTTAAAAAAAATTAGAAGCCTGATGATGGATCATTGTCTCCGAAACATGTAACTACAAATGTTAAATAAATAGGAGTTATGACAAATAAATACTTAAGGATTCTGTCTTTTTATATTTATAATTTGTTATTTTCACTTCTCTGACAGAAAGTTCATCAGGAATTAACTTTACTGGTGGTTCAGTAGTATATTAATTGTTGATTAAATTAATATTAATTCTAAATTGATTTAGTGTCTTGTATTTCGATATTTTCCACTTCATTATTACCTTATTTCTGATTTTAATATTAGAAGGTAAACAGAAGTTAATATTACTTTGAACAGGGATTTAGAGTTTCTCAGTATATGTAGGAGAATAAACTCCCCCCTCTAAAAGCAGCGACTAGAACATCGAAATAAATCGGTACAAGGTTAAAATCGATAAAAGGTATTCTGAGCTCGTTTAGGGCCTGGTGTCGCCGATCCGAACAATTACCAAAAAAACAGTTGAGAAAAAATAGTTGTTATAACGTTACATAGAATCAATAAACGATTTCTATGCCTAATTCACGATTTAGTTGACTATTTCTTATAAACCAGGAAGCATGTCGTACAGACGTTGAATAGGTTCTTAGGGAATGCCTATTTGGAAGAAAATAGGTTAATCTCATCTGGAAAGATGTTAATGAAGAGTAGAGCGTACAATTGATGCGTAAATGTCCTCCCTTAACAGGAGCAAAAGCGATGAGGATTGCCAAGGGACAACGGTACAGTGACATCAAAGCGAAACGGGTGTCCCTAATAGAGGGGCGAATTCGGGTTAGGCGGCGGAGTCCCATGATCCTATTTGGTTCTCGAGCCGGCAATCATCACTTCAAAGGGGCCAGGCCGCATCGCAATGACCCATGGGACCCCTTCCTCAATATGCCCCCTGATCTCCCCCCCTGGTCCCATCAAATTGATATTGCTAGGTGAGATAGGGGGCCTGATTAACATAGCTAACCGTACCTAATGCCCCTCCTGTCGGGGAATCACTTAAGGCCTCATTTGAATTATGGGCAAAGGAGCAATTACCAGTTGTAACTCTTTAACATAATATTGAGGACTTATAACAAACGTATACTTGAAATTGATCTATACAAAGAGGATCTGGTTAGAACAATATGTTCTATGTTTATTATATTAATTGTATTTAGGGATAGGTATCGAAATACGATAAATCGATATATTGATAGATACCTTAAAGTAAAGTAACCAAACTTTATTACATGAAACATAACACAGGCCAACGATGAAAAAACTTTTTTACTTAAAACACCTTATTATTCTGTTTTTTAGGGTGCTAAATCCAAATATTAAGCCGTATCATCTACCATTTTTTCACATTTGCACATCAATATATTAAATTTTTTGATTTATTACAGAATTTAACAGCTTTTATATACTACAAATAAAATTGTAAAATAATTTGTGCTGGATGTAGAAGAGTTGGCAGCACTGCTGAAACAGATATAGATATAGATGAGCAAGATGATGAAGAGTTGCAATGTGCTACAGCAAATATATAGTCTAAGCTGTTTACTCAGATTGAGCTTAACGACTTAGTTAGGGATCTTGGGTTAACAAAAGAAAAAGCTGAATTGCTTGGTTCTAGGCTAAAAGAAAAGAACTTGCTGGCAGTTGGAACTAGCATATATGTGTATAGGAAGGGAGAGCAGCAGTTTTCGAAATTTTTTGAACAAGAAGGTGATTTAGTGTACTGCTCAGACATTCCAGGTCTGATCAAAGAGTTTGGTGTTGAATAAAAAAAATAAGACTGGAGGCTGTTTATTGATTCTTCCAAAACTAGTTTAAAAGCTGTTTTACCACACAATAGTAACACTTATGCATCTATACCTGTTGGTCATTCTGTACATATGAAAGAGAGCTATGAAAACTTAGAAATAGTGTTGAATAAAATTGGCTATTAGGCTCATGGTTGGATGATAAGTGTTGACTTGAAAGTAACATGCATGCTTCTTGGTCAGCAAGGCGGAAAACCGCCATGGAAAAACCAAATTTCCATGTTGTTTGTATTAATGGGACAGTAGAGCAAGGGATCAACATTGGTGCAGAAAGAACTGGCCTGTGAAGGAGTCTTTAAAACCCGGCGAGAAGAACATTCTCCGCAAAAACCTTGTAGATCCTAGAAATATTCTCTTAGCACCTCTACATATAAAGTTAGGCCTCATGAAACAGTTATATAATGCATTATATTTATATGAAACAGTTATATATGCTTTTTTAAATTATATAAAAAAGCGAATTTCTCAAAAACTATGGGTGATACAAAAAAACTAAGACCAGATTTGGATTCAGCACACAAAAATCTATAAAAATCAACTATTAAAGTTAAAAAGTTTTCAAAAAAAACATTGTTTTTGTATCGGAAGTATACCTTTAGGAACAGAAAATTTTGACACGCTTTAACTCTGTTGGAGTTGCTCAAATCGAAAACTTGTCAGAAGTTTCCTGATCAGAAATTTAATGTAGAATATTTTTTGTAATAGTACATTTGTTGCTAGGACTTACCGTTTAGGAGCTATATTGCTTTGAATGAAAAAAGTCACGTTTAAAACCGCTATTTACTCTCAACTTTGTTTACATTAAATTCAAGTAATTTATCCTTTTACTTCTAAAATGTGAATTGGAAAAAGTAGTAGATTATAAACTGATATTTCCCAGTCATGGAGATGAGATTTTTGTTTTGTTTTTTTAAATCGGTTGTCAATTCCAATGAATAGATATATAAATTAAAAATAAATTAATGTATATTTTTAATTTATAACTAATTAATATAGTTTATATGCTATACTAGTAAATAAAAAGTAATTCTTTACAGCCAATAAACTCAATCAGCATATTTATTAGCATCGAAAGTAGGAATCTTGAATTATTTGTTCTTTATGTTGAATTTAAAAAGTTTTATATTCATTTTTCTAATAGTTTAGTATCTAAAAAATATATAAAATATACACAATTAGATAGAGATCAAATTTTTTTTACAAATTTATACCTTATTACTTAATATCTTTCAGGTATGAAAGGCTCTAGAAGACTTTTTTTTGACATGCTCTAGTTCTGTAGGTGTTGCTCAATACTAAAATTTGATGATAGCTAATTTACCAGAAATTAAATGTAGAATATTTTTTGTTTTATAAAATTTGTCGCTAGGACCTATCGTTTAGGAGCTATATCGGTTGAATAAATAAAGTCGCATTTGAAACAACTTTGTTTTTTATTTATTTAATGTTTTAATGTAACTTCCCTGATTTTAATTATATTTGCTAGGAAATATGTTGCAATAGTTTCCACTTCAGTGCCAATAGAATGATTATTTCAAGAGCAGGGCGAACCGTCACCTACAAGGAATAAATAAAGTGGAAAGTTACTTTTCATAAAATCTATTTATGACAATATGTAGTAGTTAAAGGACCAAATAATATTGATATCTAACAAAATATATGTACTTCCTACCTACTGTTTAGATCATATATTTAAAACATTAAAAAAACAATCCAGTTCTCATTCCTTCATTTGTTTGTGAATTGTTCACAGAGTCAACAAGAATGCCTAATAATTGAAATACTCAAAAACTAGATATTAACAATCGATATCTATTCCAGAGTCAAGATATTTTTATTAGGTTGTTCTATATATTTAGAATAGAATAGAAAAAAAAAATTATTCTAGGACAAAGTCCCTTAAGAATAATAGTTACATGACAGAACATAAATTATATCTGGCCTAGAGATATTATATTATAAATTAAAAAATAAATTAAGATAATTTATATATTTATGCATAAATTTATTTATATAAAACTATAAATACTTCATTCAAAATATTTAACTTCTTTTTCTTTTGATGACAATATTATCAATGTTATATAATGTTTTCCAGTGTGTGATGATAAAATATTTTCCAGAAATTATTGCAGGTTTATGTTTTTCCTTCCTTTTTTCGCATAAATAACTTTGGGGTACATTTGATCAATCACTTCTGAGATTCTTTCATGTTTTTAATATTATAATATAAAAGAAATGATTAGAAAACATTTTTATTTATTAAAATACTCCTCATTCATCAAAAACCTCTCAATATTTTGAATTCTTAATATTGACCCTTTTTTTATTTCTATAGACTTTTGAAAAATAAATTTTTTATCATTTAAACAGTGCTGCAGGTCCTTCGTAAAATGGTAGCTGGTAACTAGAGGTCTAGAGAGGAGGTTGATTGAGACTGACTCATAATGAAGTTCCAACAATTTAAAACGACAAAACCTTTGATAAAAATTATTATTCTTATTATTATTATTTTTTTTTTTTTTCTGTGTCCGTCCTATGCTTGAGCTCTTTTAACTACCCTAAGTTGATGAGCTAACTATTATTTCCTCTGCATATTTTCGAACAGATCTAGGATTTTCATTCACTAAAGCTCACGAAAGGGCAGAGAAATTAGCCAATCTGAAACGCACTGAATATATACAACTAACTAAACACATGACAAAAACTTTAAAAAAAATTTCTTATAACAGAATCCTGATATAATTTATTAACAAAATAAAAAAATAAATACATTAGGCAAAATTAGATTGATTCTTTCTAATTTAATGAATGAGAAAATGTGTATACAATCACTTTGGATCAATGAATTGAAACAAACTGGCTAATGATGTTGCTAATTATATTAACAAATGACTCATTACCCCTTAAATATTGTTTTATATCCATGTCAAATATCAAGTAAAATTGAAGAAACAACTCAATTAGATACTGGAATATACAGGCATCAAGAGTGGCTAGTACATACATTTATTCCAAATGTTAGTCTAGTTAACTTCAAAAAACTGAAAAATATACATTTTCTGACTGAACCTGGATCAAGTGAATATTTTAAACTCAAGTGAACTATTTTAAAGGTGTTCACCTCTCAGACGACGAAACATTCCACTGCAATGAATAGACAACACAAACATTGAACCATATTTTATATAATTGCCCATAAAATGATAGATTTCTATTATTCAAGAAAATAACGTTATATGGTGAAATATAGCCACTTTAAGAAAATAAACTTTTGAAAAACTATACTTCTAAAATGAAAAAACTTTCTTAGAACCTTGAATTTTAACAATGAACATAAAATACAGTTTAGCTTTTTGTAAATTTATTATTTTTTTTCTTCTTTTTTTATTTGGAATTCATTAGGTACTTTTTGTTTTTGCTATTATTATAATTATGTTGAAATAATCTGATAATGATTAAATAAGTAATCAGCAAAGCACATAATATGCTTGCTTGCTTGGGTTATGCTCGTTAATCTGAGCAAACTCTTTCATAGGGTTACTACATATGGAAGACAAAAAAAAGAACAATTTATTATTTTTTTGGTTATTTATTGAGATTTACTACTGTATACAATATAAAATAAAATACATCAAGTGAATGTGATTATAGTGCTAAAAATGAGAAGTGAATGTGATGATAATGCTAAAAATGACACGTCACTTGTTTTTAAAGCAACTACCCATTGGTAGCACTTATAAAGGTTCTATATCATGAAGGACTATATCAGAAGGTCCAGAGGCCATCTTCTTTTAATAAATGAATAAAAAAAATAAAATAATCCATTGAAAGGATCATTTATGAATTTTTTTTATGCTGCACAAAAGTTTATCATGTGCCTTGAGTTATTTCTTACTCCATTATAATACACAAAAAAATGACAATTTTAAACTAAATTTTTAAAAAACAAGAGGATGAACTGGAATATTTAAATTAAATTTAACTAATAGAATAGTCTATGACTGATTTTAATTATTTAAAACTTCTCATAGGTTGTAACGAAGATGCTCTTCCACCTTTACTCTGTCTTGTCCAGTTTGTCAAATTCTATAAATCATGAATACATTTTTTTTAATATGTTTCAATTTATATGCAAGTTAAATTCATTTATTGGCTAGTTTTATTCTTTGGAAATAAAGTAATTATTCATATTTATGCAATATAGCTGTAGAAATATACAAGAAAATAAATAGTTGGAGTGTGCAGTCAAGAAATTACAATAAAATTCTATTAATTTCTTGTTCCGACATTAAAGGGGCAGGAAATAAATTTTATTTATACGTTTTGACCCTCATCATTCTAATCCTTGTTTCATTATTAACTTTTTATTTTTTATATCCTCTCAATATTCTCAATTTCTTTTTTAATTATAGATCAATTTTTTATTAAATTAATATGTTTTTGCATACTTTATACTAACTTAAGGGAAGGTCAAGATTCATTTTGTGGGTCCGCCATGAAATAAATTTTAACCAACCCAGGTGGGATTCGAACCCACAACCTTCTGGTTATGAGGGTGCTGAGACCCTCGCCCCAACACACTCGGCCATTGAGTTCCTCCACTCTCTTTTATTATTATTTTGATTCTCATTTACAAATATTAATTTTTTTTATACCTCTTCATAAGGGTTAGGGTTAGGGTTTGTGTTAAGGCGTTTAACTGCAAGGTTTTTTACGCCATTTCGTTATTGTTTGTTATTCAGATAGTTTTTGTTCACTGTATTTTGTTCCTGTAGTATTTGTCTATTTATTGGTATACCTTAGATGCAATGATCTACGGATTTGTACATAAAAATTACTTAAGCTTAATTTTTTTTTTTTTTTTTTTTTTTTTTTTTTTTTTTTTTTTTTTTTTTTTTTTTTTTTTTTTTTTTTTTTTTTTTTTTTTTTTTTGATTTATTTACTTTTATTTATATTTATTTCTCTCTCTCTTTTTTTTTTTTTTTTTTTTTTTTTTTTTTTTTTTATTTTTTTAATTTTTTTTTTTTTTTTTTTTTTTTTTTTTTTTTTTTTTTTTTTTTTTTTTTTTTATTATTATTAATGAATCTATTTATATATTTATAGTCAAATGAATATTTCTCCTAATTAGTTATAAATATATACATCGAGATAGCCTTCATAAAGTAAAATACAGACTTAAATTATTTACATTAATTACAACTAATAAATTCGAATTCGGTGATCTGAAGTCAAAATTTTCTTTGGTTATGTAGTAGAGATATGGTTATAATGTTTTCAGTAGATTGGATTCCTTCAGTAACTTGAGTAGTCTACTTATTGTATCTTCGCAGTCATTTAATGTTTCTTTAAGAGATCTTTTGAGGTTGTATTTCAACATAAGCTTATCATAGTCCGAGCATTCTTCTATAATGTGTTTTATTGTGATGGGTGTTTGGCATCTATTGCATATAGGTTCTGGGTCTTTTGTAATTAGATGGATATGAGTCAGCCGTGAATGGCCGATCCTTGCTCTTGTAAGAGCCGTTTCTTCTCTTCGAGTTGATCTTACTGAGGTCTTCCAGATGTTTGTATTTGGTTTTATTTCTTTTAGTTTGTTATTGTTAACATTTAGCTTTGGTATCCATGTGTAGCAATTTTTTAATATCAGTTTTAATGCAAATGGGGACAATGTCTTGATTACTGAGTGCGGCTTCCTTTGCAAGTTTATCAGCTGCTTCATTGTATTTGATGCCAACATGCGATGGTGTCCAGATGAATTTAACATCTTTTTGTAATGATTTTATCATAGCTAAGTATTCATGGATTTTTATTACTAATGGGTGATCGCTGTATAACTCTAGTAGACTTTGCAGTGCAGAGAGTGAATCACTGCATATTATGTGCTTGTCTCCCTCTTTTGTCATTATATTGTGGAGGGCATATTTTATGGCGGCGAGTTCTGCTGTGAATATACTGCAATGAGGAGGTAGTTTATATTTGAATGCTTCTTCAGGTGTGACAACAGCCGACCCTATATTATCATTCATTTTGGAGCCGTCTGTGTAAATGAATGATGCATTCTTATTTTTATTTAATATTTCCTGAAATTTATTGTTTATTTCATATGGTGGTGTGGTTTTCTTTCTGAACTTTTGTATTCATGAGATTTGGAAAAGATAATTGTAGAACGTTATTTCTTTCCTACTGCCCATGTAGTTATATATTTTTAGGAATTTAGTGTATACAATGATAAATAAAAAATAAAAAAATAAATAAAAATAAAAAATAAAACACAAAGATAAAAAATAGTAAGTTGTATCTTCTAGAACATATTATATCATTAATCCTTATGCATTTATTATTCTGTTTCATTTTATTTATCCAATAGTGTATTTCTAATTTTAATGTTAATGTCAATGTCATTGTCAGTTTTAACACTGTTATATTAAAATTTATTATTTTCCGTCTTGTAAATTTTCTATATGGACTAATAATTAGAGATATAAATGCATTTGGACTATAATTACTTAACATAATATGAGTATATATATCATTATTTATTTTTATGACATAGGATAATATATTTTTAGATCTATTGCGTTGGTGAATGAATCTATTATATATGTGTTTATATTTTGTGTATTTAATAAGTTGGAGTGGGTTATACAATGAATTAGACAGTTGTTTATTATTATTATGATAGCTAGCGGGCTTGTTATTGTTTGTGGTTAGAAGGGAACTACTCGGATTAGGATATTTGTAATTAGAGAATTTTATGACTTTAATTAGAATCATTAATTTTATTTTCTTCAGATCATTATTCTTATTTTCTCTACTTGACAGTAATTTTCTATCTTGGGTGTAGATGGATTTTGGCTGATATTTGTTAGTTATTATTTTTTGTCCTTTCTGTTTTCTGAGTAAACTACTACTGATAAGTGGGGTGATATTTGAAAATGTCATATTATAAAGTAAATGTAAAAGAAAAAGTCGTATAAGAATAAGTTGATAAAGGATAATTTAATTAATTAAAGGATTAAAAATATTAGGATATATTAATAGTATTGTGGTTTTAAGATAATGATAATATTAATTTTAATCATGAGATTTAATATATATTTAAATTATTAATAGATATTAGTTTTAATATTAATTACTATCCATTTTTTCTATGCTCGGATTTCGGCTCGTGGTTTTAGTTCGAGACTTACTCCTTGATTTTCTTTCTCTAACTATAGTCCACCCGCCCTGTGGGTCGTCTTGGTGACCGTTGGGGGGCGGGGGGGAGGTCATTTCGTTAGAGTTTTCTTTTTCCGAAGGTGAAACCTTCGGTTCGATGAGGGTTTCCGGAACTTTTCTATAATTTTGCCCGGAAGGTTTAAAGGGGGTTAAGAGGGGGAGTGGGTTGGGTACCCGGGATGTGGAAGGGGACGGTTGTGGGATGGGTTGAGGGAGAGTAGTGGGAGGCGGGAGTGTGGAGGGGGAAACTCGGATATCATTCATATTCGAGTGTCCAATTGGTGAAGGTTTGTGATTAATAGTTGGCTCTAACGGTTTTTTAAAAATAGAATGATCATCTCTTAAATCGTCTGTTTGTACACTAACTGATACTTTGTTTTTTACAATATTGGAAAAACTTACATGCATTGTTATTGGGTGTAGTACTTCATATATTTTTTTTTGCGGCTATATAAGTAATTTTTTCACCATCTTGGATGCTTTTAATTTCTTTTTCTTTTAAAAAAATAGGGCAATTTTTCGAAAAAGAGTCGTGTTGACCCTGGCAGTTAACACATTTTATGGCACTATTACATTCAACCCCTTCGTGTTTAAGTTTACCACAGTATCTGCACAGTGGCTCTTTTTTACAAAAAGTTTTTGTATGGCCAAACTTAAGACATACATAACAACGTGTTGGGTTTGAAATAAATTGCTTAACAGTGATATTGTAGAAGCCTATTTTTATTTCTGTGGGGACAGTTGGGTTATTAAAAGTTATGAGGTAGTTATGACTGTTATGTTTTTCATTATTTTTGAAATATGTCAATCTTTTTACGTCTTCTACGTTTTGTGTTTTTAATTCTTCCTTTATTTCATTAATGGAACAACAATTTAGATCTGGGCACCATATAATTCCTTTACTTTGATTTAGTTTACCATGCGGTTCTACTTTAACAGGAAAGTTCTTGATTAGGTTTTCACATTTTAATAATTTATTCCACTGATTTTCCGAAATAACTTCAACTAGAAGAGTACCATCTCTTAACTTTTTTGCGGCTTTTACATTACCGATTAAATTTTTTAAGCTTTTATATATTAAAAATGGTGATACTTTTTGGAAATCGAATGGATTTCCATCATTATCACAACCGGTTCTTTTTATAATTAAAAATCGTTTATAATTATTTTGTTTATTTTCATTATTCAATGAAAAAAGTTCCTTAAATTTAGCTTTTTTCCGCTTAGCGGGGGGGATTCAGCCATGGTTTTTACTTACTTTTATAGTAAGTAAAAAACGAAACAAAACAAGTATTTAAAAAAAAAAAGGAAAGCCTCCTAAAAAAGAGAGAAAAAAAAAAATTGAATATATTAAATAAAAGGAAAATGCTACTTATCGCTAGTTGTAAATACTTAATCCCCAGGAGCTCACTAAATATACGTCCTCACAGCACCAAGTATCAACACTAACACTCCTCTTCATAAGGTATATAAATTATAACCTTGTTTGATTCCACTGTATCCATTTTAAAAAAAAGTGAAAATGTTTTTTCACCCAGTATTTTTTATGTTATAATTATATATATATACACATATATGCTTCAATTTCACCTAATCTCATTTTACTATGAACTAGCTGTCTGTTTATTATTTAGTTATCTGGTTTTATTTATTATTAATCTCCATACATTTTTTTTTTTTGTAATATCTTTTATATAATAAAATAAATAAGATAAAAATCTTGTAATTTTTATTTATTTTTATTAATATTTTTTAATTTTAATACAGTTAGTCTTTATTTCCTATCTCTTTTAAATTCATTTCTGTCATATCTTGTTATTTTTTCTTCAAGTCCTGATGAAGCCTTGCAATGTAATCAAAAACTTAAACACAATAAATGAATACAATTTTATTGCAATTCTTGACTTCACACCCCAATTTCCTTTCAAAGTCATTATTACTTTTGACATGTCTCTGCCATAGGCAGATATAAATTATTTACGTTCTTGTTCTAGCAGGTGAAAACAATAAATTTATAAAATACTCGTATGTCTATTAACATATAAATAAATTAACTATTTATTAATAACTCTAAAACAGCAGATTTTAATAAGGATTTAAAAAGTGCAATCGTTACTTCATAAAATCAAGATATATTAAATTTAAATCCTAGCAATGGAGGCAAGAACTTAGTTAAAAGAGCATCTGAAAAACATGATGTAACAAATATTTATCACTATTATAAATGTCCTTTGCGTTACACAGATTTTCCAGCAGAATTTGATACCACTGCTATTAATCAGCCCATTGATTAGAGAAAAAGAGTTTTTATTTATTTAAATAAATCTTTTTAAATGTGATACATATAAGTTTGAAATATCTAAATCTGAGTAGGTTATTATTATTTTTGAATAAATCCATACATTCAAAAAACTGACTTATAAAATTAGAATATGGATTCCATCATGCTATTTCTAAAAAGTGTTAGATTTTCTCTTAGAAAATAAATTTGAAACTAATTTTACAACTTCAATTGAAAATCAATACTTACATTTACCAACTCTAACCCATTTGGACCTACCCACCACAGATATAAGGAACATCCAAAAAGATTCTTCTAAGTAACTTACAAATTTTTGAATAAATAACTTTTAGAAATATAACTAAATCTCCATTTATAGTGGTATATAACTTTACTTCAATACATATAAATGATCATATTAATTCATTTCGAATATGATTACTTCACAGTGTATGAGGCATCGAATTTTAAAATGGAATAAATGCAAATCATAAAACTTTTAAGAAGATGCTTTCAATAATTAAGAAATACATTGCAGACTGTAATACAAATAATTTCCTTGTTATAAAAAAAAATCACTATATGAGAACCTTATCATATAGGGGCAACTGAGGGGACCCCTGGCTTTGTGTAATTTTTTTAAGTCAAGTCCAAATTTTTTAATTTTTCTTTGTCACAGGTAAGAAGCTACTCATCTTAATGCTATAGTTTCTTTATGTAACTATACTATAACTATGTACCCTTTCTGTAAATGGTAGAATTTGCATTTTTTTTTTCAAAATAGATTTTATAAATTTAAAATGCCATTGGCTAAGAGGTTTGAATACCACTTTTTGTTTTGAATGGGAAAAAATGTACCAAGCAATAGTGGAGAAAAAAATTAAGAGAATTTTTTTTTTGTTTTAACAAATAATGAATTTATCTTATCTTGAAAGTTTACACCTCATATCTAATTGTTTCAAAGGTCATTTTTTGGCTAGATAACAGAGATATAACATTCTATTTATTAAGTATTATGATGTAAGTTGGGGGATTTAGAATACGATACTATGTACTATGTCAGTAATGGGCAAACTACGGCGGGCCCATGTGCGGCCCTTCGGCCTAATCAATCCAGCCCGTGACATGGTCACACACAATTATACATAAGACAAAATTTATTTTCTGCAAAGCTAGAATAGAATGATAGTTTTCTTCTCGTTGTGTTCCGGATCTTCTACCGTTGTACAATATAAGTTGAGTGTAATGAGATAAAGTCAAAAATGAAGTATATTAGTTGTAAAACTTTGTTTTGTCCAATTTTTTCGGCCCGCCTAGATGTTTTTCTTTTTTTTTCCGGCCCTCCCCTTAAAAAGTTTGCCCATGTCTGTACTATGTCTATTTTAACTCCATTAAAAACCACAGAATTACATCTAGCCAATACTATTATGGAACAATGATATTTTCCAAATAACCAGAAAATCCATTATAATTCTCAAACATTATTGTCCTAAACCATATAACTATCCTTCCCATGATAAGTTCATATTCACTTGAATCCACTAGTCTCTCAACTAGCATCCTGATTACATTTTGGGTTCGATGGGCTGATATTACTCTAGATATTGTTTTAAAACTGTATTATGGCTTGAAAACTAGTATGAACATGTAATAAAATGAAAAATAATTTGTGTTAAGGGATAATGGAGATCACCTGAGCATAACAGATGTATAATTAAATGGTTCTATTGTCTTCATTTGTTTCATTAGTACTTCATTTTTTTTTTTTAAACTTTGACTTTGTACCTGTAATACAAATTATAATCAGCAAATGTAAAGTAATACACAATGGCATGGGTTGGCATGAGGGAGACAGGACCCAGTTGTGCATACTCCTGACCTTCAGCTAATTTTAAGTGTTAATCTTGGAGATCTTTCATCCAGCTCCACTTTAGTCAATTTGATGTTTGGGTTGCAGTTGCAAATAAATATCAAGCATTACAATTTAAATTTCTGTTATTATTTTTAGGATAATAAATACAATTAGGACCGATGAATTATTTACTTCTATTAGAATTTTATTATTTGAAGATTAGTGACACCATCAGTTCTAAAAACATATAAAAAATTCAAAACATCAGCACTTTGATAAACAGATTAATATATACAACCTTTGTATCTAAGTGTTGATGTTCTGAATATCTTGCAGGTTTTTAGAACTGAAGATGAATGTTTGAAATTCAAAATTAGTCTGCATCAAAAAATTGAAACATAAGTGGCAAATAATACATCAATTCTAAATAACATAACCATAGGAAAATACTTCAGTTCAAAGGAAATAGGATATAACGTTTTAATAAAACATGTCATTATGTATAACTAGGCTTTATTGTCCCAATGGCTGGTATATATAATATATACATTCATATAAGTATAAATAATATCAAATTTTGTTCACAAATTTAATATTTTATATTAATTTTATGAAAAAAATATTTGGCACACACTGATAAAACAGACTTCCACAGAGTAAAAATATATTTTCGATAGTTAGGAAAAAAATTATTTGTTATTTACATTGAGTTATTTACAAAGGTATACACCAAAAATATCCAAAAAAAAAAAAAAAAATTATCAAATTTCAAATACAGAATAGTAACTACCTGTATCTGAGTCATTGTAAGAGAACATTACAAACAGGTTAGAGGGGTTCTTATAAATTAGAATATTATGGATTTATTTTTAAAATACATAAATATCAAATTTAAAACATATTAAACCTTCCACCACACAGCTGATCCAGCAAACAGCTGATTTGAGAAATCGAGGAAACAGCTGATCTGAGAAATCCAGCTTAACTATATTTATCATATTATATTTTCCACATTATAATTAAAAAGGTGTATTGGTTGATTGGATGAACATATATCTTGTTGATTTATTTTGAGGGATCAGCCAAATGAAATGAGAGAAAAAAAAAAATTGTTAAAAATAATAACACATTATTTTATAATACCAACGTTTCGGCCACAGCAGTTATTTCCATCATCAGGGAATATAAAGTAAATATAATACAAACACAAATAAAAACAATTCATTAGTAAATGAAATGTAAGTTAGGTAAAGTGAGAGTGGTAATTTTTGCTAAAATAATAAGAATTCAAACCAAAGTAGTTTTACAATGTTTGACAAAATATTGTATTTTTCCCTTCTCCAAAGCTCTAAAACTATTGAATGAGCAAAAAGATGAATAGAACCAAATTTGATACAAATTTGCTTTGCTTTAATAATGTATAGATGATGAACTTTGAATGCTTATTTTTTCATAATATAATAATTTTTTTAAATTATAATTAGTGCATGTAAATATCTTCATTATTATTGAAATATCACACTTATTTTGGCATCACTCCTCTTTATTATTCCTCAATTAAGTTACATGTTTCGGGAACTTTGTCCCATCCTCAGACTGAAAACAGTATTTCTTATAATTACACTACTATTCTATTAATAACATCAATCAATACAACTCCTAGATTAATTAGCCCTTAACATATCATTATAATTTTACCTTTAACAGTTATTTCTTCATGGTGTTATCAGTAAATCTAACAATAATAAAACAGCCTTATCAGAACATGCACAAAAACTAAACCACAGATTTAATTTTGAAAAAGTAAAAATACTTCAACATGAAAGCAATACACATAGTAGAAAAATAAAAGAGGCAATTTACATCAATAAAACAATTAATAATACTGTTAACTACAAAACAGACACAGATAAAATAGGAGCAGTGTATGCAGGAATAATTAATAAATTAACATTATAGATTGACCAACTATGGACTATATACAATAGTTTGAGATTGACCCTTGTACCCATTAGGTAGAAGTATTGTTATTTTAGATATGTGAAAGGAACAGACACGGTGTGATAACACCATGAAGAAATAACTGTTAAAGGTAAAATTATAATGATATGTTATGGGCTAATTAATCTAGGAGTTGTATTGATTGATGTTATTAATAGAATAGTAGTGTAATTAAAAGAAATACTGTTTTCAGTCTGAGGATGGGACAAAGTTCCCGAAACATGTAACTTAATTGAGGAATAATAAAGAGGAGTGATGCCAAAATAAGTGTGATATTTCTATAATTGTTGGCTCCTTAATTGAAGAATTCATTATTATTGTTTGATTTGTAATAATTTACATAAAAGTTATAACTATAAAAGTTTTTGAACTTTTGATCTAGTTGAAAAAAAAAGTAGTTTTCCTAAGAATTGGTCTTGGAAGGCACTAGCAGCAGATGTTTGACAAAAAGTGAGGTAAAAATGATTTTTTTTTGTTTAAAATTATCAATTTTCATTTACCTATATCTCAAAAACTGTTGGAAGTACAACAAATATGTATAGAAACAATTTTTTAGGAAGTTTAATTAGCTTTAATTTTTAGAAAAACATATTTTTATAGAGTCCACCGTTTCTGAGAAATAATAAAAAAACCCAAAAATGGGGCTTTCTTCTCTCCCCTCCGCCATAAACTCACCCCTCACAGGTTGGGGACTTTTAGTATGTTTACCTTCTGACTACTCCTAATGAAGCCTTGAAATAAAATATTATCGCATATTTCATGCACTCTGCACTCCTGTTTTCAGCATTTATTGACTGGACTATTAGAAAAATTATGTGTTATAAAAAAAGGCAGTAAGTTAAATAAAACATGAAAGTAAAATACTAGGTATAAAGTGTAAAAATAAGGTATAAAAAAAAAAATTATATAAAACAATCATACATGTAAACCAAATAAAATTTGATAAAATTAGTAAACAGTGCAAGTAAATCAGGTAAAATAATTAAATAAGAATAAGACAGATAAGAAATAATCGATAAAAGAAAAAAAATCAGAAGATCAAAACAACATTCGGAAGATGGTGTTATTTGTGTTGCTTGTACTAGGAATCCAAAGTTGTATGGTGTATGGTTGTATGGTGGAGGCAATAAGTAGGCAGGGCTGGTTCTTATTGTTGTAGGTAGGTCTATTATTGGTATTATTTAAAAAAAAATATTTAATATGAACAAAGAGTTTCATAAATTATAATAATTAATCAAAATGAAATCTATTGTTTTTAAAAATTGCATGGATCTCTCAGATTGTGAGTACTGGAAATAAAACCAAGATAAAATTTCAATAAGTACAAAAGAACATCAAACCTTTAGTTAAAGGGATAATACTGTACATGAAGACATAAATATACTTTCGGCCGACCTCGGCTTGCTTATTTAAAAAATCAACACAATTAATAAGTTTATATATATCAACATTTAAATAAAAATAACATTATAAAATTTAGACATTGTTAACATATACATTAGAATTTCGAGTGATGAAACACTATTTACATTATGTACATAATGTTATGGTCATTTATAAATTATTTTATTTTTTTCAGACAAACATTGAGGAACATAAACATGTGAGCAAATTAATTAATAAAATCAAAGGTTCCGTCTTTCCGAAGGAAGACCACCTGAACACTGTCCGACTACTTCTTGATGGTACTGGAGTAGTGTCTGCTGAAAATAAATAAAATAGTCTATCAAAAAATAAACTTTATAGGTTTTTATTAAGAAATATTTTATAGTATTAGAAAAAATATTTTTACACATCGATAATTCATATTTAATTCTACTTAACAGTATATTACACTATCGGAATGATTAACTTGGATATCAATTTTTAAAGAACTGCTATCCATTCAAAATCATAGAAATAGTGTTTGCTCTTACTTACTTAATCCTCGGCGCAATAGGTCTGGGTGACCCTTGGCCTCCTGGATTTTTCTTCTCCATCTATCTCTATCCTCCGCTTCCACTCCCCAATTGGTTATTCTTAATTTTGTGGCATCTTTTGCCATTTCATCCTCCCACATCTGCTTCGCAGTCTTCCCCTTTTTCTCTTTCCAGTCATTCTCAGATCTAGCAGTTTCATTGGCATTCTCTCTGCTGTCATTCTTCTGACATGGCCAGCCCACCTTAATCTCTTTACTTTAATGAAGTTTACAATATTTTTCCTTTTTAACATGTGGTCTATTTCTTTATTCGTTTTGATTTTCCATATTCCGCCTACTTGTGTTGCGCTGCAATTTGTCTTATTACCTATCTTTCGAAAACTTTCAGTTTCTGGGCATCATTTTGAGATAAACACCAAGTTTCCGCTATGTAATAACAGGCTAGCCAAAATTGAAAAGCGTTTGATCATCATAAAAAAAATTAGTATTCAATAAATGATTGTATCATATCACCATCTAATGGTTCAATGTTTCTATTAGAAACCTGGCTCCCTCAAAAATCCTCTTTCACTCAAACTTGTCCTCACTCAGCTGCCCTTCTCCATCCTCTCACACCCAGGGTCCGAAGGTAGTCCAGCTCCACATCTTCGAGCCAATGATTCCTTTTCAAATTATCTAGCCGCCTTATTTGGCCCCTCTTTATATTAAATGCAGTACTTGATGCTACATAGGTTCTTAAGCTCTTCATTAGTTTTCCACCTTTTTATAGTTAGGCTATATTTTTTCAGAGAATTTTCCTTTACCACTTGTTTAAAAATCTTTCTTCATGTATAGTCAATGTCTAGGACCCACTCCAGTAAATAACAACCAGTATAAGGATCGTAAGATGAACAAATGAAATGAATAAATGATTTCGAGAGTGATGGATATATCTCTACTTTGAACAAATTTTATTTGTCATTACTTAAATGACAGGACAGCCCACACCAATTACTAAAAATTGATCACAACAATGATGCTATCCTTCATGCTTAGATAATATCCCTACCATGCAATTGATAATAAATAAATTTTGTATTTTTGACAGGTGTGATTGTAAAAAAAAATATATATATACATAACAGTCAAACAATATTTCATTAATAGAAATTAATCGAGCATTAATAGATGCTAAAAGGACTGGAATCAGACAAGCTCTATAGATCAGCTATTATTAAATAAAATTTAGAATTTGTGGCACCATTAGCACTGCCAGTTCCTTCCATCCAGTGGTAAGGAAGACGATTACAATTTTAAATTCATAGGGAGTTTTAAAAAAAATTCAATAAATTGAAATAATACTCACAGAAGAATTCAGTTGGTTTCCTAACCTGAGCAGCATCTAGAACTTTTGGTCTATCTTCTTCAGCACTTTTTTCCGTTGTTCTCCAATAGACATTGTGTATACTGGCTGTACAGCGTACCTAATCAAATGTAACAAATTAGGCTCCAAAATTAAACTGTTAAAATAAAGGTGTACTAATAATAATAATAATAGATATAAAATGCTAATTCTAACATTTATTTAATAATTGCTCTCAGTTCTTATTTTTGTATATTCATTTTTTTTTTTTTTTTTGCAACACCTGTGCTCCTGCTCAAAATACTTATTTTCTGAATTGTGATCACCTTTCAATTTATTTCAATGTAATTGTCGCTTCTTATGGAGGGGTAAAGTTACTCTGCTTTATTGCCTATCCTAGAGAGGAAACCAAATTTTTTAAAACTTATTTTATCACTTAGTCACGCTCTATTAACTAAACAAATGGTTTTTAATGAAATAAAGGTGATATTATTAATTTCTTATGCCTTACATCCTTGTTTTTATACAGGGTGTCCAAAAGAGTATTGGGTATTTGTTACTTCGATAAAACAACAATTTCTTAAAATAAAAAAAATTAAGTTGATTGTTAATTATTACAATATAAAGCAGAAAATTATTTGGAAAAGATGATGCTATCTAAATAGTGACCATTATGCTGCAGGCATGTGACACATAGCTCTTGATATTGCTGCCATTTCTGACATGATGTTTTGCTTCAATTGCATCAGGTTCATTGGATTATTCTCATAGATCTTACCTTTAAGGTATCTCCTTGCAAAATAGTCAATTGGACTAAGGTCTGGGCTTCTGGACGGCCATTGATGTTACCTCTACGCGAAATGACCTTATTAGGGAATAATTCGTTAATAGCTTCCATTGCTTGATTTTGATGTGTGGCAAGTGGCCCCATCTTGATGAAACCACATTCTTGAGTTTTTTAAAAGCAACTCTTGCAATAACTTTCAAGTAAGACTCACTCAATATACACTCTTTATGCTAATGACTTGCAGATATATTTACCCTTTCATCTTTCAGACAGGCTAGAGCCGACTCGTAAGCTTCAAAAAGACATTGATAGCATTAACCTATGGACAGTAGAGAATAGGTTGAGTCTGAATCCAAAGAAAACAAAGGCAATCCTCATTGGGTCAAAACCTCACCTAAAAGCCCTTCCCTACTATCCACTGCTTTACCTCAAAAACTGACCAATTCATTTCCAAAATTCAATTAAAAATATGGGGGTAACTTTTAATAAAAATCTTTCTTGGAATAATCATATTTCCCAAATCACGAGGAAATCTATTTTTGTTCTTAAGCAACTTTTTCATTACTGCAATTCATTACTCAACAACTTTTGGTATTGTTACGGTCTGGTGAGGTTGAGGGTACCCTGGGCGGCCCGGGGGCAGGTAGCTGGAAAGGCCGCCAGGGTGACCTAGACTTGGTGGTTCCGTGGGCATGGGCGAGCAGGTAGCCGAGAGGGGCGGCAAATGGCCTGGAAGGGTCACGGCGCCCCAGAAGGCCCGAGACCTTTAATCTGGCTAGAACGATCTAGAATGTTCGGCGGCGCTTTATATAGGCCGACTTCCAGCCTGGGAGTCAGTATCCATGTGTCAGTGATCAAGTAACGATCGATCAGTCAAGTGTCAGTGACAGTTCAGTCTGTGAGTTAGTGACAGTGATTAACAGTGTCAGTGAGTGTAGTAACAGTCTCTGTGTGTCAGTGTAATAGATTCTTATGTATAATTGTAACATCTAGTATTAAGATAGTAAAGATAAGTATTGTGTAATATACATATTAGTGTAATTAGACCTAAGTACAATTGTTATTAGATTAAGTAGCTTAAGGGACCTATTTGTTTTTATTAAGTAGTAAATAAATTAGTGTTTAGTATTTAAGTTGTGATTTGATTAGTCATACCCCCAGTGGCCCGTAACAATTTGGTGTCAGAAGTGGGATAACAGTTTAATTGCTATTGTTTGTCTTGTATTTCTTTCTTAATTCTTGGGCTACTGAAAAATGGATACTCAAAGCGTTAGATTAATTGATTTAAAAGTTGCAGATTTGAGACGGGAATTGGAGGAGCGCGATCTGGATACCTCCGGATCAAAAACTGTGTTGCAGCAGCGTTTGCGCCAGTTTTTTATAGACTCGGGGGAAAACCCAGATAGCGTTAATTTTGAGACCGATTTGAGCAGATTATCTGCAACTTTTAAAACTGAATTAAGCAATGTAAGAAATGAATTAGGTAATGAGTTAGGTAATGTAAGAAATGAATTAGGTAATGAGTTAGGTAATGTAAGAAGTGAATTAGGTAATGTAAGAAATGAATTAGGTAATGAGTTAGGTAATGTAAGAAATGAATTAGGTAATGAGTTAGGTAATGTAAGAAATGAATTAGGTAATGAGTTAGGTAATGTAAGAAATGAATTAAGTACTGAGTTAAGTAATGTTAAAGATAATTTAAGTACACTAGAATGTAAGCTAAGTACTGTAGAAAATAAGTTGATGGAGACTGTGGACAAAAAGTTAGCCGATGTAGAGTGTAGGTTAGGAGAGAAGGTTTGCTCGATTGAAAATAACCTAAGTTCATTTAGGTCAAGAGTAGAAGCCCTTGAGGGATGCATGAGCAACCCACCGAAGGACGACAGCGACAGATCCTCGGAGAGCAGCTCTCACAACACCATTCAGCTTGCCAATGCTGGGACGCCACCAACACACAACATCATTCCAGTGTTCGACGGGAAGACACCGTGGGAGGATTATATGACTCTCTTCGAGACAGCGGCTTCGATCCATGGATGGTCTCAAGAGACCCAGGCTTCAACGTTGTGCCTAGCCTTGCGTGGAGACGCCTTGGGAGTACTTCAGGGGATGCCAATGACGGAGCGGTCCAACTACGGGGAGCTGGTGAGAAGGTTGGAGATGCGGTTCGGCCACCGCCACATGGACCAGTTATACCGCTCACAACTAAGAAACCGGACCCAAAAGAACACTGAGACGCTACAGGAATTCGAAGCTGATGTCGCCCGGCTTGTGAGGAATGCCTACCCCTCGGTCACCGATGATGTATACGAGAGCCTGGCGGTAGACAAATTTCTGGACGGACTGCGGGACCCGGAGACACAACAAGCTGTGAAACTCGCCCGGCCAAAGACTTTAGGCGATGCTTTATCTCAGGCCATGGAGTTTGAGGCTGTCAAACAGTCAGTAAGGGGCCATGCACAAGTTCGTGCAGCGGAAGCAGAGCCTGTTGTAGTCCCCAGCATAGAAGACATAATAAAAAGGGTCTTGGAGGCCCTCAGGACTCGTAAGAAGGAGATTCGCTGTTGGGGCTGCGGCCAACTGGGACACCCTAGAAGCAAGTGCCCATCCAATAAAAGAGAAAAGCCTCAGGAAAACTAAGGAGGGTTGGTGAGAAGGGGCAACTGCCGACCCGTAATGTGAAAGGCCCCAGGAAGACCATCAGAGTGGCATCAATAGGAAACCAGACGACCAGTTTCTATGTGGATGGGACGGTGAACGGACAGCTGCGAAGCCTTCTACTGGACACCGGCGCAACGATGACAATCCTTAGCCCGAAGACGGTTCCCGCTGAGCAGATCTCACCAACTACTTGGGCACTACGGACAGCCACAGGACAGCCAGCCCAGGTCTACGGGGAGACAGTTGCCACCTTCCTCATTGGAGGTCAATTTTTGAAGCACCGTGCTCTCGTGGCCGAAGTAGATGAAGAAGTCATATTGGGCACGGACTTGATGATTGAATACGGGCTCAAACTGGATGTGGCAAGGGGTGTGGTGACATTAAGGGATGAAGAGATCATCCTCCGACGGGGCAAGGACCTCTCTTCACGAGTGCTCTTACTAGCGGACACCATTCTACCCGCAAGGTGCCAGGTTGTGACTCAAGGGACTTTTGAAGGTCAACTATCTGAAGGTGAATGTGTGGTACTAGAGCCCGGAAGGTACGAAGAAAAGGAGCTCGGACGAGGCGTGCTGGTCGCCAGGTCTCTTGTTAAGGTCGGACGCACCACTCCAGTTCGTCTGATGAACCTAAACAGTTATCCGGTAGCGCTGAAGAAAGGAGCACTGATTGGGGAATGTACAACCGCTACCTCAATCGTGAGACAGCTGCAACGGCATTCTACTAATCGACAAGAGCTCTCAGAAGAATTATCCAGATTTGTGGAGGAATCATGCCGTGATCTTTCACCTGAACAAAGTGAGGAAGTGCGGAACATGGTTACCCAATGGCAGGATGTCTTCGAGATCAGCTCAGGACCTCGGGGTAGAACAAACATCGTCCAGCACAAGATTGACACAGGAGATACGAAGCCCATTCGACAGGTTCCGAGGAGGCTGCCGTTAGCCAAACGAGAAGACGCAGAGAGGATTATTAAAGAGATGAGGCTGATGGTGTCATTGAGCCTTCGAGTAGCCCCTGGATGTCTCCTGTTGTACTGGTGAAGAAGAAAGACGGCAGTACGAGATTCTGCGTCGACTACCGCCTTCTTAACAATGTCACCAAGAAGGACAGTTATCCGCTTCCAAGGATCGACGATACGCTGGACACCTTGGAGGGTTGTAAGCTGTTCTCTACCTTGGACCTCCGCAGTGGATATTGGCAGGTTGGATTGACTCCTGAGGATAAGGAGAAGACAGCATTCTCAATCGGCACGGGACTCTGGCAATTTACGGTAATGCCGTTCGGGCTTTGTAATGCTCCTGCAACGTTCGAGAGGCTGATGGAAAGTGTGCTGAGAGGTCTGTCATGGGAGACGTGCCTGATATACCTAGACGATATCATTGTGCTAGGAAACTCCTTCAACCACCATCTGAAGAATCTCGAGAAGTCTCTTCGAACGGCTGCGTGCAGCTAGTTTGAAGCTGAACCCAAAGAAGTGCAACCTCTTCCGGAGCCAAGTAAACTACCTGGGGCATGTTGTTTCTGACAAAGGAGTCGCCGTTGACCCAGAGAAGATTACGGCTATCACCGACTGGCCGGTACCTCGCGACAAGCACGAAGTTAGGAGTTTCCTCGGGCTCTGTACCTACTACAGGAGGTACGTGAAAGGGTTTGCTAGCATTGCAAAACCCCTAACCAGGCTTACCGAAGAAAAACGCACTTTCCATTGGGACCTCGAGTGCCAAAAGTCCTTCGAGGAGCTGAAAAACGGGTTAAGTAGTGCTCCTATCCTAAGCTATCCACGCACCGAAGGCAAGTTCATACTCGACACTGACGCCAGTAACACCGCTATTGGAAGTGTACTTTCCCAGTTGCAAGACGGGGAGGAAAGAGTAATTGGCTACTTCAGCAAGGCACTATCAGCCCCAGAACGCAACTACTGTGTCACGAGGAAGGAGCTTCTGGCAGTTTTAAAATCCATAGAGCATTTCCATAAATATCTGTACGGAAGAAGGTTTCTCCTGAGAACGGACCACGCGGCTCTAATGTGGTTACTGCGATTCAAGTCACCAGAAGGACAAGTTGCGAGGTGGATTGAGCGCAGACTACAGCTCATCGTCCCAAGGAAAAGAGTGCCTGAAGTGCTTAGGGAACTTCACGACGGAGTATCTGGCGGGACCACCTTGGAGTTCACCGTACATTGGAAAAAGTACGTGAGCGTTTCTATTGGGCTAATCTTAAAGAAGACGTATTAGACTGGTGCAGGCACTGTGCGACAGCACAGACTACAGCTCATCGTCCCAAGGAAAAGAGTGTGCGGCCTCCAATGGACCGATGAGGAGAAAGAAGGCCCCTATGAAGAAGTATAACGTGGGAGCTCCATTCGAGAGAATAGCAGTTGACGTCGCTGGCCCTTTCCCTTTGACTGATGAAGGTAACCGGTACATTCTTGTGGCCATGGACTACTTCTCTAAGTGGGTGGAGGCTTATGCCCTTCCGAATCAGGAAGCCGTCACAGTTGCGGACGTTCTTGTTAAACAGCTCGTCAGCAGGTTTGGAGTACCAATGGAGCTTCACACTGACCAGGGACGGAATTTTGAGTCTGCAGTCTTCTCCAAGATGTGTGAGACACTAGGAATACGCAAGACTAGGACGACGCCTCTTCATCCGCAATCTGATGGCATGGTAGAGCGCATGAACAGGACCATGGGTCGGTATTTGTCTAAGGTTGTCTCCGACCACCAGAGGGACTGGGACCAGTACCTTCACCTATTCCTTCTAGCCTACCGCAGTTCAGTTAATGAAACGACAGGGCAGACCCCCGCCAGAGTGGTGTTTGGCAGAGAACTTCGCTTGCCCTGTGATCTGAAATTTGGTTTCAAGCCTGATGAAGAAGTCGCCGGGGAAGATTATGTCACGAATCTAAGGATGCGAATGAATGCTATCCACGAAAAGGTTCGTTCAAACATTCAAGAAGCAAGCGACAGAATGAAGGAGCGTTACGACATCAGGGGAGAGAAAGGTGGCTTCCAGCCTGGGGACTTGGTATGGCTACATGATCCTCGGAGAAGGCAAGGCTATTCACCCAAGCTTCAGAGATCCTGGGATGGCCCGTATGAGATCATTGACAGGATTAATGACATCATCTATAGGATCAGGAAGCAGCCAAGAGGAAAACCCAAGGTAGTCCACTTTAATAGACTGGCCCCATTCAAAGGAGATCATGGCCCAACCGAGGACCAACAAGTGAGGCATCTCTCTCACTTTAGGGCCAATAACGACCCAGTTGCGCGGCCTGAAGTTTTAGGTGCTCGTGGAGTGACTCAAACAATCTACAGAGACATCTTTTCTCTACCAGTGGACTATGCTCTGGCCCATTGCGTCCCTGAAGATCTGAGAAACTCTCGAGGGATCGCAACTGTTTTCAGGAAGAAGTTTGCCGGAACTGAAGAATTAGAACAGCAAGGACTTAGTGTTGGAAGGGCGCTTCACCAAACGCACGGAGGCCAGCATCTGTTTTACTTGGTTACCAAGCGTGCCTCCCGTCAGAAATCAACGTACGGCGCACTACAGCGAAGCCTCAACGACCTGCGCAGCCAGCTTTTAAGACTGCATGTCACTAAGCTCGCCATCCCCAAGTTGGGCTGTGGATATGACGGCCTGGAATGGAAGACTGTAAGACACATGCTTGAAGAGACATTTGCCAACTCTGGGATAGTCATATTGGTGTGCACATTTAACCCCTGGAGGTCAAACGGCGACTACTTCGAAAGAAGTTCATCGCAGCTAATTTCTCCAAACCGTGCTCTGGGGCAGAGCACTTTTAAGAAGGGGGCAGTGTTACGGTCTGGTGAGGTTGAGGGTACCCTGGGCGGCCCGGGGGCAGGTAGCTGGAAAGGCCGCCAGGGTGACCTAGACTTGGTGGTTCCGTGGGCATGGGCGAGCAGGTAGCCGAGAGGGGCGGCAAATGGCCTGGAAGGGTCACGGCGCCCCAGAAGGCCCGAGACCTTTAATCTGGCTAGAACGATCTAGAATGTTCGGCGGCGCTTTATATAGGCCGACTTCCAGCCTGGGAGTCAGTATCCATGTGTCAGTGATCAAGTAACGATCGATCAGTCAAGTGTCAGTGACAGTTCAGTCTGTGAGTTAGTGACAGTGATTAACAGTGTCAGTGAGTGTAGTAACAGTCTCTGTGTGTCAGTGTAATAGATTCTTATGTATAATTGTAACATCTAGTATTAAGATAGTAAAGATAAGTATTGTGTAATATACATATTAGTGTAATTAGACCTAAGTAACAATTGTTATTAGATTAAGTAGCTTAAGGGACCTATTTGTTTTTATTAAGTAGTAAATAAATTAGTGTTTAGTATTTAAGTTGTGATTTGATTAGTCATACCCCCAGTGGCCCGTAACAGTATCATCTCTCATTTTTCCCAACTTTGACTATCAATGCATAGTATATGGAGGACTGTCTAGTGAGTTTGAAATGAGATGTAAAACACTAATGAACCGTTTTATTAGATTGACTTTTGGGATTTCTAGACGTTCTCACATATCTCACAGGTATTCTGAAATTGGGTGGCTTTACTCCAGTTTCCGACATCAATACTTCCTAAGTGCACTCATATTTCAATCCTTGAAAACCAAAAACCTATATTCATGACCTCCTTAGATGACTTAAATACTAGAACCCAACCCATCAACCTGTACACTCCTGTGCATTTAACTGCATCCTTCAAAAAATCCTTTATTATCCACGCTTCCTTTTTTTGGAATTCATTGTCCATCCCAATTCGAAAAAGCTCCATTCTTACTTCCTTTAAATATCATCTATTTCTTTACCTCCTGGATTTTCTATCTTCCAAGCAAATGTAAAAAATGAATATTTATCTCATATATATTATAATAGTATACATAAGATGTATCATTTTACAAGATTTCTCATTTATTTTGTAACTCATAATTTAATTATTAATCAATTTTTATTATTATTTATTAAATTAATTACCATAGCCAGATGATTGTCCTATGTATTGTACTCATTTGTTATTCTTAGGGGACAAGTTGTGTCAGAATACAGAATAAAGTTTATTTTCTTCTTTTTTAAAAAAAAACAGAGATATGGTTGAAACTAATATATATATATATATATATATATATATATATATATATATATATATATATATATTTTTTTTTTTTTTTTTTTTTTTAAATTTACCTTAAGTCTTCCATTACTGGAAAAATGATGGCTCTGCACTATCATCGAAAGATGAGAGACTGAAGTTTCTAAGTTCGTATCAGGATCTCTTATGATGTTAAGCTTTTTCACATTCTCTGAATCAAGCTATAAAAAAAAAAATGACACGTCATAAGAATAAAAACCATAAGTTTAACAAATACTATTAATCTAGAATGAAAAAAGCACAACTTAAAAAGTTAGTTTTAGTTAAATCCAAAATTAGAGAAACTAAATGATTTAATATTAAGAAGACAATTGGATTTATCCTCTCAACAATTTATGACAGATAAAAGATGTGTCTTCAACCTGGCAACAATCTCTCTGAAGAAGACCTGCAAGGCAGGTCAAAACGTCAGCAGTCTATAATTAAAGTATTTTTTTAGCTTGAATGTGTAGTTTAATTAAGCTGACTGCATTCCTGGCCATCTTTTTCAACCATTATATCAGTATAGTCAACTATACGATGTTCACCTTGGTGACACAGTTATAAATAGAAAGAAAAACTACTAATGGTTAAATTTTGAGCTGTGCTTCCTTCATTTATGATATATATATATTAAATTATGAAATAGTAAAAAAAAAAAAAAAAAAAAAAAAAAAAAAAAAAAAAAAAAAAAAAAAAAAAAAAAAAAAAAAAAAAAAAAAAAAAAAAAAAAAAAAAAAAAAAAAAAAAAAAATAAATAAAAAATATATATATATATATATAAAATGATACTTTGTTTTATGATTAAACCAATATTTTTTTGTAATTCACTATAATTATATAATTTTTGGTATTACCATAACATTTGAAATTGTAAAAAATAAATTTTTATAGTAGGTAAGTGAAAAATAATAAAAAAACAATACAATTGCATTAATAGTATAGACTCATTATGCTAAATTAATCAATTGACAACAGACAAAATAATCAATAAATGGATGATTGATATAATATAACTATAAGTAACCATAAACACAGCTAATACAAAATTTATTAGAAACTTAATTACATAAAAATATATCACAACACCAGAATGAAAGAGGAATAAATCAAGAATTCGTAATTGTTATTTGGATCATGTCGCATAGTGGGATAAAACAGCCAAAAAACGGAAAACATTCAATATCTTTTTAACTAATGATCCTATTGACTGACAGTTAGTCTCATTCAATTCAGAATGGAAAATTACAATAAAATTTCACCTTGAAAAAAATTTTACTTTGGGAAATGACCAAGAAAAATTAGGAAATCATAAAAAAAATACTTTGAAATCAGAATTTTATTATAATTCCTAAAATGCATTTAATTGTGGAAATTTAAGTTATTCAAATATTTTTTTATGAAAAGGAAAAAACAAAAACTCAATTACTCTCTGACAGAAAAACAAGATAACGGATATCTCTATCTATAATCTACTGCTTCTGATGAGGAAACTGTTGTCAAAGTTTTGATCCGAGCAACAGCAACAGAGCTAGAGTGCGTCAAACAAAAATGCAACACTTAACAAATGAAGACAAAACATTACTTTTTTCGTTCAAACTGCCAATGTAATTCCTATAAAGTAGGTCCTAATGACAAACGTTATATGGCAAAAAGTATTCTCCATTTTCTAAAAAGATAGCTGTCGTTAAATTTTTGTTCCGAGTAATGGCAACAGAGCTAGACTGTGTGTGTGTGTGACCTAAAAATAGAGGTTTAAAAACGTGACTTTTTTCATTCAAAGCAATATAGCTCCTAAACGGTACGCCCTAGCAACCAATATTATACAACAAAATGTATTTTCCATTAAATTTCTGATCAGAAAACTATTGCTAAAGTTTCAATCCAAGAAACACCAGCAGAGCTAGAGCGTGTCAAAATGTTACATTTTTGAGTGTGAAAACGTCACAGCAAAAAAGTATAGACCCCCACCCCCAGCCAAAATAAATAAAGTTATTAAAAAAAAAACATTGATTTTAATCTAAAAACAACTCCATTATTGGAAAAAAAAAATTCAAATTGTGTATAAATACAAATAATAGACAAATAAACTTAAATAGAAAATTAATAGATACAAGCATTAAACTAACAATAATAGAACAAATTAGCTTAAATTTTATGTAATTTTAAAATTACCTAAATTAAATAGTATTATTTTTTATAGCTATTATTTAAAAAAAATAATTTTAAGAAATTAAATCAACAACTCTAAGACTCAGCACTAACTAGAATATGTTTTTTTTTCTTCTTCTGGGTAGCAATGCAGAAATATATGGGTCTGATAGTTCTAAAACTTTTAGGCAAAAAGTTTCGCACAAATTATAATAACTACCCAATATACAGGAATAGGCACATCAATTTAAAGGGATATTTTCTCTGATACATCCCAGTATTAATAAAATAAATGCCTATCCAGTTAATATGGTTTTCTGTTTTTTAATATTTTATATTTAGCGACTACTATAATATATGTTAACTTCTACATGTGTGCATAAAGGTTATAAAATACTAATCACTTAAATGTAACAAGTATAAAATTATATTTAAAAAAAAAAAAAAAAATTTTATACTGACAAAGGAAAATTTCTATATTTTCAGCTTTAAATAAAAATTCTTTTGGGTTAAGGAAATAGGTTTTAATTCTTTGGTTATTCACCATTCTAACACAATAAAAATTAACTCCTATATCGAATGTTGGATTTTTTTTTTTTTCCGCCTTCATTCCACAGTGTGTCATGGCAAATTCCCTCCAATATTGGACTAAAATAATTGATACTCTAAGATATCTATTAACAGCTGTTGTGATAGGCAAAATATCATTAGCCATCTAAATATGTTGACCATATTGTATCTATAATATTAGCTAGAACTAAAACACACTTATTGAGTTCTACACACTCTTTTATTCAAAATGTTTGATATTTCATAAATAATTATAAAATTCAATAATAAGTATAGTTGAAGTCCAATTATTCATTATTAAACTAATGACTGACTACTGTTGCTTGTTTATAACCCAAATATTCACATTAACAATTTTAGCAATTCCATAAGTAACATCTGAATGCTGATTTTTATTTTTAATAAAATAAAATATTTAAAATTATTAATCAAGTTTGGATCTGTTAACGACTGATATTACCGTTTGGCCATTTAGGCCCCAAGTAAGATTTGCCGCTGGGCGGGAATCTTTCGAGGTGCACTCAGCTTTGAGGGTTTCACCAATTCTGTATTTCTTTTTCGATAACATTACGTCTGGAAGAGTGGTGGGGATAACTGTGAACATAAGAATTATTGATTAAAATATATATACAAATATTTCACATGTTGAAAAAATAAATTATCACTACCTATAAATACAAACAAATCTGTTGAAGTTATTCTGATTTAAAAATATTTTAACCTACAAATCTACAATATAGGAATACTAATAGATTGTTACAATATCCTTATGTGCTAGCTTAGTAAAGCTTTATTTTAGATTACATATTTTAAACATTATTGAACATCACTTTTCAAAGTGAAGACCATTGTTTTAAACTACTTTGACACTTCTTTGAGCCAGTAATTTGATTCGATACCAATACCACTCCTTTGGTTTTAAGAGAAGAGCTGTTCACAACCAATTCATATTACTTTTTGACTCCGTTATAATTATTTAAGATTCCATTTTTTGAAAAATAAACCATTGATCTGAAAAAAACAAAAACATTATCTGACGGTGTAACATCTGGGCTAGAGAAGAAGGAACAGTTAACTCCGCAACCCAACAACCAGGGAAAAGCTCAAAATGCCTTAGAAAATCCACGAAACACAAGGCATCATTTTATTCCCAAACCTGTCGAAACGAACCAAAGTATAGCAGTATTTCAATGATTGACTGACTCTCATAGATTTCTTCGGCAGCAGCCTTTGCTCTTAGAATTCTTCCTTCTAACATTTCATGAAAGTTTTAAAAATGTAAATGACACCATAAAGTCAACTCAAGTAACAACTTGTCAATAATGGAGAATCAAAATAAATCCAAACAAATTTCACCAAATAACCTTTACCCTTCCTCGTAAACCTACTACTTTCTGTCCTACAGTATCCTTTAATCATATTCCACTAATGCCTGTTGAACAGATCGGCTACCTAAGGCTCCACTTGGACAAATGTCTTACTTGGAATCCACATACAAGACTAAAAAGACAAGAAACTGCTCGTTGTTACAGACTACTTCAACATTTACTAGGCAGACGTTCAAAGCTCCCAATTAATTACAAAAGACTCATTTTCATATCATGATTGTGATTAGACCTATATGGACATACGGAATTGAGCTTTGGGGTTCTACTAAACAATCCAAAATCCTTCAGAAAAATCCTCAATACCCCTTACTTAGTCACCAATAAATTTATCCATAAAGATCTTAATGCTCCATATGTTGCTGATTTAGCCCGAACCAGATACCAATCCTTTCATAGTAAGCTCCATAACCACTCAAATCTACTAGTTTCTCAACTTGCTTCCCACTCAATTCCCGATAATCCTCCGGCGTGTCTGAAGACAGCCTACAGATCTTCTAGTATAGATTATTTATTGAAGTGCTACTGATGAGTAGTTCTTTTCAAGTTTTGACACATTACTGTAACCGTTATCAACACATTTACTTTATGTATATCTGTACAGTTCTAAATTTCAATAAATCGATAAAAGATGTAACAACTAACTAAAGGATTAATCAAAGTAAACATAAACATAAATATTAGAAACAATATAATTTTTATAGGAATTGTTATAAGAGTTAGAAAGCTTGCATTCATGCATAAGAACCTTTGTAACAACTGAGCATTATACGATTTTCATAACTTTTGGCAATGGATTTTCAGTTTCATATCATTAAAATGATTGCCTACTTAAGATTGCAGTGCAAAATGTGGTCTTATAACTGAAAGAATGGATATACGATACCAGTAAGGTAAGAAACAATTTAGTTCTGAAAATACTGAACTGCAAAATATAAATTGTATTGGCCGAGGAAGATCACAGAACAATTGAATTTCTGGAATTCTAAAATGTTTGAACAATGTGACTTTGAACATTGTTCCATATGACTTCAAATATTATATCTATCAATAATAATAAGATGCAACAAACAAAATGTTGATGGAAAATATGCGAAAATAATTGACAGAATTTTGAAGAATGTATTGTTATTTTGAGATTTAAAAAAATTACATTACTTAGTACCTTAATTCTCATTTTTCAGTCCAACATATAAAATTCAAATTTTTTTTTTTTTATTGTCCACTTAGCCTAACAAGTATAAAACTATTTTTTTAACATAGCCAAAGCTATAAAAATATTTTAGAGGAAACTTGAAACTAGTTTCGCAGGTAATGATTCAAAATTCAATATAACGAAAAAGTCAATAAAAGTACAATAAATTATTGATAATATAAATAAATCAATTTTTTCTTTTATATTTTGTTGTAATGATATGAAAAATACTCACCTACTACATTCATATCTCCAGAATAAAGGGCAGTTCGAAATGAGGGGGCGTCCGCTGAAACTTCACAGCTGTACCTCCCTTTTAAAGCTTTTGTTACTTTCTTCAAGTACAAGTGTGTTGCGTTACTTTTAGATTTCTGTAACAAAAATTTCAATTCATATTTATAAATCAAACTCTTTCACAAGATTTTCATGATGGGAAGATTTTAATTATAAAAATAACTTGATCAGGATTAATTGTATTTGATTTAAAGATAATGATAACAAAGCCAGACACCCCTGAAATTCTCAAACCCCACAGCATCCAAAAATTTATTTCGCTCCTTAACCTTGAGTTTCAGATTTATAAAGGTCTTTTTTTAAACCTATTTATAGGGAAATCTTATAATTAACAGAGTTGTTAAATTAATTGTTGTACTTATCAACAAATAATACTTGATAGTATTCAAATATTATATTAAAATAATATTTATTTTCTTAAATAATTACCAATATTTTGGTCCACCAGCAGTTATTACAAAATTAAACCAAAATACTTTACACTTAAAACTTCAATCTCTCTGGAGTATTGCATCCAACTTGTTTCTGGTATATTTGTAAATCTTAAAATATTTTTATAATTAGGATTAATGTATTATTTGCGACTTATATTTGAATTATTTTATTTGAAAACTAGTTACGAATGCTAAACATTCATCATCTGAGGAGGCAAAATGTTAGAAAAAAAAATACATTTTTACAGCACAGCAGACTCTTTTAATATAGTCCATTCAATGAAGGCCTGAAATAGGGTGTAGATTGTATTTTCTGTAAGATTTTTCTTCGGAAACATGTTCAGAGTAGTTAGAAAGTAAACATACTAAAAATCCTGGAGTTTTTGGGCCTGGGAACTGGAAGGGGGGCGCGAAAGGTCCCTTTTTTTGGTTTTGCGCTCATATCTCGAAAACGGTCCGTCATATGCAAAACATGATTATCAACTAAATTAATTTTGATTAAATTGCCTACAACTTTAATTATTTACACATTTTTCATATTCTGCACCGTTTCCGAGATATACGCTTAGAAAGTGTGAACATTTTCGAGAAAAAAAAAATTCACCTCACGTTTTCTGTTAAACTTCCCTCCATGTCTTCTAAAACGTTCATCCTACGACAAAAGTCTTTATAAATAATATTGTATAATATTAAATTTCTTTCAAAATACACATCTATATGTTAATTTATCTTCAACCTGTCAAAAGTTACATAAATTTTAACTTTACTTGGTAAAACATGCTAAACGTCCTTCACATTTGCCAAGCGTATATCTCGTAAACGGTACAAAATATGAAAAATAAGTATAGAACAAAAGTTGTAGACAATTTAATCAACATTAATTTAGTTAAAATGTTTTTATATGACGCACCGTTTTCGAGATAGGAGCGCAAAACCAAAAAAAGGGACCTTTCTTTCCAATGTATGTGCATTGGAGGTACAGTGAAACTTGGATTACCCCCATTAATTGGGGCCGAAATTGAATCAGATGATCAGATTTACTATTGAATTAGGGTATTTAAATAAAAAATAGAGACTTATTTAATGATTTAACTATGTATTTTATTGAATAATAAAATATTTGGCTGTTTATAAAATTATATTTATGTTACAAACTTTAGTTAACATGTTGGAAATCATGGATGTTTCGACACAGAACTCATCCACCATTTTTTTCTAAGATTCACATTTCCTAAGATGTTCCACAACAGACAGTTTTTTTTGGAAAAAGTTAATACAACACATTATCTTTTAGGTGCCAGAACTCTTTAAGTTTATAAAGTGTCCACTCACGAAGGTCATAGGGCCTAGACTGAGCAAAACCCTGTAGGATGGATGTGCTAGGCTTCTAAAAATTCATTAAGTTAGTTTAATCAGAACTTGACTTATGAGGTGTATGGGCTCTGCCCCTGATTCTGAGACGCAATTCCAGTAGCTGCCTGTTTTGTTTTATGTATTTTATTGTGTCATGAAAACTAATAAGAGGGCACCTACCATATTTGAGGAGAACTAGGAACCACGGCCTACATTAACTGTTAATAAACTATTAAAAAAAAATTGCATGTAATAAAAATATTTATATTTTTTCTTCAAATCAATCAGGATAAATGGAATTTCACTGTACCTCTTTTTCTTATTTCTCTTAAATTCAATTATTGATTTGGTATGTTAAACTACAGTAAGGCTTTGGCCTTATTAGAATCTTAATTCCTAGTTCTAATTAGAACCCACCAGAGTGCGAATGTCAATATTCATTTCGACATTTCTAAACCAGGAAATATGGGTTCCTTGCCTTAATTTGTTTGGCTATTTCTAGTGAAATTAATGAATCATAGAACTACTAAGTGATGTTTTAGACATACCTTCTACCAAAATTTTACTGGACATATGGTAACTATAAGGTGACAATTGTTCTCCTTCAGTAGGTTCTATCCTTACTTAAAAAGTGAACTACCTGTCCATTTCGATATTTGTAAACTAATTTGTTAATCAGAGATGCTGTGGCAAACTGTAATGCCTCATGTGACAGTACAAAAAATATCCATTCAGTAGAAAGATGCTTGTTCAATTTCTATTCTAAAAAAATAGGTCACCTATGAAGTGACAAAACAAAATTAAAAATTCTATGAATTGATTTAATACATTCGAGGACCTGTTCATCTTTTCTGGGAAAATACATACAATTTTATTTTATATATTTTTCTCTAATTTTGTTAACATCTTAAAATATATATAATAAAAAACAGAGCTCATGACTACTGAAATAAATTTTAAGAAGAAAGCAGTAACAAATATGGAAAAATAAAAGTAACCAGAAAATATAAGTATTTGGGGGAAATAATATGTTACAACGGTTCTGAGAAAGAAAGCATCTGAGAAAAAATAACAAAATTAGAAAATTTAAATTTTCAAACTGTCAAAGCTTACAATAAAAAGAACCTCTTCTCCAATGCAAAATTAAGGCATTGCAACGTTGTGATAAAGCCAGTGATTTTGTATGGGATGGAGACCTATACCTATACTTTCCCAACTTAAAAAAGCTAAGAATAAAAAGGAGGATCTTAAGGAAAATCTATAGGCCTAGAAAACACAGGAAGGTTACAGGCGATAAGATCTACAGGGAAACCAAAGACCTGGAAAACGAGATAAGAATCAGAAGGCTGATGTTTTATGTGCACATGAAAAGGATAAAGGAAAGATTGAACAAAAAGATCTTTAACAAAGTTTTTATTTACAAAAGCACGGGAGGATATACAAAGCAAATAAAAGAATTAAAGTACCTTAAAATTTCAGATGGTCAATACAGGAAAACACTGAACAAGCACACCAATATTAGTAGAGAAAAAAAGAGGGGTACAAAGTGGTTCGAAGAAAGAAACTAAATGCAGTCAAAAATTATGAAACTGCTATGAGAAGAGAGAAAATCAAGATTTCCAAAGAAGTCTAAGCAATGTTGTTCGCATGGTCCTTAGTGGCCGTTATGTGATAAAAAAAAAAAGAGAGATATAATTATAATCCATATAATACAATTCAGCTGTACATATGACTAATTTTTACCATTAAGATACATAATTAGATGTGGTATGGTATGTATAAAATATGGTGATACTGATGGGTTCTGAAACATAAATCTCAGTTTTAGTCCTGTTGATGGATAAGGAAGTTATGTTTCAAGACCAATTTTTACAAGGAGGTGACACAGTCAGCATCTATACTTATCAGCTAGGTTATAGCCTGAATAAATGGTAAACTACTTACAGAGGCTGGATGTGTCCCAAATCCCAACATTATTCATGGAAGAAACATGTGAAAATAATTTTTCAGCATAGATCCAGACTCGAAACATAGGCATGGGAGTTGGGAGTCCATTGACTTAGCCACTGGCCTACCTTACTCCTTATATTATATTACATTAACAGGGTTGAAATAAAACAATCTATCATATGTTTTCATTCAGGTATATTAATTTATTGACTCATTATTGTCATGTAAGATAACATACATTCTAAATGAATAAATAAATCCTTTTTTTTTATTTGAAAAATAAGTTAACATCAAATATAAGTTTAAAAAACTCTGAACTAAACATATTCAGAAATCTACCAAGCATTAAAACTATAAAAAAGTATTATTTACAATCAATTATTTACAATTAATTATAACAGTCATAAATATTATAGGAAAAAGAAAAGAGATCTGAATCGAAGTAAATGGCCAAGTGAAAAACCCAATCTCGGCTATTTTAAAGTTGATCGACGATATTACACATCATTTCATCTAATATCACATATGGGTCGGTTTCATTCGTGTCATGATTGGATTTTCCCATGTTTTCAAATGATTCAGTAGGCACCATCAACTTCGAATCGAAATCAGAAGTATCCGGGAGAGTCTGAAGAGCTTGCTGAAGCATTTCAAACACCTAAAACAACAAAGATCAGATTGACAACAAAAGAAGGTGAAAGTTAGAATAGATATTTGAAATGAAATATAACTACATAATAATTTGGTTAAATTTATGGCAGGATTATTAATTCATAATGTAACATATACTTTAACCCTCCAAGGATGAGCAAAACGTTTTCTATCAAAATAAGATTTTTTTATATTTTTCTTTGTTAATGGGCATGCTGAAATTCATGAAAATTGTTTAAAAAAAAATATGACTCACTGTTTGCTCATAATTGGCTGTTTTCATATGATCATGCTAGGTCTTTCCCAAGATGATTTGTTCAGTACACAAAGGATGTTTTAAAGTTTGTAATTCCATAATAGAAACGTTTTTTTTAAACAAAATATATTTTTTATATTAACTAATAGACATCACTAATAAAAAATAAATAATTATTTAATACAGAATTGATTTTTCTTATAAACCCCATCTAACAGCAGCCATTACCTGTAGCATCAGTAAAAAGACATTAACTAGTGCTACCTGTCAATGATAACATAACAAATATTTTTTTATTCTTTTAATAATAGAAATTTACAACTGTATTACAAATACATCTATTAAATAAGCGGATTACAATGAAAAATAATGACATGCTGAAAACGTGTAGAGGAACTACACATTGGTAGTACTCTAATGAAATATTTACAAAAAAGAAGACCCCGAGGCCATCTTCTTTTCAGACGCCTCGGAGGTTTGCCAGGAATGGAATGAGAAGCAAATTGTGCAACAAGTGGATTTGGATGAGCAAGTTTATAGTAGTAAGTGAAAGGAAAGGTTTCTGGTTCGTGCCAAATCAGCAACACATGGGATATTACGGTCATTAAGGAGCAGTTCATTTGTGACAAAGTAAGGAGCACCTAGGATTTTTTGAAGGATTTTGGATTGGAGTGATTGGATGCAGGAAGAATTCGATGGTTTGGTGGATTCCCAACATAAATATAAAACTGAAAGTGTAGATAGATAAGAGAATGGAATGAAATTTGAGAAACTTGGATGATTATTACCTACTTTTAGATTTTGTCAGTAATGAACAATATTTAGGGAGAACATTATAATTTTAAAGCAAGAAAAGGTTTTAAGTTGTAAAGTTAACGACTTATCTAAAAGTTATAAAATTGTTAAAAATGCATATTTATTTACCTATTTTCAATAAACAAACCAATTTTTGTTAAATCAACAATTAAAAAAAGAAATAATTGTCATGGGAAAGATGGGCATGATCATATGATCACAGTCATATAAATGGTCATTTTAAAACTTTCAGGATTATTATTTTTAAATGAAACTCATACTCAAGCATGATACGACAATATAAAGTCTAACCATATAATCTTAATCATCGAAAAAAAAAAAAAAAAAATTAACAAAATTATGACACTTAACATTGGTAAGCATCGATTTCCATAATTCGATAAATTAAAAAAAAAAAATTGATGAGAGAAGTGCTTCAATCATCACAGTTTCGGTCACAAATCAACACTAGCACCTCTTGGAAAAGGGCTGCAAAGGTATAAAGGAATAAGCATGGAGTTATAGTACTATGAATAGGCCCTTCCCGTAAATTATTCCGTGAGGGGCGAGACCAAAACACAAACCAGCCACGTCCACTATGCCCAAATGGCGACTTGCATTCCATATAGGCTAGGGCAATTGAAAGGGTTAGTAATAAATAAAATAAGTAAGTCACTAAAGTAAATAAATCACTAAAATAAAATAACATCAGTATAAAGCCTAGGAAACCAAAATGTGAACTGATAAGCGGCTAATATACTGATAATATGGTGCACTCCAAAATGGCTGCCTGCCCTGGCTATTGAGAGGCAAGCCACCTTCACTTGTCTATAACTCCATGGGAATAAGGATAGAAGAGCAGGGTGTCCTTTTGAGGTGATCATATCGACAAGCCAGTCCTTGGAGGGTTAACAATAGTTAAATTTGATTTAAAGTATGCAGTCATAGACACATAGTAATTAAACATAAATTATTATTAATAATACCGATGTTTAGACTTGCATTGCAAGCCTTCATCAGGGTTGCAGTGAGAGTGGCTGTTGGAAACTCAGTTTCTCCTTTAACCATGGCAAGTTACTGTTTCTTATTTAAATGACACAAAGTATTCAGTCGTTTATTTAATTAATAATAGTGGTAGCCTTACATAAGCGTGTCTCCACAAAACCGGCCTGACCCGCACTACACCGACCAGTTCGATCCTTACACTTTATTTCGAGTTTACATTTATCCATCCATAGTTCATTCTTATAACCTCACATGTAAACAATCACTTTTACAGTTTCAACTTGGATTGTGTTGTTTAGCGTGTTATATTGATATTAATCTTCTTAAATGTAAATAGGTGAAACAGAAGTTAATAGCAGGAGTTCCATAATGGATTTAGTGTTCTGTAAAATTTATGTTTTCTTATTTCCTCTTCTTTAATGAGTAAAAGTGTAACAAAAGTTAAGAAGATTAATTTCTAGATGGATTTGGTGTTTTATATATTTATATTTAAATCTCAGTATACATATTTTGTGTAAGGATTCCTTGTTGTCCACATTACTTATTGCCATAAAGTGAGACAGATTGTATTATTAATTCAATAAAACACATCGATCCAAAAAAAAATGTGAGAAAGTATATTACAGGTGTCATATTTTCTTATTTCCACTTCCCTTCAGAAAATATAGCAGAAATTAACATCATAACTTGCAAGAAGGATTCTGTGTTTTATATATTTATAATTTGTTATTTACACTTCCCTGACATTAGAAAGTTTATCAGAAGTTAATATTACTGGTGATTTAGCACTATATTAATTCTAATTTATTATAATATTAATTTAACATTAATTTAGTGTCTTATATTTTCTTATTTCTCATTTTAATATCAGAAGGTAAACAGAAGTAAATATTACTTTGAACAGGGATTTAGAGTTTCTCCATAAATGAAGGAGAATAACCTTTCCCCTCGAAAAATAATGACAAAAAAACACCAAAATAAATTGGAAGGTTAGAATCGATAAAAGGTATTCTGGACACCCGTAGGGGCTGGAGACAAGCTTTTGTAAGGGTACTGAAAGAAGTGCTAATGATATAATAAAAGTTATAGTACTAAATAACACTGAAATGATGAAAACTGATTTAATTGTGTTTATTATTTTTGATGTTTTGATGGATTGGAACATATTAATATTAAAGGATTAAGTTAAAAGCTATGGAATTCTCTGATAAGGGTACAATCTTAATAGCAAGGGAAAAGTTAGAGGTTGGTTAACTTCTCGAGCAAATTCAAAGAGTGAAAGTCAAAGATGAGATCTATAAAGCTGTAGTATATACAAATAAGCGCAATACAAAGGTGTATGGAGAATTAATGTAACCTGTATTATTTGATAAAGGCATAATGAAAACATTATGTTAAATCGATCGCAGGTTATAATCAATAAACAGGTATTCTTGGCAAGAACAGAGACAGAGTCACTAAACACCACAAAATGAGTAAACAACAAGGAAGAGTTAATGATTTAGTTGTTATAACTTTACTTACAATAGAATAGAACAAAACACTATGTTCTTATACAATATAGTTTAAAAAAGGTTGAATATTATTTTAAACTGTTTACCTTATCTAAATGTTTCTGGAAACGCTGTGCGATTTCGATTCTTTGTCGCTTCTGCAAATCCATCATAACTCGAAGAGTTTCCCTCGCTTGGTGAGGTCGAAATTCATTAAGAAGATGGTGAATATGGATGAAAAGTAAACTCAAATCTTCAACTTTTTCTGCTCTTCTTGGCGATTCCGGGCATTTCACAAGTAAATCTAACAAATCTAAGAAATTGACTAGAAGTGAATGATTTAGTTTTCGCAGTTCTCGCCTCCTATCAAAATGTTGAGGGTAAAGGCGTTTAATACCCTGAAACAAAGTAAAGTATTGAGTACAATGAAAGGACACATCAGTTATAATCAATATAATGTATAATTATTACCTGAGTTTCCAATGGTCGGATGATGGTGTCATCAGCATTAAAAGTGTTTCCAAACATAGAATAACTATCATGAATTGGTGGTGGCGGACGAGGAGCACGGCCCCTTTTAATATTTTCATCAGTATAATTGTTTATATACTGAGCTGGTGGAAGAGGTAAGGAACATACCTGGCTTCCTTCGCTGGCCGCCATTTGGTAATATTACGAAAAGTTAAAAAAGATCTGAAATGCCTAAAACTAATCGGTACTGACTTTAAAACTGATAATTCAAACAGCTTAATAAGGTAACGGTTACAACAGAAGCAGAGAGATATAAACAAAACTTCTCATAGAAGAAAGCTTCACTGCGCAGGTCATCGTGTGTAGTTCAATATTCGGCCGATAGATGGCAGCTACGCTTGTAGCTAGATTCTTTCTTCAAAATTTGAAAATCTTTTTTTCTGATCAGAATTAATTATTTTAATAACTATTATTCATTTTAATTAATAACTTTTTTCTATGCTACATTTCTTTATAATGTCATTTCATAAGAGAAATATTTCAATGTCGAAAAAAATAGAACTAATCTCATCTACTTTTGATCAAGATATGAATCCATAAGAAGTTTAAAATTTAAGATAAATATTTCTTTAAAAAAAACTCCGCTAATAATAGTCTTTTTGTGAAAGATAAGTAACTGTAAGTTTATTAAAACTAAATCAACGTTTTTTCTTCTTAATTTTATCAGGTTTCTTGTTATAAACTTTGAAATGTAATCAATTAGCATCTTTGTTTCTAAAATAAGTCACAATCACATATTACCTCAACTTAATATAAATTTTACTTATTAAAAATCTGCAATTAAGATTTTAGGGAGAACTATTTAATAATAATCTAAAAAATAACTAAGATAAGATAGAATAATTAAATAAAATATTATAGCAAGCCTTTGGTATCATCACTACATGTTGATTCCTTTTTTACACCAGGCATTGGTAATTATTCAATTAAGTATATCAATAGAATAATTGTAAGTTACTATCATGGTTCAATATGATGTTATTTAAATAATTAATATTCAAACCCAAACTTTGCAAAACAAAAAGGTATTTAACATATTTATTTCAACTTGAAGCTTGTTTTTGTATATTGAGACAATATAAAAAATGAGATAAATACAAATTAATCCTTATCAAGATTTATTTTGTATGAGAGTGATCTATTGGAATACTTTTTGATTTGAAAACTAGTTTTGAATGTTAAACATTCATCATCAGTTCTAAGGAGACAAAAACAAAAGGGCTTTTGAATGATATCAGAACCTAGAGCAGACAGTTAAGTTACTGCCTCCTTTATATAAATTAAATATATATGAATCAATAGAATTGATAAAATCGTTCAAAACCAACGATAGATATTTGTTTAAATGATGAGATAAATATTACCAATAGTTCTATTTTAAATTTGTTTCCAGTAGGAACAAAAAAAAAATAGACTAGTCCTAGAGAAAACCTATATGACTGACCCATAACATTCAGTCAACTCTAGGTCTTATATCTTTTAGAAGCCTTACTTATTTCCATCCCTAGATGAGTATCAACATGTTTGGTTTCTTGTCTTAAATTTCTAAAAATTAATATATATTATCTATGAAGCAATGTTTTAAATTTGTTGTATGTTTTCATACATAAGAAGAAATTCTCTATCAAACTGATGATGATTATTTATTCAAAAATGGTTTTTAAATAAATAAAACTTCAATAGAAGTGGCAATTAATTCATCAGACCTAACTGTATTGGTCCTTCCATACCATCATGTTTATCTCAAGTTATGAAGTTCTCGGACCATAAATCCAAAGTTTTAAATTTAGTAAACAGATCTGCTAAGATGTACTTTCATATGATAATGGTTTGGGTTAAGAAATAGGATTTTATATGAGACAGTTTTCTGAGTTTTATTTGGCTTAACATGAATATATCTTCAACTAGGGCAGGAAGGAAACTAAGATGTGCAAATATTATTTATTTATTTATTTTTAATATTGTTTTTCAAAAACAATTAAAATTTCAAAACAGTCCCAACGAGACCTACCCTACTTTCATTTCAATAATCTTGAACTTTATTTATGTTTATTCAAAAATTTATATAATCTTTATAATTCTATTATTCTTGTCATATCTATTGTTTTTTTGAACTTCAGAACTCTATTGCGTTAATTGTTAACATTTTTTTCTGTACAATTTTGTTGAAAACATTTTTCAGGTTTCTTAAAATTGTGTTTTATTAAATAACTGCTTCTTAAATTATATCTTTACTTCTATGACTAATATTATAAACTGTTTATTTTAAGTAAAAATATTCAAACAATGATTTTTCATCACTGTTGTTGGATACTTCATAGAAATGTCTTTGCAGTTATATTCTGCAGTCAGTTATTTTTAAAATTCTTTAATTTATGTTTAAGATTATTGTTTTATAATGATTTGATTGTGAAAACATTTGAAACAAAATTTTGCTTTATCTATGCTCATTTTCAAATACTCCAACATTTACTCCACAAATGTTCAAGGCTTTCAAAAACTTGCCTAAGATCCATTTACATGACAATAATTAGACCAGTCTGGATAAATGGTATTGAGCTTTGATATTTCTCTAAATCTTTCAATTCTTCTCGTATCCAATCCTTACAATCCAAAATCCTTGGTAAAATACTCAATACCGTTTATTAGGTTACAAATAAACTTATCCAAAATGATCCAAATATCCAATATGTTACTGGATTAACCCAAAGAAGATACCTATCCTTCCATCCAAAGCTAAATACCCTCTCAAACCCACTATTCTCCTAACTTCTTTCCGATTTGATTCCCGATAACCCTTTGGAGCGTCTAAAAAAAAGACGTCAAAGTGACATTCTAATGTAGATTTCGTGAAGTGTTAATGGGTAGTTTTTTACAAGCTATTACAATCACTTTCTCACATATTTATTTGATGTGTGTATTGTATTTAGTTGTTAATATCAATAAGTAAACAAAAACATTATGTGATCACTATACTCTTTTTATCTCTTTTTGGCTGGTTTCCTTCCTTATAACTCCATTCCCGATAACCCTCTGAAGCATTTATTTCAGAGAACTTTAGTTGCCTTCATGATAGAGTGTTATGTTACTTCTTTTTTAGTTTTTCTAATTTTTTATTATGGTCGTCAATGTTGGTAAAATTAAAAATGTATATTAATTTCACACATTGCCTAATTTTTGTCTGATCCTTCTCAATATCCTACTTTATATAATACTCATTCAGTCATTCAATACAACTCTTCAATTGACATATTTTAGGTTTAAGTGTTTCTTTCAAATGAAAGATGAAACACTTTCAAGTTGTGCTAGTTGATGATTGATTAATAGTATTCCGTTTTATTCCAATTCATCAACACCCCTTCCGTATCCCATCATTTATCTATTTACAATTTTATCCTCAGTAAGATTTCCGATTTAAAACCTATGTCAAACAATGATTATATCAAATGATCCACTACCTTCAAAAATCTATGTATACTGTAATGGAATGTACCTGGACAAGACTCATCTGTAACAAGCAAATACAATCAGAAAGTCAAGACAATTCTATCATTTTTTTAATGTTCTAAAATGATCTCTTAAAAAATACGGAAATATTGATAATTTTAAAAATTACATGTAATAAAAACATTGTCATACTGCAACATGTTTAGACTTTCTTAGACTTGGTCTTGGGTTACGAAGATCTCATTTACAACAATCTAAAGGCCTACTAATGACTATAAAATATTTTATTTTATTTCTGCATCATACTCAATGACAAAAACATACTATCTATTAAATCTTACATCCATAAAAAATATATATATAATAAAGTTTATTCTTCCACAAATAAAATTACTGCAATCCACTTGCAGAAAAAACGTGGTTTCCTCAAAAAAGTCTTTGATTTATTGTATATCTGCAACGGATTGGAATAGAAAGGTAAGGTCTATGGCATTTTCCTACATTTTAAATCTACTTTGACCCATTTTTTTTTTTTTTTTTTTTTTTTTTTTTTTTTTTTTTTTTTTTTTTTTTTTTTTACACTAAGAGATACTCACCCTGTATATTTGTGTTGACATTGTAATCTTTTTATTTATATTTCAATGGAAAATCTTCAACAAACTGAAGTTTAACTTGCAGTAGCAAGGAATTTGTTTTTAATTTTGTATAAAGGAGGCTTGGTCATTTGGAGAATAATCGATGAATCATAAAAACATAATTAGATATCACAAAATGATTGACAATGTCGTCGGTATTGGTTCTTGGGAATCGACTTTGGATGATCGATTATCGATACCGATTCTTTTCTCAAAAATCGATGGAACAGAGAATCGACACATTTCTATTAGGTCTTATTACTGTATTAATTATGGTAGCTTACTATAATTTTTTTTATCTTCCTAAGTACAACATTATTATGATTTCTAATTATGCGTTCATAAATGATTATAATTTCTTTATGATAAAGATAAAACATATTTTAAAATAATAATACTGTAAATTAAAAAATTAAAAATAAATAATTTTAAATTTTTGTTATACAGCCTTCTCAGAAAAGGTACAGGCTGAGTAGTATTAAAGGTGGTCGCTGGGATTAGTATCAACCCTTGTTGCTGCTACATGGAATTGTTGTCCAGAGCTAAGTGAAGATACAATTTTATGCAAATTATACAATTTGGAGAGCAATCTCCAGGAGGTCCATCGGAAAGCTAATCCAGGATTGGCCTGGAGTTGACCTCGTAGGATCGGGGATTTATCTGCTCCAGGAGTATCGGGAGGCAAATTGCTACACGCTCCACAATATATGTACACCCACAATATTAATTATACTCTCTGTACTTATATGCTTAATTATAAATTTTAAAATCAAAGGGATTTATAATACAACGTTTAGAAATATTTTCTTTACTTAAAATTAAAATTAAAGCCTTAATTTAAGCTTTATTATTTTTTTTTTTCAAACACAACGGCTATTATTATAACATAATTATGTAATTGTTTAAAGATGCTAAAAATATCTTATTTTATAAAGATACTGTCTTTACTATAAATATATTAAACATGGCAGTAAATTTTAATTAAACTATCCACTTCCAGCTATCCATTGGCTGTTTTATGCCGAAATGTCTCGTGACCATCATTTTGGACTTATTTGAGGATTTACATGAATTTAGTGTGAATAAGATGTAATAATGTAATACATTAAAGCTGAAATTCTTCTTTCGATCAGAACATCATACAATTAGAAATTATTGATACATGAGGATAAGAGTTTATTTGGCTTAAGAATTTCGTCATGAATATTTTTTGGTCATTTAAAGAAAATCAAGCAATGTTTCGAAGAACAACCTCTAGTCTTTGCTACTTAGATACTTGTATTGTTATTGTTATTTCGACTCTCGATATCACCGATTTCTCAGAAAAGAATCCACATCAAGAATCGGTGAATGAAAGCCATCATAGACCATTTATTTATCTTGTGAAAATTTTGTTTTGGCACGTGCCTAGGTGGCTTTTTGAACTTCAACTATTGATCTGTTCGCCGTTCGTTTTCATACATGATCCGTGGCAGCGTTATCACCAAGTTTAAACTCATAAAATAATTTTTCATTTTCACTTTTGAACTGAAACTAAAATCTGTATACCTGCTTGGAAAAAAACAAAACAAATTAATAAATAGGAGATTGTTTATTTCGTTTAACGTCACTTTATGCTGCTATGGCTAGTCGGACGATGCTACGGTTGGAGTCCTAAATTTTGCCTATCCAGGTATAATTAGGATAGGGATCTTTAACGAGTACCTGACATCGCACAGGCTCGGGACCCCCATTTTACGCCCTTTCCGAAGGACGGCATACCTAAGGATTTTTTACTCTCTTTAAAAAATCCTAAGGTCATCTGCCGGGCTGTGAACCCGCGATCTTGGGTTTAGTAGGTTGCTATGCTAACCACTAAAACAGGTGACCCTATAAATAGGAGATTAATAGTTCTTATTCAAGGAATGTAAATATTTTGCCGGAAATCAATAGTCAACGCTTTTATCATCCGAAAATAGATATGGGTTTCGATACACGATATATAAAAAATATGGATATTTCGTAAATATATATATATTTACATATATAGATAAGTAACAAAACCTTATAACATTGTTTAAAATAAGTAAAAGTTCTTAATGTTAGGGGTGGGGGACAGCTAGCAAGACGTACTGTTTGCATCTGCACACGGTATACACCTGACTATGTATATGTACCAACTGCCTATATTGTTATTTCATAATAAACTACTTTTAAATTTAATCATTTTAAATTATATTTTCCAATTTTCACATTAAAAATAAAATAAACTGGAACATCATTGTAACATGATAGAAATATTTTCAATGGTCACTTGAGGTACACCATGCTGGTATATAAGAATCAATACAATTAGGATTGATGGATCAATTGCCACTTCAATTGTAATTACGGAATTGGGTTCAAACCTATTTTTTTTTAGATTTTATTAGTATAGTAAATTTAAACCTTACATTTGAAATAGATAAACCATTGTCATCATACTTCTCTTCACCTAAAAATACAACATATATCCTTTCCAAAAAAGTGGTGTATACGAACTAAAATGCAATAACTGTGGAGCTAAATACACGGGAAAAACTTGACGGTCGGTAAATCCAAGAGTAAAAGAACATATAAGAGCATACACTAATATGACCCAAAACTCCAATTTCGCTATCCATCTAAATGAAAATAACCATAAATTTAATAAAAACCGGTGTAAATATAATACATGAAGTAGAAAATAGCCTAAAATTAAATATTTGTGAATCATTAGAAATAATAAAATTGTTTAAAACCGATCCAGATTTTTGTTTAAATGAATGGCTCCTCCGAAAAACGTTCTAAGCGACAAAATTTCCTAAGTGGCGATTTTAAAGTTTTTAAAATGTATAATAGTACGTCATAGTATGATATAGTATTCCATTATGTTATTATGCATGTAAATATAACAAAAACGTTGGATTATGATTTTCTTTCGCTGATTATTCAAAATTTTATATTTGTCGCTTAGAACGTTTTTCGGCGGACCCATTCAAATTACCAAATAAACATTTTCAATAGCCCCAGTTTTAATTTGTTTCCAATAGGAACGGAAAAATCCAAAGTCATAAGGGAAATCCCATAGTAAATCCCAAAAATTTTAACCTATCTGCCCCCTTCCCCCTACCACGATTGATATATATTTTAGGTATCTGTTAGATCACTTCAGTTGGTGTACCAATATTTGATTTCTTGTCTTACATATTTGAAAACGTTTTTATATATAATCCATGTGACATAGTGCTGATGTGTTGAAAATTTTGTATGTTTTAGAGCTGAAGATGAATGTTTAGGATTCGAAACTAGTTTTCTAATAAAATAATCCCAATAGAAGTGGCAATTAATTCATCAATCCCAATTTACAATAGTGTTTCAATTAAAAAAAAAAAAATGATGAGGTAGGTTCATCGATATATATGTATCAATATTCAGAGCAAAAATATGATCGATATTACAAATCGATAATTTTTTTAGAATACCATCCTATTTATAAACATTAATATTTTAAAAAAAAATCAGATATTTCATGTGAGCCGACCCAATAATATTAAATTGGGTATGGGTTCAAACAGAAATAGACACTACGTGTACTTATTACATAATACATCTCATATGTACCTGGCTGGACCCTTCAATAGGAAAAAAAATAAAAATTTTAATAACTGTCCTACACTATCGATAAATTTTTACGTTAGCTGTATATAAATATTGATCGATGCATCGCGATGGCTAAAACAAAAATACTTCCTCGAAAAATAATATTCTAATGGTAGATTCGTTGATATCAAACTAAAAGCTCGGCTTTGTGTAACCTTCCGCACGTTTCGAAGCGATTTGATCCATTGTTCCTTTGTTTTGTTCTAACAATAAGGAAAAGGAAAACAGTTACAGTCCCCTTCTTTTGTTCTTCTTCTCTCCTTACTTCTAGTTTTTATTTTAGAGTTTAACATTTAAGAACAAGATTTTAAATATATTTTTAAATTTATAGATGTCACTTCAACTAACCCTTTTTTAATATTCTTTTATTTTAAAAATTATAATAATTTCATTTTTAGTTATTTATTGAAATTTACAACTGCATATAAAATATAAAAATATAATACATCAAGTAAATACGATGATAATGATAAAAAAGATACGTCACTTGTTTTTAAAGCAACTACCCATTGATAGCACTTATAAAGGTTCTGTGTAAGAAAGTACTATATTAGAAGGTCCAGAGGCCATCTTCTTTTCAGGCGCCTCGCAGGGTTATCTGGAATGGAGTGAGAAGCAAGTTGTGATACTAATGGATTTTAATGGTTGTGGAGTTCACTATGAAAGGATTAATATCTGGTTTGAGCTAAGTCAGAAACGTAAGGTATATTAAGATCTTTGTGGATAAGTTTGTTTGTGACGACGTAAGGAGCATTTAGGATTTTTCTAAGGATTTTGGATAGTAAGGATTGGATACGAGATGAATTTGATGGTTTAGTGGAGCCCCAAAGCTCAACTCCGTACGTCCATATAGGTCTAATTACTTTTATGTAAATGAGGCTTTTGTAATTAATTGGGAGCTTTGATCGTTTGTTTATAAAAGCAGTAGATTATAGATAAACATACCCATGATCTATTGTTTTCCCAGGCACGGAAATTTTTTTTTTTTTTTTTTTTTCATTTAAGGTTTAGTTATTTTTTTTTATTTTTAACTTTTAAGTTTTTCAAGACAAACTTATGTTTGTTCTTGAATTTTAAAGAACTTTATAAAAGAAGTAAGATGTTTCTGATCCCCACCGGCAGAGCTCGTTAATGATTCACCAAGGCCTCTATGATATTCATTATTAGGAAGGTCTTCCTGGCTTGTGGTTACAACTTCTGTTACTTCCTCCCGACCTCTTACACCACACTCCGCCATTTTCCGAACCCGCTTCTGTATTCTCTTGTTTAATATTACAATGAATACATAACACGTTAAAGCTTTTAAGAGGAGCAGATACATTTTATATACTAATATTATTTTTATTAAAGAACACTTACCCACCGAACCACACTTGTGGTCCCTAACCATAGTAAACGTTTATTATCCGAATCCATTTATATCCATCTCGAGCCTAATCCCGTCAACCACAATAGTGACAAAGAGTACATTTCCAATACTTATTCCCAAGTTTTTAACCTTATTAAAAAACAATAACCTTCCCTTTGGTTCTTTCCGTCTCTTCTTGTCATTTTTTACTTTATTTTTTTCGCTTTATTTTGTTATTTTATGTATCTTTTTTATATTTGTGATGCACCCTATCATAATGGCATTGGCCTTATTGTATTTTCTCTTTTTATTCTGTCTGTATTTACTTGTTATTTTGTTATCTTATTGTCTCTCTGTTGTTCATTTTTCTTTTATATTTTTGTTTCATTTTCATTGTTTCATTTTCCTATTATGTATCCATGTGTCCCGCGCCTTTTCTCCCTTATCCTACCCTGCTGTTCTTACCATTTCACATCAGTCATCGTCCTTCTCCTCACAAGTGTGGTTCGGTGGATAAGTGTTCTTTAATATTCTTTTCCTTTTACTTTTATCTTTCCACTAATATTATTTTTAGCTTAATAAGTGTGTAATCATTTTTTTTATTTTTTTATTAGGACCTAATATACTCCAACTAGGGCAGGAAAGATGATTATCCTATAGGTTACCTTATCTATCGTAGTGTAGAGGGGATTCATTCCGTTGGTCCTCCGTGAAACAAGTTTTAACTCGCCGAGGTGGGATTCGAACCCACGACCGTATGTAACGGTTAAGATCCTTGCTCCAACTCGCTCGCCCTTAGAGTAAAAGAAGACGGCTTTTTTTTTCATTGTCGGAATATAGCTCGATAGTGTTTTGTTGGAGTTCGGTTATTTTTTAAAATTTATTTATCTAATTATTAGAATTTACAACTATATATATATATATATATATATATATATATATATATATATATATATATATATATATATATATATATATATATATATATATATATATATGTATATGTATATGTATACACATATATACACCTCCAGCTGAAGTGATTATAAAGTCCGTAATAACATTCCTTGTAATGCAACTATCCATTAGTTGCACTTCAATAAATTTTCTATATAAGGAGGTCCCGAGGCCATCTTCTTTTTAGTCACCTCGTAGGGTGATTGGAAATGGAATAGGGAGCAATTTGAGTGGTGATGGAGTTTATTATAATAATTCTTTTTTTGTCATTTATAAAAACTTGCATTATTTTTGTACTAACCCAATTGTTGAGGAGGGGGGGGGGGGGCTTTCACTTTTGAAAAACAATTCCGCCACCAGTTAGTAAAACAAATTATCTGCCGAAATGCCCAACTATAAATTACAGAAAAAAAAGAAAAAAACAAACAAAAATTGGGAAAACCTGAAAATAAATTCAATAAAATAAAAAAAAATTAAATTAAATAAAAAAAAAGAAATTTAAAACGATTGAGGAACACCAACTTAAAAGCAATTATATTTTTCAAAACTGTGTACATAAAATATATAAAACTAAAAGAAATATGGTGAGCAAAAAAAAGAAGAAATTCAAACTAAAAACAATAAAATCTCTTATAATGATTACAATGTACATAAAAAAAAGAAAAGCAATTGTTTGGTAAAAAAAAAGTATTATAAACTAAAACTCTGCTATTAAACTATTTTAATAATAAATAAGTTGAAAAAAATTTAAAAATAAATTGGAATATCTTCTTTTCTTTTTTTTATGGTGGAATCTGGCTAGTTACGTGTAGAATAGGGCTTGAATACTTAATGTATTTGGTGGTGTATGTCTCCTCAGCATTCGTTGAGTGCCATTTTCGAATCTTCCATAGATAGTGTAAACAGAAGATTGTTTTCATTGAGAGAAGATCGGTGAGTAACCAGCACTTCTTTCTTCCAGCTAATTCTGGCCCAGACTGAACCTAGGTGCCTCTTATCTTTCGAGGCGTACGTAAATACGTAAACTTGAACCTGTGTTTCGATAATACGTAGCTTGAACCGTTATATACTTATAAACAAACTAAGAAACGCATTATTAAAACTGTTAGGCAATTATTTAATATAAATTAAAACAAAGTTTTCTCAATATAGGAGGTGTAATAATAATTAAAATAAGAAAATGAATTATCGGCTTTAAGACCAATAATAAGTATAAATGGATTATTTAATAACCCATAACTTTTTAAACAAGTATAAATAAATATTTAGAAAAGGGTTGAATACGCTCTTTTGTTCTTTATGAGCGATATCTTCCCCCACTCGACAATATTGTTTCCCTACTGAGATCTGTTCCAACAAGAACAGCTGCAATAACCGCGAACAGCTGTTATGTATAAAGTAATGAAAGCAATTAGCCGGGTGAGGCTACTGCAAGGACCCCCAGGACCTGGAAGGACCAATAACCAAACCAGTTTGCCAGGATTAAGTTGGAATTGGACCGGTTGAGCGCTATGATTTAGAATCCTCCTTTAGGAGACATCCACGGAACTCGACTCCTTCCATTATCGGATAAACTGCTCGGCTAAGCCCTTCTCCTCCAAGTTGGATGTAACCATCCAATCATTATTCTCCCTCGATTCGGATGAACTTCATTGATTCGAGGCACGGGTCGTCGAGAGCGGATGGAACCCCATGGCATTTAGCTTGATCCAACATATTGGATTATATGAGCAAACTGTGAAATTTTAAAATATAAAAACAGATTACGTCAAAGCATAACAGGATATTTTAAAAATTTTTATGTATGAGTTGGTAATCCAGATGGACAGAGACTATTAATTAAGAAACACTCGCGAATGTTGCACTGCATTATCAGCGCTTACAACTAATAGTCCAGTCAATGAGTGGTGTAATTTTTGACTTCACATCTTCTTTAGGAGTAGTTAGAAGGTAAACTAAAAGTCTCTGCCCCTTGGGGTTGAGCTTACGGTTGAAGGGAGAAAGTCTCATTTTTGGGGTTTTTGATTATGTCTCGAAAACGGTGGACTCTAGTAAGCTACAGATCACAGTTAAAGCTAATTAAATTTCCTATAAAATTCAATTTATACATATATGTCCAGTATCTAACGGTTTTCGAAATATACGTTATTGAAAATTAGTAATGTTTAAAAAAAATTTTGCTCCTAATGCCTTCCACTATCGTTTCTATGAAAATGTTTTTAAATTAAATTTACTCTTATATCATTTATAAAGAAACCCTTTTATTATGTTCATAACTCAACAAAAATAATTCGTAAATTAAAATAAACAGAATAAAAATATTTAACATATATACAAGACTCATTTACATGACAGTTATCAGACAAATTTGGATATATGGGACTGAACTTTGGGGCTCTACTAAACCATCCAATTCATCTCGTATCCAATCCTTACAATCCAAAATCCATCGAAAAAAACCAAATGCCCCTTACTTTGTCACCAATAAACGTATCCATAAAGACCTCAATGATCAATATGTTGCTGATTTAGCCCAAACCAGATACGATCCTTTCATAGTAAACTCCATAACCATTCAAATCCACTAGTCTCTCAACTTGCTTCCTATTCTATTCCTGACAACCCTCCGAGGTGTCTGAAAAGAAGGTGGCCTCGGGACCTTCTCAAATAGAACTTCTATTGAAGTGCTACCAATGGGTAGTTGCTTCACAAGCAATTGTCATTTCATTATTACATTTACTGGATGTATGTTTTATGTACAGTTGTAAATTTCAATAAATAGATATGAAAAAAAAAAAAAAAAAAAAGACATATTCACAAATAAAATTCTTATGTGAGCATGAACATGGGCCTTCCCTCAGACAGTATAGACCTATATACTTTCCCAGACGACCAGCCTACTGGGAAGCCGGGTTCACGATTTGGGTCCACTTCTCTTTCCATTTATCCCAATTCCTTGCCATTCTCCACCATAGTGGTCCGACCTCCTTCTTAAAGAAGTCACTCCATCTTTTCACCTGTCTTCCTCTTCGCCTTTTTTATTAATAGGGTGTCCAAACAGTCACCTACATTGGCCACCTTTTATCAGTGCTTCTCAAGATGTGCCTAGCCCATTCCCATTTTTGTTTCTTGATAAGGTGAATTATGCCCTTCAGGCCAGTCTTCTCTCTGAAAGAAGTATGACCAAGATAAAGAGAAAGGGGAAGGTTAGGAGTTGTATCATCAGAGAGAAGACAGTCATCGGACTGGACACACACAGAGGAAATAGCATTAAATAAACTAAAGTTACAGATAAAGAAAAAAAAAAAAAAACACGCTTGATAGCAAACCGAACTAAACCTATCTCAGACAAAATCTAATGATCTACAATTATTAGTATGTAACATTTTTTGATTCTATTAGCCATTTTTGTGTTATAGGTTCTTAAGCATGACCAAAACTAACATTTTGAGAAAGTTGCCGAAATCCGTCGATTTTTGTCAATCGATTATATCTAAACGTCTATATTAAATTCAGCTTAAGGGGTGTCTTTAGACGCACAATTTAATAAACTTTAGTTTTGTAAATGACACATTTTCCGATTTAAAGCATTTTTGTATATGTTTTTCGTAAAAATATGAAAAAGTGCATTTTCTTCTAATCAAATGTAGTCCGTTTTTTGATATTTTATTCTCAGGACCCATCTGGACCATACTGAAAACCTACTACTTGACCTTTTGCAAGGCAGACCCCCCCCACCTTTTTGGGGGTATTTCGACTGGACTAAGTAAGAATATTAAAACTAAGTTGTGCAATCATTGTATTGTCATTGGTCCTTGAAACGTGTGCGAATTTTCAAGATAATCAGATTGCTGGAAACTGGTAAAAATTACGATGCAAGATTCCGTTAAGGTGTGTGTACACGCGAGAGTTTTCTGCTCTCGAGAGCGGATCTCAATATAGAGCGGATCTACCGCTCTCGAGAGCAGAAAACTCTCACGTGTACAAGCACCTTTACATACAGGTGAAGTTAATAAAAGCGTATTAAAAATATTGCTTTGCAAATAATAAAACTTGGTTTTTTCGATTAGGATTGATGAATTAAATGCCACTTCTATTGAGATTATTTTATTTGAAAACTAGTTTCGAATGCTAAACATTCATCTTCAGTTCTAAAACATACAAAATTTTTTTTTTTTTTCTTCAACACATCAGTACTATGTTACAAAGATTATATATACTAAAGTTTTTTTAAAGATAAGACAAGAAATCAAGCATAGGCACTCACCTTCGAGGTAACTAAAACACTGAATTTGTGAGAAGTAAAAGGAGGGCAGGTAGGTTAAGTTTTTGATTTACTACGGGGTTTCCCTTATGGCTCATTGGGTTTTTCCGTTCCTATGGGAAACAAATTTAAAATGGGGCTATTGGATATGTTAATCTGATCATTTAAACAAAAATCTGGATCGGTTTTAAACGATTTTATTATTTCTAGTGATTCAAAAGTATTTAATTTTAGGCTATTTTCTACTTGATATAATATTTTTACTCCCGAGTCTTTATTACATTTGTGGTTATTTTCATTTTGATGGATAGCGAAATTGGAATTTTGGGTCTTATTAGTGTATGCTCTTATATGTTCATTTACTCTTTGATTTACTGATCGTCCGGTTTTTCCGGACTTAATTTGGCTAATTATGCTAATTTGTTTTTTTTCGTATTTAGGCATTTTTCTTCAACCTTAAAACCTCAAAACATTCGTGCGACCACAAGACTGTCATATTTCAGTATCAAATTTTTGCACACTTGATTTAACCCAATTTCGCCAATTTCTCGGGGTGTTTATAGATTTTCAAAAAATCGGTTTCGCTTCACCCTAATGTGTAATTTAAGAAGTAATTCCATACAATATTACAAATTAAATAATATATATTGAATGGTTCAACTATTTGATTATGGATGAAGATAAAACAAAGTTATAATACTATAACTTTGAAAACCAAATCAAAAATATATGCTAATTATGGATTATATTCAGGAAAAGTTTTCATCTGTTGGCAAGCAACCGGCTCTGATGGGACCACTTCTAAACTTTCTTATTCCTTGGAATAATTATAGTTATAGCATAAAAAAAAAAAAAATTATCATAAACAATAATAAGATAAGAATATTTATTATATTTTTAGTTGAAACATAAAATATAAAAATTTAAAAGGAACACTCCTTTTTATATTTGCATTATAGAGGTAGAATAGAATTTCTGTGTTCAGTGTGACTTTGTTCAAGACTTGGGGACCTATATTCAATTGGAGTTTCTTACTTTTTTCTTAGAAATAGATTTTTTCTGATAGCTTAGACAATTCAATATTCCTATTTCCTTCCTGAAAAGTATTCACAAAGGATAGAAGTTTTTAAATTACTGAAAACTTCAAAGAAAAGGACTCTTTGACTTTTATATTATTCGACTATCTTATTAATATTTGTATAAGAAATAATATGAGCGAACATAAAGGAAAATGCAGAGAAGAGACTAAAAAACATATTAGAGGAAAATTTTTTTTTAATTTAATGATATTAAATTTTCAGAGTACATTGTTGTTCTAGTTAACGTCCTTTAACCACAATAAAATCCATTTCTTGAAATTTACAATTGTACAAAATATATCCCTCTAGTAAATGTATTGATAACGGTTACAATAACATGTCAAAACTTGAAAAGTACTACTCATCAGTAGTACCTCAATAAAAATTCTACACTAGAAGATCTCTCAAATGAAAGGATAGGTATCTGGTTTGGGCCAAATCAGCAACATATGGAACATTAAGATCTTTATGGATAAGTTTGTTTGTGACATAGTAAGGAGCATTGAGGATTTTTCGAAGGATTTTGGATTGTAAGGATTGGATACGAGATGAATTCGATGATTTGGTGGTGCCCCAAAGCTCAACTCCGCATGTCTTAATTGGTTTACAGTCATGTAAATACGTCTTTTGTAATTAATTGGAAGCTTTGAACGTTTGTCTAGTAAACGTTGGAGTAGTTTCTAACGACTATTTGTAAACTTAATAATTTAAATAGATGAATTTAAAAACTAATGAAAACATAAAAAAAATGCTAGTTACAGTTTCAAAATACGTATAATGCCTGTTTCTAGGGAACCTTGATTGCAGATTGTGTTGTGATGAGGGTCTTTGGTAGGGATGCGTATTGATATGTCAATACCTTAAAATTATTAAATCCTGAAATATTTTAAAATATTATGCTTATAAGGACATCAATGGCTAAATATCCTTCCACCATATTAAAATCGTTAAATCTTAAAAATATTTTTAAAAAGTATCCTTAAGGACAACAATGGAAGAATACCCTTCGGATAACTTAAAAACCGTTAAATATTTCAACATATTATCCTTAAGGACGTAAAACTAATAAAATCGTTAAATTTTGAAAAAAAAAATGAATCCTTAAGGACGAAAACTAATACATATATTTGCACCGAAGATGTCCTTCCGTCAACTTAAAACAGCATCCTTAAGGAGAAAAAATCGTCAGATCCTGCCAGATCTGTAAAACAGTGTCTTTGACACGGAAAAAAAGTGTCCGGTATATCAAAAATATCGATATCATTTTAAGTCCAATATTTTCACTTCGATATTTTTCTTTCAAATATATGTCGTATCGAAATGGTCCAGTTCTGTCCTAAAGTTCTATTGTTAGTGCACGTCATCGTTCCACGTAATAAGGAGTTTAGTTCGAAGTGTTGGGTGTCACTAGGCATAGGTAATATGGGCTAATATTCTGGCAGCAATGTTGTTTCGGATAATGAGGGACTACGCGAGTAGAAAGAATTAATGGAATTTACAATCATTTTCTATATGTCACTGACGCGAACGTATTTGTATTCAAATGAAGAGCTGAGGTCTACGAAATAAAGTATATTCTGTATTTATTATTAAATATAAACGTTAATACGTTTTATATTGTCTTCATATTTTTTAATACATTATTCCTATGCAAGGATTTATTTCAAACCAAATGTTTACTTTATATAATCAATATTTATCAATACCAAATTTATTGGTGGTATATATTTCATTCTCACATTTTAGTTTAATTTTAAATATGGCCAAAGATGCACTGTTTTAGTGTAATATTTTATTTTACAAAAAACATAAAATAATTCACCTAACAGTAATATAAGCAATTTATTTGAAGAAGTGTGAAATAACAAGCCATTCAATTTGTGTATCGGAAATTTGCAAATTAACCGAAAACGCAAGATCTCACGTTTCAAAGCTAACTGTTATAATACTTTTAACTTTTTTAGATTTTTCCTAGGGGAAAAAAAAATAACCAAAAAATAAATTTCCTTCTCCGAGCTGAGAATTTTTAAGTTCAGAAATTTAAAAACTTTTTTCTACTTTAATGTGTTTTTCAGTTACATACATTTTTTTTTTTTTTTTTTTTTTTTTTTTTTTTTTTTTTTTTTTTTTTTTATAAATAACCATTTCAATGCAAACGAACATTTCTTCAAATAGAGTTTTTTCTGAATATTTTTTTTTTTTTTTAATTACAGTTTTATACTTTCCTAAAATATATAAAATTATTTTCTAAAGACTTTCAGAAGTAGGTCGTAGATAGGGATAAAAAAGTATTCCAAAAAATGTATCGTTGCTGAAGTGAATAAAATACAGAACAGTTAAGGACAAATCCCAACGTAAAGCTAAATAGTGATGCATGTCCTTTGAATACGCTAGCTATAAATATTGTATCCTGAGATGGGATTTCTTATGAGGCACTCTATCATCATAATAGCTAGATCTCGAATATTTATATAACCTTCTTTAATTCCATTATTTCTCCTACAGCAATATAAAAAATATTAATATCGTTATGTTTAAATTATATAATATATATACATGTTGCATAAGTTGATAGGCTTACTAGTATTGGTGAAATTGTTCCTCTCTATATTGTATCAATTTTGTATAACCTGTCTGCCAGCCGTTGTCGAAAAGAAACAAATTCAGAAATCTAACAAAGTTATTTATAACTAACATTAATTAGCTGCCTTATTGTAACAATTATAATTAACAAAGTGTCCACTACAAGCACACTCAGTTTTTATATTGATAACTGACACTTTACTCAATTATTTCTTTTTTGTGATGAAAGAGGATAAAATCGAATATAAGACATCGATTTATTTATTAATTATGTGGTCAACAATTATTCGTTTTTTTTTTAAAATAATGCTTACTGAATATACTCGAAAATATAGCGATTTAATTCTTCTGTAGATATAAATACCGAAAATACAAGGCTGCGAGAAAGGATGAAAGATCACCTCTTCGGGTTGTTTCACCTAAAGGGCTTAAAAACACGCCATAATGTTTCACACGAGAGTTCCTCATTTTGTTCTAAACAAAAATACGATATAACGTGCAATGAAAGGGGTTCCATTAGTTTTATTATAAATTTTCATCAACTTTTTATTACCTAAACTATCTAAAGCAGAGACGAACAATATATATATGTAATATATATATATATATATATATATATATATATATATATATATATATATAATATATATATATATATATATATATATATATATATATATATAATAAAATAATAGGGCGTAAAAAAAAAAAAAAAATGACCTTTTTATCAAATTTCAGAGTTCAAAAGTCTGTAAATATCTTAATGCTATTTGTTATTTACGAATACTTAATAATCCCTTTAGAGCAATCCCTAAGCTTGTTTATTAACACTGGACTTCTTCAAAAAAAGGCTCAGTTCAGTTATTTATTTCAAAGAAGAAACATGGCAGGGTCCTACGAAATTCTCCTAATTTTAAGACGTTATTGGAAAAAAAATCTCACAGCTGCTGAAGCAAAATTAAATATAAAATTATTAAATATGAAGGGGAAGGTGTCCTTGAACAGTGCACTGCGCGGCGTTGGTTCGAAAAATTTAGAAGTGTAAATACGACGTTGGGAAGGATAAAGGGCTCCGAGCGGCCATTAATGGATATTGATGAGGTTCTGAAGGAAGCTGTTGAGTCAAATCCGTCCATAAGTATTCGCGAACTTGCCAGGGAGTGTGGTATGTGTGTATCGAGAGATACTGTTAGTCGCCATCTTCTCTCCATGGGGAAGGTGAAAAAGACCTGTAGACTGGTCCCTTACGAACTTACTCCTCAACAAACAGCAGTCGAACCGAAGAAAAGTTTACAGAACTTCATGGGTTTGAACTCCTGCCTCATCCACCATATAGTCCAGACCTCGCACCTTCGCATTACCACTTGTTTCGATCCATGGCCCATTTTCTTCAAGGGAAAAAAATTGATAATTTTGCGGAAGTTGAAAATGCTGTCCAAGAGTTCTTTGACAGCCATCCCAAGGAATGGTATCAGTGTGGTATTGAGCAATTGGCTAGCAGATGTGTAATGACCGTAGATAGCAATGGTAGATACTTGGAGTATTAATTGTATTTTATATCAAAGAAATAATAATACAAATATTTGTTTCAAAAACTGTCCTTTTTTTTTTCTACACGCCATTATATATATATTTTTTTTTTTTGAGATGCATAAGTAATTTGGATGGGGGTTCTATAGTTTTTTTGTGTAACAAAAATAGTTAGTAGTTACTAAGTTGTCAAATAGTACTCGCTAAACGAACTGAGTTGTTTTGTTTTTTTTCTCTTTCTTTTTTGGCTGCCTAGGATCACGTGAAGTAACCATATGCAATCATTTCCCTTCTTCTTCCCTTGATTTCCAATAGTTCCTTATCCGTTCACTTTGCTGTCTCCTTCTCTTTTCTGTCTAGACGCTAATATTTTCTCTCTTTTCCTTCTTCTACAAACTCTTATAGTTTAGTATCATTCTTCTGAAAGCTGTTCTGTCTTGGATTACGTTATTTGTTACAGCAATCTTTGCCATGTCTTTCTTAATTCCCTGAATCCATTGGTTACAATTTTTGCTGTTATGAAAATTTCGCAAGCCTGTTGTTATTCTTCCTCATTACATAACCAAGGAATTTTATTCTCCTTTTCCTGATTGAATCTGACATCTTTTCGGTCATATTCTCTTTGTGCAGGTCCTTGTTTTTCCTGTTACTAAATTATCGCTTGTTTGCTTTCAATGGATCCCAAATATTCCTTTCTTTTTTCTCCATCCCTTCTATTTCCCCAATTTTCATGGTGAACATACATCGAACTTTGTTCAAATGGCTGTTTTTTTTTGTTTTTTTTGTTATTTATTTGTCTTTTGGTAAACTTGTTTGCTGCAAAATTTTTTTTACATTAAATCTCATTTTTTACATAAAATTTTTTTTTACTCTAGCTCTGTTGGTGTTACTCGGATCGAAAATTTGCCGAATTCTTTCTGGTTGGAAATTTAATGGAGAATATTTTGTATTAAATAACGATTACCACTAGAACCTACCGTTTAGGGTCTATATTGTTTTAAATGAAAAAAAAAGTCACTTGTCTACATTTGTCAAGTGTAGAGGTTTTTTTGACACACAGCACAGTTGATGTTGCTCTGATCTAAAATTAGCCGAAATTTTTCTGATCAGAAATTTCTTCTTCTATTTCTTCCTCCTTTCCTTTCATCGTGGAGGTGCCTCTGTTCAGGCAAACCAAGCCATCGCCCTGGCATTCCAGTCTTGGCTCTCTTCTCTCCCACCTTGGAGATGTAGTCCATCCATTGAGTTCTTGGTCTCCCTCTCGGACGTTTTCCTGTAGGTCTGGCCTCAAAGTATTTTCTAGGGTCCCGGTCCTCATTCATCTGGCAGAGATGTCTGAACCATCTATGCCTCTTTTCAAGGGTATCCTTTAAATCAGAAATTTAATGGAAAATATTTTTTGTTCTATAACATTAGTCGCTAGGACCTACCGTTTGGGAGCTATATTGGTTTGAATGAAATAAGTTGCGTTTTAATGTTTTTTTCACTCTCAAAAATGTAACATTTTGGCACATTCTAGTTCTGTTGGTGTTGGTCGGGTCAAAAATTTTTCAATAGTTTTCGTATTAGAAATTTAATGGAAATAATTTTTTGTCATATCAAATTTGTCGCTAGGACCTACCGTTTGAGAGATATACTAGTTTGAATGAAAAAAGTCACGTTTTGCCTAAATTTTTTAATTTTTTTTTGGGCACGCTCTAGCTCTGTTGTTGTTGGTTGAATCGAAAATTTGCCAAAAGTTTCCTTATCAGAAGCAGTTGATTATAGTTTTTCATATAGTAAGGGAGATATTGATTTTTAAACACAAAATATTCCTGCACCTTTTGGAAAAATATATCACGTGTTGGAAAATAAAAAACAAAGCTAACTGAGAGATGAATACTAATTGAGAAGTTTCGTAATGGTGAGATTACAATGATACAAGGTTTATGTGAATGATAAAATGTAGGTTTGGCGTGACAAGGGGACATAAAGCCCACCGTTATTCGACACCAGGAAGTTATGATAAAAGTCCCTTCACTAGCACATAACTGATAACTAACATTACGGTAGCAGTATTACTAAGTAGTTAGTAGTTGCTAAGTAGTCGGGTAGTAGTCGCTAAACGAACTGAGTTTATATAGCTGTTTGCTTATGTTTTCGTTTTAAAGTAGCCATTTGAAAAAAGAAAAGTTTAGTGATCTGCATATTCCGTACTTAAGTATAATGATCTACTTAAAAACTGTTTATTTTTCAAATGCAGGCAAAAGAAAACATTTAATTGCAAACAATAAAAAAGATTAACTTTTTTCTTTCTTTTTTTTTTTTTTTTTTTAATATTTACAACTTATCCTTCAATGATATTCCACTAATCCACTACCTAAGACTCCACTTGGACAAACGTCTTACTTGGAATCCACATACAAGACTAAAGCGACAAGAAACTGCTCTAGACAAACGATCAAACCTCCCAATTAATTACAAAAGACTTATTTACATGACTGTTATTAGACCTATTTGGACATACAGAGTTGAGCTTTGGGGCTCTACTGAACCATCCAATTCATCTCGTATCCAATCCTAACAATCCAAAATCCTTTGAAAAATCCTAAATGCTCCTTACTTTGTCACCAATAAACTTTCTTTTCAAGTTGTTACATGTCATTGTAATCGTTATCAACTCATTTACTTGATGTACATATTTGTATAGTTGTGAATTCCAATAAATTGATATGTATATATATATATATATATATATATATATATATATATATATATATATATATAAAAAATATTTACAACTATATACATACAGTATACAAGTAAATTTGAGGAAATGATTACAATGACATGGATATCACTTGTGAAAAACTATTCACTAGTAGTACTTCAAAAAAACTAGAAGTACACTAGAAGATCTCTTGGCCATCTTTTCAGACACCTCGGTGGGTTTTCAGGTAGTAAATGTGAAGCACTAATGGATTCGTGTAGGAGTGCAGTTTACTATGAAAGGATTGTTATCTGGTTTGGGCTAAATCAGCAACATAGAATAGAATAGAATAGAATAGAATAGAAAAATAATTTTATTCTGGTACCAAGTCCCTTAAGAATAACAACGTATTGTTAGTACAGAAAGAAATGAAATTAGTAACATCTGGTCAGAGACGTAATGAATAAATAAAATGAAAAAAAATACAGAGTGTCCAAAAAGAGTATCGGGTATTTGTTACTTCGATAAAATAAAAACTGCTTAAAATAAAATAAAAAGTTTACCGTTAATAATAACAATATAAAGTGGAAAATCATTTGGAAAAGATGATGTTAGCTAAATGGTGACCGTTATGCTGCTGGCACTCTGGTGGCAATGTGGTGACACATTGTGAATTGTGACCGTTATTGCGATATGCTGCGAAACTTTTTGGAAAAATGCTGCGATATGCTGCGAAACTTTTTGCGTCCAGAGTTACAGGAATTTCAAGATTTTAACTAAAGAACGTGGTTTTACCAAGATGGAGCCACTTTCTTTACATCAAATTAAGCAAAGGAATATAACGAATTATAACCAAATAAGGTCATTTCGCGTAGGGGTAACATCAACTGGCCTCCCAGAAGCCCCGACCATAGTCCACTTGACTATTTTGCATGGGGATACTTTAAAAGTAAAGTCTATGATAATAATCCGACGAACATGACGCAATTGAAGCAAAACATCAGCTCAGAAATGGCAGCAATATCGAGAGCTATGGGTCTGCTTGCGATCGCCAATTCCCGATTAGAAGAGTGCCAGCAGCATAACGGTCACCATTTAGATAACATAATATTTTCCAAATAATTTTCCACTTTATATTCTAATAACTAACAATAATTTTTTTTTTTATTTTAAGTAGTTTTTGTTTTATCGAAGTAACAAATACCCGATACTCTTTTTGGACACCCTGTATAATAAAATAAAGAAGAAATAATAATATAACAATGATAAAGTATACATAGGTACTAATTGAATATATAAACAGGAAAATAAGAAAACATTCTACAAATGAAATAATACATTGATTCTTTTGGTACAATGCTTATTATAAACAAAAGAAGAACATAAATGTTATATTCAGAGTGAGAAAAAATTATTTTTATTGGTATCTAACTTGTACAAATAATAACGAAAGTGTTCCAGAAAGAGCTAGATATCATTTGATCGAGAAAGTGTGATTTTTAGCAAGCGTCACCTTGGATAAGAAGGAGGTACTGGGAATAGAGGAATTTAAATGTAAAAAAAACAACAAAATGGAACGTTAAGGTCTTTATGGATGTTTATTTGTGACAAAGTAATGAGCATAAAGGATTTTTCGGTGGATTTTGGAGTTCTATATTAGATAGTCCCATGGCCATCTTTTCAGACGCCTCGAAGGATTATCTGGAATAGAATCAGAAACAAGTTGAGATTAGAATGGTTATGGAGTTTACAATAATAGGATAGGTATCTAGTTTGGGTACTTATGAATACGTTTGTTTGTGACAAAGTAAGAAGAATTTAGGATTTTTCGAAGGATTTCAGATATTAAGGATTGGATACGAGAAGGATTGGATGGTTAAGTGGAACCCCAAAGCTCAGTTCGGAATAACTACAAGACTACAACGACAAGAAACTGCTCTTCGTTTTCGACTGGTGCAATATTTACTATACGAACGTTAAAAGCTTTATATAACAGTCATTAGACCTATTTGGATATTAGTAGTTAAGCTTTTAAGTTCAATAAATTATCTAACTCATCTCATAACTTTTTTTTTTTTTTTTCCCTTCCTAGCCTTTTCACGCATACGGGGTTTTGGCAGCAGCGGGTTCAACATATGGGATCTATGTATGCCGCCACTTCCAATAAAACTCTTTATTTCCAATTAACTCTTTATTATATACAGAGCTTTTGGCTTGAGGCCAAATACATTTGGGGGTACAATCCTCTGGTGCGGCCCGGCAATGCATGCACGCCTTAGCAACCGCACCTTCTTTTATTTCCTCTGGTGCAGCCCGTCAATGCATAAGCACGCCTTAGCGACCGCACCTTTATCCTTCCGGACGGTAAGCCCGTCTTAGCCCTTCTGGGTCGTTGCGTCCGTTCTGCGTGGTCCAGCCTTCCTTGTCCACAGCATCCGTCCTGTCCTGCTCCAATCATCAGGGTCACTGTTCTTCTTACGGTGGTGGCTCCTTAACCGCGGGGATGGGCCTTCCTGAGGTAAAGTGCGCAGGGCCCTCCACTTCCTTCCACACGTAGATGAACTCCTTAAAGTAAGGATAATGCTCCTCTTCCATCAGTCGGGGGAAGTCCGCTTCGACGAGAGCGAAGATTCCGGTTTTCCTTAACAACCAGGCTCGGTGTCCTTCCATCTCAGTGCAGGATAAGACCACGTGCTCGGCCGTTTCTGGGACTCCACAAGTTGGGCACGGGGGGTTGATGTTCTTTCCATGTTCTCATAACCAATTTAAAAATCCTTCGAGAAATCCTCAATGTCACAAACAAACTTATCCATAAAGATTTAAATGTCCCATATGTTAGTTTTTTAGTCTAAACCAGATACCAATCCTTTCATAGCAAACTCTATAACATTCAAATCCACTAGTATCACAACTTGCTTCACATCCTATCCCCGATAATGGTCTAAGGCGTCTGCCTTGGAAACTTCATATTGAAGTATATAAAACGTTTATTGAAGTGTTGCCAATGGGTAGTTATTTTACAAGTCTTTAAAATGGCATTAATTTAAAGTTTTGCTACTTTACTTATCGTATTACTGTGTTATAGAGTTTTTCTGTATTTATAATTAAGCATTTCAATGGTTTCATCAGTGTTTTTTTCGGAATCAGGTTTGTTATTTGAACCTGAAAGGTTTTACTGGAATCAACTGGAAGGGATAAAGGGAAAAAATAAATAGAAGAGTCAGCACAAAGAAGAGAAGGAAAAACATTTGAAAGGGGATGTACTAACTCTTTATTAGCGATTCTGTTTATACGTTATTAGAGCAGTCTTTAATTACAGTTTGTTTAATTCTTTTTTTTTTATATGAATGATTTATCTCTTTTGTAAAATATATTGAAATTATTACATACAAACAGAAAATATTACATGCCTAGCTGATATATTTTTTTTTTTTTAATATTTTAAACTAATATCAGAAGGAAAAAGAAAATCTGCACCGAGTACTTCATTTCTTTCTAGACTAATGATCTATGCTTTCTATTAATTATAAAAGATTCATTTAATAGCTATGAATACCTCTTTTATCTATATATCTAAGGATTTTATATATTAAATTTATATGAAAAAACTAGTCAATAATATATATATATCAAAATTATGTTTTGTCGACCCTTAGAAACTATATAATTAACTGTTTAACAATAATCGGGTTTTAACAATAACAATAAAGGACCAAAAACCCGATTATTGTTAAACAGTTAATATATATATATATATATGTTTAGTAAGGTTCTTGAAGTTCAGTCAATAAATAAAAACAACTATTTTGGTGACGTTTCGAGACTATATTGCTCTCATAATCATGCCCTAAAGTAAAAAAAAAGGTTACAATAAAATTATATAAGTTATACAAATTATTTCGAAACATGAAGTTAGCTACAATATAAGTAAATAACAACATTTATTAGAATAATAAAAATATATATAATTACAGAGTATAGAGGAGTATGAAACTACTTACAATGTTACTGGTGGATGTGGTATCGACTAACTAAATTCTAACAATTCTATTACACAAATGACCTGGGGAAATTATAAAAAACAGTTTGAAAGGTTTATGGGGGATTCCCTGGGAAAAATTAAGTTAAAAGGACTGGATGGTATTCCCAAGATGCAGGTACAAAAATATTTCGGTGTAATATACTAATAAATGGATGAATGATTTATATGATGTATATTAATGTAAATGTATATTATTGGTCTGAATGTATTAAATTGGAATAACAGGTGTTGAGATTTAGAACGTCTGATTTTTTGTTTATTGCGCGATTTTTAAATTTTTCTATGGTCATCATTTCTTTAACACTTCTTTTAAAATTATTTTCCTCAAGGTGGATAATTTTGGGGGAATCAAATTTAAAAGAATGTTTTGTTTGCCTTTAATGTGTGGTGAGGGCTGTTTGGTCAGGTTTGTTCGGGTTTTTATTTATAGATGTGCAACTGTGTTTATGTTGATACACACGTCGTTTAAGATATTGTTCCGATGTACGGGAATAACACTTGCCACAACTATCTTCACACGGTATTTCGTAAACAATATTAGACTGTAATTCTAACTTATCTATATCTTTGGTTTTGGTGAATAATTTATCAATGGTGGAGGTATTTTTGAATGTGACAGTGTAGTCAGTTTTATGGTTATTTGTGAGTGTCTTTCTGAAGGTGTTTGTATATATGTATGTATGGAAATGGGAGAGTTAGCTGGTCAAAATCAACCAAGCATTGCCTCATTTCTGCAAGGTCGTGTAAGTAGGAAACACGATGGGTACTATGAACAGTTTGAAAAAATGCACGCTACATATTATTGAAATGTACATCAAAATATTGAGAAGTTCTTATTACGGAATATTTATCATGAGTCTACTTAATTAAAAAAAAATAAAAAAGTATAATTTAAAAAAAATATACGAATAATGTACAGAGTTGTAAGTAACAACCTTTTAGTAGAGTTATATCGATTCTCAGCCCTTTTAACATAATGCAGACCAACACATTGAACATCAGAGACCATTAATACAATTCCGAAATATATTTCTCGCTAGGTAATGAGGCCAAGGTCGGGTATTAATTTACAGAGGAGTGGCCCCTTAACTGAGTGAATTAATTCAACCCCCCAACAGCGGACAGCGTATGAGAGCGGTGATTGGTGATCCGACAGAACAGATTCATTGCTAGTTCAGTAATGGCAGCCACGAAGAGCATCGCGTGCACAGAATGGCGCCTCTGATCCAAACAGGGGAGTAACTTTTCCAGAGCGAATAGATCCCTTCTCTCCATAACTCCATTCCATGTTCCAAACTCGTTTCCAGCAGGTGACGCTTTTTAAGAGTTACATATTACATTTCTCTTCCAGGAACTTTGCTAAAGTGCTCTTTCTCTGGTCTTTTAAAACTGGATAGAGTTAAATTTACCTCCATTGGCGAATTATACATCCCACCTGTTATATATTTGCAAAGGGAATTGGAACTGTTCGTTCAGTATTTTTTATCGACTTTGTAAGTTTAAAATCAAAAAAGTTATCTACATTTGGAAGGAGTAATTTTTTAGCTATTTTCTCAATAGTAGAAAAATAATTTATCAGTTGATTTTAATATTTAATCAAAAAATCTAAAATTAATTACAAATTAAGCAGAATTATTTTTTTTTAAATATTTAATATTGTATAACAGGACAAGCCATTTTTCATTTGTGATCACTAACCGCGAAAACTAAAGAACCAATCTGTACCAAATTTTAACCATACCATCTTCATAGTTCAGGAAGGTTTAAAAATAATGAAATTTAAATATTTTTAATTATATTGCCATACAAAAGCGATAAATATGTGGTGCGCAGTGAAGTTTGATAATCGACCGATAGGTGGCGAGTACCATTTGAGAGAGGTTACAAAGTTACGGTGTTATATAGAGATAGACATTTATGATAAAATTTACTTTTTCAATTTAAAGCTATAAATACATGGAGCTATAAACTTATGGATTCCAATGCAGTTTAAAAATCTAATGATATGTGGCCATTCTGCAACAGAGTTTGCAAAGGCAAAACTATGAAACCCAACAGTACCAAATTTTAACTACAACATCCTCATAGTTCTAGTAAGGTTAATGATAATAAATTTTACTATAATAATAATTAAAATGTACAGTCTTGAGTGCCAGAAACGAGGTTTGCAAACTGTCATGTACTTTTATGGTTAGAAATTAAAATCCAACTAAATTGATCGATAAAATTATTTCTGCCTAATTATGCTTTTACGCAATCTTCAAACACCTAATCAATGCAATTTTAACCATGTTAGAAATGAGTGCTATGCGTGAAAATACCATTGAAGAAATAATGCTAAATTCCATATTTCAATACAAGATTTTTATTGATAAACAAATGAAAATCAATTATTAGTTTAAATAATCTAAGTTATTTATTTATAATAGCGGGTGAAGTAGCGACCGTATATGCTAGTATACAATAATTAGCAAATCATACAATAATTAAATTGGTTGATATTTATTTTTAATAATTTTGACTTTTCTACACTGAATTGCTGCTATATTGTTTCATAGCTTAGGGGTTTATCCAATACTTTATTATGTTGAAGCAGCCGGTTGCGAGTGTTTCAATTTAAATGAAATGTGTTATTAATTATTTATGCTCAAGAGAAATATAAATTTGACCATCCTGCAAATCTTAATTAACTCTGATATGTAATGTTTACCTTTATCAATTCAACCAATGTCACCTTAATTATATATCAATAATCCTAATGTATCATTAATATATTCATCTAGGATCAAATACTACATATATTCAATAATAAAATAAAAGTATGTAAAGTTAAAAAAAAATAAACAAATCGAACAAATTTTAAAATTCAGGACAATCACAAAAGCACCATTGTACGTAAGCAACATAACTTTACATACTGACCTACGCATACCAGCAGTTAAAGAACAAATAGAAACCTACTACAAAAGATTCCACGAAAAATTACATGGACATCCTAATACACTTATAAACGACATAGCCACAACACATGTTCCCAAAAACACACAACGAAGACTAAAAAGGAGCTGGATGAGAGACCTCCTAGACTATGATAAAATAAAAATGAAGAATGGAGGTGCCTCTGGGTTAAAAAAAGGTTTAAAAAAAAATTAAACAAAAAAATATTTATTTAAACTATCCTAATTGAAATTAAACAAACATGATTAATTTGAATTAAAAATTTTTTGTATTATTTTATATGTAACGCTTTTCACAACGCAAGAGAAACAATTAAACCTTGTGTCAAAATGTAGATTAAATGTTTGACCATAAATACGTTGCTATTCTCCTGACTTATTAAATTTAATTAATTTATCCATATTTCTGATTGTTAGTTTCTTTCCATATGCCTTCTGGAAATAAATATTTATATTTATATTGTTGTATATTAAAAAAAAATGTCTACATAATTTGTTATTGATTTTAGATTTTTTCGTTAAATATTAAAATCAGCTGTTCAATTATTTTTCTTTGATTGAAATAAAAAATTCCAAATGTAGGTAACTTTTTCGATTATAAACTCACAAATATAGAATGACTTAATTATATAATTAATTTGTTCACACTTTAAAACTTTCAAATTAAAATAATAATATTTGGCGAGTGGCTGGTACAAAAAAAAGTTGTTGTTTTTTTAACTTACCCCTCAGCCTTTCTTAATTTTACTGCCACTTATATAATAAGTGTATTTGGCTATATGAAACACTGTATAAACACATATTGATTTAAAGTGCCCTTTTCATACAGTTTAAAAAAAACATTTAATTTCAAAATTAATAAATAAATAAATAAATAAAATTATTGTAGTTATTGTTATTATAGTTATTGTTATTGTAGTAATTGTTATTTTTCATACTGTATTTTGTAATTATATATTGCTATTGTGTTTATACTGTATATATTATATTGTTATATTGTAATTATATGTATAAGTTGTGATATTTTGGCAATATTAAAAATTAATATTGCCTAAACCTGTATTGCCTAAAGGCAAAGGTAGGGTGAAAAATAAACAAATGATTGTATCATACAAGAAGAATTGGCAGACTGAAGTTGAGATGGGTGGGTGGTGCTGCAGCTGGCGCGAGAGACCTACTGGGAATCTGGAGTGTATATATATATATAAATTTTTTTATATCGGTTTTTTTAATTTTTAAATCAATTTTTTTAAATGTTCAATTGAATGATATATATATATAAATATATATATGTAGGGTATCAAATCACATTAATAATTATATAAAAATATCGATTGATATTTAAAGTCATAATGTATTTTAAATCATATGTTAAAATAAGAAGGTTACATATTGTAAAAAAATAATGTGTGAAATAAAAAGTATAAGTGAAGTTATATTTATTTCGATAAAAAGTTCTAAAAGTCTCTGAAGATAAGACAGCAACAATTTGGTGACCCCGACGTTAACAATTTGGTGACCCCGACGTTAACAATTTGGTGACCCCGACGTTAACATATATATATATATATATATATATATATATATATATATATATATATTTTAAAATTAAAAAAAAAAAATAGGCGAGCGATACTGATGGTTTTTATTAAAGTTTTAAATACTACGGCCTACTTAGAGAAGAACCAGGGCCAGGTATTTTGATTTGTGGAGAAATAAGTATTTATTTGTTGATATGCCAGTTCTCTCCCCCAACCTCACCACCCACTCCTGCCAAATATTCTAGGAAAAGGAAAATGCAAAGGGTATCGCTTTTGTAAAAATATCTTTTGATGGGCTGTCATGTCTTTGGTCCCTTAGTGTCTTGCGATCGTTTCATGTCTCTATCCCAGCTGAATTTCAGAATTCCATGGCGCTTGTTTCTGTGAAGAACCATTTCTTTGTGGACATTTTCTTCTATATAATGTTTAGTACTCGTTAAATAGAATTGAAAAAATTAAATATGAAAATAGAACAAAAATCATTAATAACCAAAGCAATATGTAGATTTTAATGCTAACATTAATATTTAAATTTTATTTATTAATTGTCAATGTAATGATAACTTTAAATATTAATGCATATTTTATTTGTTATGCATGAGAGAGTTTCTCTTGATACAGGAAAGTTCAGGCCATTATAATATTTACTTTATTAGGCAAGTCCATTCTGATTATTATTTTTTTTTTTTACTGATTTTACTGTGAATATTTATTCATAAGAAAATACAATAAATGAAAATTGAATGCAGTATTTTAATTTTAAATTGCATAAGAACGACAAGAAACTGCTCGTCGTTACAGGCTACTTCAACATTTACTAGACAAACGATCAAAGCTTCCAATTAATTATAAAAGACTCATTTACATGACTGTGTATAGACCTATTTGGACGTACGGAGTTGAGCTTTGGAGCTCCACTAAACCATCCAATTCATCTCGTATCCAATCCTTGCAATCCAAAATCCTTCGAAAAAACCATAATGCTCCTTACTATGTGACCAATAAACTTATCCATAAAGACCTTAATGTCACTTATGTTACTGATTTAGCCCAAACCAGATACCTATCCTTCCATAGTAAGCTCCATAACCATTCCAATCCACTAGTCTCCCAACTTGCTTCCCACACCATTCCCGATAATCCTCCGAGGCGTCTGAAAAGGAGATGACCTAGAGACCTTTTAGTGTAGATTTTATTGAAGTGCTACTACTGAGTAGTTCTTCACAAGTTATTTTCATGCCATTGTATTCACTATCAACACATTTACTTGTTGTATATTATTTTGTACAGTTGTAAATATCAATAAATGAAGGGGGAAAAAAAAAATTGCATAAGCCACTAAAATGCCACTCTTAGCTGTCTAATAAATATATTTTTATTTTATATCGATTTCTTATGGTATGTTTTCTATAGCGAATAACTTCGACCTTTCCCTATGATTTTATTGTAATAATGATAATAAAAAATAAAAAAAAGAAATAAAGGCTAGAAAAATATTCAAAATTGTGATTAATATCACCAAAATAAGAACCGTAAGCCAACTGAGGATAGTAGGATGACTACTTGAAAATATTTTTTAAAAATAATAGTTTGAAATTAAAGCTAATGAAAAATGTGAAGATTTTGGCTTATTCATCGTAAATAGCTTAAAACATCTGTTTTTAAAGTGCCAAAGACACGATAATTGTCGAAAGAAATACCTAATTGACTATATAGTTCAAACAGATGAAAGTCTATCTTTGGAAAATATTTTATATTACAATATTATAGAAAAGATAAATAACGTCTTCCTATTTATTTAAAATGTTTTAAATGCTAGCAAAAAGTAATTGATTTATTTATTTTCAATTAACTAAATCAAATATTGTATTCTATTGCGATGGCTGTTACAACGTCTGTGACCCTAGACTATATTTAATATCAATTATTAAAAATTGTAAAAATGTATTTTCTTTTTATTTATTTATTTATTTTTTTTTTTTTTGTAAATCATTATAGCTTGTAAGAAAAAAAAATCTTTTGTTCGTATTAATTATTATAATATGAAGAAATGTTTTTCTGTTAGTGTTAATTATATAACATGTAAAACTCTTCCTCTATTTGTATTTATTGTTTACTTACTGTTATGTTATTATTGTTGTTATTGGCTAACTCAATTGTTATAAAGTTTATACTTTAAAGCAATCAATAAAAAAACATTCAAAATTTTGGGGTAATTAGTTTATATAACAGAAAAGATCAATTATACTGTTTCTATTGGTTAATGATACTATATAATTATGAATTTAGGTATTATTTTCTATATATAAGTTACCATGGAACACTAGCAATACAAACGAGTACAAATAAAATATTAAAAGGGGGGAAAAATATAAATAAATTCCAGAACTTCAACAGGAACAGTTCTAGGAAATTTCGAGGTCGCTGAAGCCTGTCCCCCTTTAATCCTAAGAAAATTGGAAGTAATGAAAAAGGGCTTTTCCAGCCTCAAAGGAGAGTTATGCAGCCCTAACCGAATATTATATAAAGGGCTAAAGGACGAACCCCAGGGCATTCACAGGACTCATTTTATTTCGATAAACAAAAGGATAGCTGTTATTTCCTTCCGAGAAAAGGCCTCTCCACTCTTAAAAATATTGCCAGGATATTTTTTTAGATTTTATTTCTTCTTGGCAACATATCCATTAGTTGGATTTGAAAATTATACGCCATGGTGTTAATATCACTTATGTATTGAAACTATAACAGTCATGTTCTTAGCTCTTAACCAGCACAAACCTTCCTTTTGAGTTTGGGCTCTGTTCCGTACTGCCATCGAGAAAATCAGTAGGTAACTCAAAACTGTAATATAATTAATTATTGCACTTATTTGTGGAAGGAAAGTGGCCAAGGATGTCCTTCGGCCTCAAAAAATCGTCAGATCCTGGCTTATCTGTAAAACAGTGTCCTTACAAGGACAACAATGGCGGAAGTTATCCTTCGAATAACTTAAAAACCATTAAAACAGCATCCTTAAGGATGAAAACTAATTCTAATTGTGGAAGGAGAGAGTGGCCAAGGACCTGTTTTACAGGTTACTGTGCTATAAGGACACTGTTTTAGAGATCTGCCAGGATCTGACGATTTTTTGAGGTCGAAGGACATCCTTGGATACCTTTCCTTCCACTGTTAGAATTAGTTTACGTCCTTAAGGATGCTGTTTTAAGATGGCGGAATTTAACTATTTTATTAGTTTTTTTCGTCCTTTAAGATAATATGTTGAAATATTTAACGGTTTTTAAGTTATCCGAAGGATAACTTCCGCCATTGTTGTCCTTGAGGATAATGTTTTAAATATTTTTAATATTTAAAGATATTAATATGTTTATAGTAGAAGGTTATATAACAGTGATTTTTAGAACTGTTGATTTTTCTTAAAAAGTGCTGAGTTGATTTCAAAACATTTTTTATGGCACTACTTCTGAAGTATACCCTACCGATCTAAAAAAGAATCATCAAAATTGATTCAGAATTGATCGAGTTATCGCGAAAATAAATAAATAAATTTTAACTTAAAATTATCTTTAATATTCTTTATTTATGAGAACAGCAGTTAGATAAAAGGTTTTTAGGAAAATCATTACCACGGTAACCGTATAAAAATAAAAATAAAATCTTTTGAATACAGTTTGTAAACAAAATATAATATTCTCGCTCTCAAAACATGAATCGTCCTCCACAATGTCCACAACAAACCCAAAAAATGCCGGTGTCTGTACGAGAAGATTGGAACAAATGCATAAGAGACGGAACTTGGAGAGTGGCGGTAGGGATTGTTGTGGGTGCTATCGGAGCCGCGGTGGTCGCCAGCGAACTTCCGATGATGGTCTGCTCGTCGATAGGATTAGGATGGGCTATGAAGCATTGTCAAGGTATAGTCAAGTCCTGATGTACTTAATAGTTCAAGATTCTTCTCTGTGTAAGGAAATAAAGTAGTACAGTGAAATGCTTTATAACAGATTTTTTTAACATTTAAGTGGCTGTATCTAGTTGGTCTTTACAGTGAACAGAAGCAGACATAAGCTACTTTGGACTCCACTAGGACAAACATCTTGAAATCCACATATAAGACTAAAACAACAAGAAAATGCCCGCCGTAACAGACTACTTCAACATTTACTAAACAAACGTTCAAAGCTCCCAATCAATTACAAAAGACTCATTTACATGACTGTGATTAGACCTATTTGAGCATATAGTGTTGAGTTTTAGGGCTCTACAAAACCATTCAATTCATGTCGTATCCAATCCTAACTGCCCAAAATCCTTCGAAAAATCCTCAATGCTTCTTACTTTGTTACCAATAAACTTATCCATAAAGATCTTAATGTTTCATACGTTGCTGATTTAGCCCAAACCAGATATCTATATTTTCATAGTAAGCTCTATAACCACTCAAATTTACTAGTTTCACAACTTGCTTCCCACTCCATTCTCGATAATCCTCCGAGGCGTCTGAAAAGATGAAGGCCTAGAGATCTTCTAGTGTAGAATTTTTATTAAAGGTCTACTGATGAGTAGTTCTTCTCAAGTTTTGACATGTTATTGTAATCGTTATGAACACATTTCCTTGATGTATATATTTGTACAGCTGTAAATTTCAATTTGCTGGTATAAAATAAAAATTTAAAAATCAGTTGTTTTTTTTTTAAAGATTTTGTTTTAAAAGAAATTTCGCGTCTAATTTAAAAACCTGAATAAGCAAATTCATTCTTGGTACATTTCAAACCACACACTTCACTCTGATTTAGAAGTTACCAAGGTAAAGGAACATATGCATAATATAGACATAGACGACAAAGATATAATATATAACATAGACGATTTTACGACAGACTTCATGGACATAATAACATACTCATTAATGACATGGCCACGACTGACATACCTAGGAATACTCTCAGAAGGCTTAAAAGAAGCAGGATGAGAGATTTGCTCAAAAAAATCTTCTTTTTTTTTAATCCATGCCAGGAGGACGTACTGCTGAGTGCTAGTCTCCCACACGACTACAAGGCCTGTATTATTACAATGTCATCAAATTCACTTATTGTTACTCCAATAACAGCTGTGAATACAAATTTTAAAACGATAAAAAAATAAATTACGTTATTAAAATGCTATCAATATGTTATTCCACAAATTGACCGATATGTGGTTAGCACCATTCAGCAATAGAGTTTACAATGGTAAAAATGCTGAACCTAATTATAGAATAATATAAATTTAAATGTACAATCTTGAGTGGCAGAAATGGGGTTTGCCACACTGTCATATACTTTTGTCGTGTATAGGTAATGGATAGAAATTAAAATCCATTCAGATGAAATCTATAAAATTATTTCTGCTAAATAAAAATTATTATTTTTAAAATTAAATACCGATCCTTTGCTTTTTGATATTATGTGTAAAAATATGAACCCTGGGCCTTTTGTTGTAAACACTGATAATGCAGTGCATTATCTGCAAGAGTTCCTTAATAGTCTCTGTCCATCTGGGTTATCAACTCTTACATTTAAATTAAAAATTTGATGCCCATGCCTTTTAAGTAATCTTCAAACATCTTATGAGTGCATATTTCTTCTTCTTCCGATTGCTTAAAAGACCATTACAGGTCCATAGCATCTCCCAATAACTTCCGCCAGTCTGCTCGTCAATAGTACCGGATTAAAAATTACAGCTATGCGAGAAAATATCATTGAAAAAATAATGCTCAATTGGCTATTTTGTAAATTTGCAGGTCCTAAGATTGATTGCTAGTTAGAACAGTATTGGGTAGCGCTAGAAGTTTAGGTTATCCCCCAATGACATCTCTTCGGCCATCTTGATCTCGAATACTGATGGAGACAGTAGGGACCGGCTTAGACTCAATTACAGAAGAGGATACTAGGGTCCTCCCAAACCCCGGTAATCGGGGAAATGTCACAATCAAAGCGGGCATGAATCAATTCAATCAGTGTAAATAGCAGCTGTTAGCGATGTCCCGCTCGCCAAACATCAATGTCAATTTGGATTAGAACTGGCCTTTGATTGGATGTCTTCAATGGCCCAATAGGATTGCCCCTTGTATCAACAACATTCCAATCATCATCAGCCCTAATACACAACGATTTATGTATTTTTGATTCTATAGGAATATACGACTGCAGATATCAAACTGAAATAGAGAACTGTATTGCAAATGCAGCGGTATGTTATTTATTAACTGTTCCCTATTTTTAGTAAATAATTTTTGGTTGTGATGACTTCAAAGTTGATCTGAAGAATTCTTAATGCTATCGAGTTTATTTTTCCAAAATTAATTTTACATGAATTTTAATCATTTTACTGAAACCTGCTACTTACACATATTTACTAAAACCCATTTGGACATACGCTTCTCAGATTTTTATTAGTACAAAAAAGGATCACATAAAAATACTGCAGACTTTTCAATCAAAGATTCTAAGACTTATTACACAAGCTACTAGGTATGTTAGCACCACAACTTTAATAACAATAAAAGTTCTTTATTTATTCTGGGACCTCGAGTCCCTTAAAAATAAAAACTGATGTACAACCAAGGGCCACTTAAAATAATATAACATTTTTATAACAAAATAAGAAATAATAATAATAAAATAAATTTAAAAAATATAAATAAAAAGTAACAGAACATTTAAAATAAATAGCACTAGCTGAAAGTGCCGTTGTTCCGCTACGGTTTAATTAGTTAGTAAAAGTTAACCTTAACGTTGACAATTATTATTAATTAAATAAACCTAAAGAATTCCATTCTTAGAATTTTTTTTTTTTTTTTTTTTAACATAATAACTTTATTCCCAACTGTACACCATGGACCACCAGTGAATGTGCGATTACATTGATACAACAGACATGATCAGGCATGAGGGAGTCAGCACCCAGTGGTACAATCTCCAGGCGTGAAACTAAATTATTAGCGATTAGACTAGGAGATCCCTCATCCACTTCCTTTTCAGCCTCCGTTGAGTTATGTCTGGTATCTGTACTGTTGCCATATTATGTATCTGTTTGTTAGTGTGTCCACGTAGTTTCTCATGAAATTGTCGATAAAGTTTATGAATATGGCTCATAACTGTCGGAATACGTAAGTCTGTATGTAGTATATCGTTTGACACATAAGGAGGGGAGTCTGTTATCAGTCTTAGGAATTTAGATTGAAATGTCTGTATTTTCTGAATATGTGTTCTTTTGGCCGGTCCATAAATTTGCGATGCATACGTCCAGATGGGTTTAATCAAGTAACTGTAAATGTTAAGCTTTTGTTTTAAAGGTAGTTTTGAACGTCTGTGAAGTACTGAGTATAGAGAAGTCGCAGTCTTAACTGTAACGTCTGTTTTTTTGTCTTGACGTGTGGGTCCCATGTCAGTCTTCTATCAAGCGTAAGTCCTAAGTATGTCACTTTTTCAGTTTGATGTAAAGGTTGGTTGTCAATGTAAACAGGCGGGCAGGTCTTGCGTCATAGTGTAAATGTAATATGAAGGAATTCCATTCTTAGAATAATTTCAATAAATTAATTTGACAATTTGCAAAAGTTAATTTTATATTATTTTAAAAGTCCTTCAGTGAAGCTTCGAGGCAGCACTAATATCATACCCAGCTCTCATATCTGACCATCAGCTTTTCTTATGGCATACTTTAAGTGAATATAGTCTCAACTTCTCAACTTTTTTGATTTTTTCGAATAAAGTTTAGTCTTTCTGTTTCTATTTTTGCGTACATATCAAGCAAAAATTGGTTGAAGAGATTACAAAATTGAAGTAAATAAGGTTCTTCACCTCCTCGCTCCATTAACATTTAGGGGTAAAAATCAGCTGCAGACACAGTTTTCTTAAGTGGTGTATTGGTGTTTGGGTCACGCTGAAAGATGTTAATACTGTACCCATCTTCTCCATGGTAGAACATAAGACGATACTGTTACGGTCTGGTGAGGTTGAGGGTACCCTGGGTGACCCGGGGGCAGGTAGCTGGAAAGGCCGCCAGGGTGGCCTAGATTTGGTGGTGCCGTGGGCATGGGCGAGCAGGTAGCCGAGAAGGGCGGCGGATGGCCTGGAAGGGTCACGGCGCCCCAGAAGGCCCCAGGCCTGTAATCTGGCCAGATCTAGAATGTTCGGCGGCGCTTTAAATAGGCCGACTTACAGCCTGGGAGTCAGTATCAATGTGTCAGTGATCAAGTAACGATCAACCAGTCAAGTGTCAGTGACAGTTCAGTCTGTGAGTTAGTGACAGTGATAAACAGTGTCAGTGAGTGTAGTAACAGTCTCTGTTACTAATAGATTCTTATGTATAATTGTGACATCTAGTATTAAGTTATTAAAGATAAGTATAGTGTAATATACATATTAGTGTAATTAGACCTAAGTATAATTGTTATTAGATTAAGTAGCTTAAGGGACCTATTTGTACTTATTAAGTTGTAAATAAATTAGTGTTTAATATTTAAGTTGTGATTTGATTAGTCATACCCCCAGTGGCCCGTAACAATTTGGTGTCAGAAGTGGGATTACAGTTTAATTGCTATTGTTTGTCTTGTATTTGTTTTGTAATTATTGGGCTACTGGAAAATGGCTACTCAAAGCATTAGATTAAATGATTTAAAAGTTGCAGATTTGAGACGGGAGTTGGAGGAGCGCGATCTGGATACCTCCGGATCAAAAACTGTGTTGCAGCAGCGTTTGCGCCAGTTTTTTATAGACTCGGGGGAAAACCCAGATAGCGTTAATTTTGAGACCGATTTGAGCAGATTATCTGCAACTTTTAAAACTGAATTAAGCAATGTAAGAAATGAATTAGGTAATGAGTTAGGTAATGTAAGAAATGAATTAGGTAATGTAAGAAATGAATTAGGTAATGAGTTAGGTAATGTAAGAAATGAATTAGGTAATGTAAGAAATGAATTAGGTAATGTAAGAAATGAATTAGGTAATGAGTTAGGTAATGTAAGAAATGAATTAGGTAATGAGTTAGGTAATGTAAGAAATGAATTAAGTACTGAGTTAAATAATGTTAAAGATAATTTAAGTACATTAGAATGTAAGCTAAGTACTGTCCTACATTGCCAGAGAACATAAGTTTTTTAACCTCCAGAGTGGCATCAATAGGAAAACAAGACGACCAGTTTCTATGTGGATGGGATGGTGAACGGGCAGCTGCGAAGCCTTCTACTGGACACCGGCGCAACGATGACAATCCTGAGCCCGAAGACGGTTCCCGCTAAGCAGATCTCACCAACTACTTGGGCACTACGGACAGCCACAGGACAGCCAGCCCAGGTCTACGGGGAGACAGTTTGCCACCTTCCTCATTGGAGGTCAATCTCTGAGGCACCGTGCTCTCGTGGCCGAAGTAGATGAAGAAGTCATATTGGGCACGGACTTGATGATTGAATACGGGCTCAAACTGGATATGGCAAGGGTGGTGTGGTGACATTAAGGGATGAAGAGATCATCCTCCGACGGGGCAAGGACCTCTCTTCACGAGTGCTCTTACTAGAGGACACCATTCTACCCGCAAGGTGCCAGGTTGTGACTCAAGGGACTTTTGAAGGTCAACTATCTGAAGGTGAATGTGTGGTACTAGAGCCCGGAATGTACGAAGAAAAGGAGCTCGGACGAGGCGTGCTGGTAGCCAGGTCTCTTGTTAAGGTCGGACGCACCACTCCAGTTTCGTCTGATGAACCTAAACAGTTATCCGGTAGCGCTGAAGAAAGGAGCACTGATTGGGGAATGTACAACCGCTACCTCAATCGTAAGACAGCTTGCAACGGCATTCTACTAATCGACGAGAGCTCTCAGAAGAATTATCCAGATTTGTAAAGGAATCATGCCGTGATCTTTCACCTGAACAAAGTGAGGAAGTGCGGAACATGGTTACCCAATGGCAGGATGTCTCCGAGATCAGCTCAGGACCTCGGGGTAGAACAAACATCGTCCAGCACAAGATTGACACAGGAGATACGAAGCCCATTCGACAGGTTCCGAGGAGGCTGCCGTTAGCCAAACGAGAAGACGCAGAGAGGATTATTAAAGAGATGGCGGCTGATGGTGTCATTGAGCCTTCGAGTAGTCCCTGGATGTCTCCTGTTGTTTTTTTTTCAAGCAGAAGACGGCATACGAGATTCTGCGTCGACTACCGCCTTCTTAACAATGTCACCAAGAAGGACAGCTATCCGCTTCCAAGGATCGACGATACGCTGGACACCTTGGAAGGCTGTAAGATGTTCTCTACTTTGGATCTCCGCAGTGGATATTGGCAGGTTGGATTGACTCCTGAGGATAAGGAGAAGACAGCATTCTCAATCGGCACGGGACTCTGGCAATTTACGGTAATGCCGTTCGGGCTTTGTAATGCTCCTGCAACGTTCGAGAGGCTGATGGAAAGTGTGCTGAGAGGTCTTTCATGGGAGACGTGCCTGATATACCTAGACGATATCATTGTGCTAGGAAACTCCTTCAACCACCATCTGAAGAATCTCGAGAAGGTCTTCGAACGGCTGCGTGCAGCTAATTTGAAGCTGAACCCAAAGAAGTGCAACCTCTTCCGGAGCCAAGTAAACTACCTGGGGCATGTTGTTTCTGACAAAGGAGTCGCCGTTGACCCGGAGAAGATTACGGCTATCACCGACTGGCCGGTACCTCGCGACAAGCACGAAGTTAGGAGTTTCCTCGGGCTCTGTACCTACTACAGGAGGTACGTGAAAGGGTTTGCTAGCATTGCAAAACCCCTCACCAGGCTTACCGAAGAAAAACGCACTTTCCATTGGGACCTCGAGTGCCAAAAGTCCTTCGAGGAGCTGAAAAACAGGCTAAGTAGTGCTCCTATCCTAAGCTATCCACGCACCGAAGGCAAGTTCATACTCGACACTGACGCCAGTAACTTTAACATAAGTCTTTTAATAGCTTCTCGTCACGAAACAACTCAAACTTGTAAGGGTCCACCTCTGCGGCCACCATGAGTTCACAGAAAGTACCATATAAAGTTTCGACATCGATCGTGTTTTTGTTTGTTTACAACTAAAAGGAACTTAATTTGTGGTCAAAGTGTGTGGCTTAAACATCAAACCTATTTTTTAACTTAGCTTATCTCCAAATACCATATGACAATTAATCTATTATTATTCACCAAATAAAAATAAAAATTGTAATCGCATTTTTCGTGAATTAGCCGCGATCCTGGCAGATTTTTTTAAAATCCTTTCTTAGCGAGCACCTATAACCCTAGAGGAAGCTACATATCGAATTTCATTCCAATCCGTTCGGTGACTTTTGAGAATTAGTGTTAAATGAGTGAGTGGTATTTGACAAATATATAGTAGATTATTTTTTATTTTTATATAAACAGTAACATTTCAGGGATATAAATTGTTCATATTTTACACAAATGAAAAGTGGTTTTTGGACGACAGAATCTGGGTTGATAGTAGGTAGTTAAAGAAGTGGTATTTGAAAGTGGAAAGGGTAATTGAATGACCAATGGTGAGTGGAATGGAGTTTCATAGAGAAGAGGATCGGATTACGAAAGATCTGTCGAAAGAGGCTGAGCGATGAGCAGGAGTATATGAATCTGATTGAGGGGAACGGGTTTGGCGGGTAAGAATAGAGGATTTGAGTTGAAGGAGTTCGGAAATGTAAAGTGGGAGATGGGATTTACATACTGGCTTACTTATTCAAAAACAGTTCAAAACATCATTAATGCGATATACAAATTATGTGTACATACATTAATTTAAAAATGGAAGACCTGAAATTAAACATGTTGATTCACTCCTAAGGTAGCAGAGCGAAAGGCTTCTTGTAGCTATTGGTTCATAGAGTAAACTTTCGGGAAATGGAAAAAAAAGGGAAGGATTTGTGGGTTAGTCATATAAATTATTAGGTTAATAGACAATCTCTTGTGTTTTCATTATGACTAATCGGCTTTTTGTTCCAGTTGGAAACAAATTTAAAATAGGACTGTTCGAAATATTTACCTGATAATTAAAAAAAAACATTTGGATTGGTTTAAACGATTTCATTAGTGATTCGAAGAAATATTAAATTTTAGACTTTTTCTAATTGCCCAGCCAATAAACATTGTAGATTGCATGAGAAGAGAGAAGAAGGTCCGATTTGCGGGTTATTCGATTATTTCTCGAAAACAATTGACTCTAGAAAAATATATTTGAAATAAAATAAAAGCTAATTAAATTTCCTATAAACTTGTTTTTATACATATTTGTCGAATTTCAAACAGTTTTCGAGATATACGTTATTGAAAATTGTTAATTAAAAAAAAAAAAATATTTCTACCCCACTTATTGTCAAAAATTTACTTTAAGTGCAGAAAGATATATATGGAATTAAAGTAAATGTAATGCTCTACAACTTTGATATTGACATTTTATCTGAAAAACAATGTGGAAGGCACTAGAAGCAAATGTTTGACAAAGTCTGGGGTAAAAAAATTATTTTCTAATGAAAATTATCGATTTTCAATAACGTATATCTCGAAAACTGTTAGAAATTCGACAAATATGTATATAAACAATTTTATAGGAAATTTAATTAATTTTTTTTTTTATCTAAAACATATTTTTCTGGAATCCACCGTTTTCGGGATATAATCGAAAAAAACAAAAATCGTACCTACTCACATCCACCCCACCACTCCCCAGAGGCGGCTACTTTTAGTATTTTTATCTCCCAACTACTCCTAACAAAGCCTTGAGGTAACAAATAATCGGATATTTGATGGACTCTACACCCCTCATGTCAGTACTTATTGACTCGACTATAAGTGATATATGTTGGTCTGATTATTTAGTGTTCTTTCAGTTCAGCATTAAAACATTTTTCTCAAAATAATCTTTACTTTATTTAAATGTTAATATAACTGTAACGGAAATTTATTTGTTCTAATAGTATTGAATTAGTATTTATTTTTAATTTAAATGTTTCTTTTAATTTTAGTATATGTACCACCGAAGCGAGTGATGAAAATATTCCTCTAATCCCTGTTAAACAGATCCGCTTCCTGGGACTCTATTTGGACAAACGACTCACTTGGAATTCACATACAAGACTAAAACGATAAAAAACGGCCCGTCGTTACAGACTACTCCAACGTTTACTACACAAACGTTCAAAGCTCCCAATTTATAACAAAAGACTTATTTACATGACATTTATTACACCTATATGGACGTACGGAGCAGAGCTTTGGTGCTCCACTTAACCATCTAATTCTTCTCGTATCCAATCCTTACAGTCCAGAATCTTTCGAAAAATCCTAAATGCACCTTACTTTGTCACCAATAAACTTATCCATTAAGATCTCAATGTTCCATATGTTGCAGATTTAGCCCAAACCAGATACCAATCTTTTCATAGTAAACTGCACTCCCACACGAATCCATTAGTCTTTCAACTTGCTTCACATTCGATACCTGATAACCCACCGAGGCGTCTAAAAATAAGATGGCCAAGAGACCTTCTAGATTAGAACTTCTATTGAAGTGCTACTGATGAGTAGTTCTTCACAAGTGTTTTACATGTCATTATAATCATTTCCTCAAATTTACTTATATGTATATTGTACACAATTGTAAATATCAATAAATAGATAAAAAAAAAAAAAAAATAATAAAAATGTTCCTTATACGATACGTTAATTTAAAAAAGAGATTACCGTTTATCCGATAGAAGGAAATCTTTTAATAGATTCTAATTCCAGAGATGAAAGCTACCTCAAACTTTGCCATACTTCTCTCAGGGATTCATGAAATTATCATTCGGTCGGAGGGGAAGGGCTGGGAAGTAGATTTACATCCCCACAAGTTCTCCATAAAGGCCCCATGATTCTTCTAGGGCACATAATAAATGCACATAATTCTCCCCGGATTTGAGGCTCTCTTATTAATTTTAAACACCTCCATAACTCCTTAACCCAAAATTTGTTGAATAATCCAAATTTTCCATATTTTTTTTTTTCTTTCTTAAATTTACAATAGTCAAATAAATAAATATAAATCAGCAGACGTGCTAATATTGAAATCTAAGAAGTTTAAAGTTTATTTAAATTTTATGAAAGATTTCTCTATGCTCAGGAAGTTTATGACTTTTTCAATATTTTTTTCAATCATTTCCCAAGGTACTGAACTACTTGGAGGTGTTCCCGATTTATTTTCCTTTTTTACGTAGATTTTGGCATTCGTTAAAAATATGAGCTATTATAAACTACTGTTAAAAATTTTATCTTTGGTTAAAGTCTCGTGGCCAATTCCTAATCGTGCGATCACTTCAGAGGAACTGCTCCGTGGTTCTGCAATGTTCCTTATAGTTCAATTTACTTATAGATATCCCATATCCATATTTCAACAACAGTTGATATTCACAATAATTAAACTTAATAAATATACGTTTCAATAATTTAATTAACCAAACAGATATGTTTTGTAAATTTGATTAATTTAATCTATACTATTATACTGGGAGTTGGAATTAATTTTAAAGGATTGATAAGAGATGGTATTACTAGTCTCTAATCCCATCGGGCCAACTTGTTGCTATATTCATGTTGAAGCGTCATCATTTAGCTTTGATTTTCAGTAGGTGTCATTTCTCTGAAGTGTGAACAACATTTTTTGTCAACATTTGCCGCTATTTTTGCTCTCTAAACATTTTAACTTTTGTGCCAAGTAAGACGAATTTGCGGGAAGCTTTGCTTTTCTGCTTTCATTTGAAGAAAAAAGCAGCTGAAGCCCATCGGTTAGTTTGCGATGCTTATAGGGACTATGCTCCATCGATTTCCACTTGTGAGTACTGGTTTCGGAGGTTTAAAAATGGTGATTTTGACACGGATGACAAGGAACGCCCTGGCCAGCCGAAGAAGTTTGAAGATGAAGAATTAGAGGCATTACTCAATGAAGACTCGTGTCAAACCCTTCAAGAATTGTCCGAGTCATTGGGAGTCGACTTGTCAACAGTCGGCAAACGCATCAAAGCAATGGGAATGATTTATAAGCAAGGACGTTGGGTCCCGTACGAATTGAAGCCGAGAGACGTTGAGAGGCGATTTTTCACCTGTGAACAACTGCTCCAACGTCAAAAAAGAAAGGGTTTTTTGCATCGTATTGTCACTGGCGATGAAAAAATGGACCAGATGGGCGTGGTCTATTATGAGCTGCTGAAACCGAATGAAACGATCACGGGAGACCTCTACCGAACTCAGTTGATGCGTTTGAGCCGTGCACTGAAGGAAAAACGGCCGCTATTTGGGGAAAGGCACGACAAGGTAATCTTGCAACATGACAACGCTCGGCCGCATGTTGCTAAACCGGTCAAAACATACCTGGAAACGCTGAAATGGGAGGTCCTATCCCACCCGCCGTATTCTCCAGACATTGCTCCTTCTGACTACTACTTGTTTCGAAGCATGACAAACGACCTGACAGACCAGCGGTTCACTTCTTATGAAGATTGCAAAAAATGGGTGGATTCATGGATAGCCTCAAAAGACGAAGCCTTCTTCCGAGCTGGTCTCCGTAAATTGCCAGAAAGATGGGAAAAAGTAGTCGCTAGCGATGGAATACTTTGAATAATATATATTGTACCATTTTTTCTAAATAAATGCTCAAAAATCGAAAAAAAAATCCTTTAAAATTAATTCCAACTCCCAACATATAAGGACAAGCCAGTTTTGTTTGTGATCACTAAATGCAAAAACTACTGAGTCAATCTTTACCAAATTTTAACTACATCGTCTTTATGGTTCAAGGAAGGTTTAGCAATAATAAAATCTATTAATTTAAAATTAATTTATTTCTAAAAAAGTGATAGTACGAAGATAACAGTGAAACCAACATGTGGCGAGCGCCATTCTATATGAAAGGTTACAAATGTGCAATCATGGAGTTATCGACAAATGGAAGAGGCTTACCTCTCAATAGCCAGGGCAGGCAGCCATCTTGGTGTGAACCGTATTATCAGTATATTAACCTCTTATCAGTTCAAATTTTGGTTTCCTAGGCTTTATACTGCTGTTATTTTAATTTAGTGATTTATTTACTTTAGTGATTTACTTATTTTATTTATTACGAACCCTTTCAATTGCCCTTGCCTAATAGAATGCAAGTAGCCAGTTGGGCATAGTGGGCGTGGCCGGTTATTTGGTCTCGCCCCTCACGGAACAATATACGGGAAGGGCCTGTCCATAGTACTATAACTCCATGTGTATAATGTTATATAGAGCTTGAAATGCAATATACATAGATATATTCAATTAAATTATTTAAAAAAATTTAAATATGTGGTGCGACATGTGGATTCCAGTTAAGTTTGAAAATCGAGTAATATGTGGTTAGCACTATTCCGAAAAAGATTTTATCATAGTAAAACTACAGAACCGATCTCTACTAAATTTTAACTACATTTCATAGTTTAAGGAAGGTTCCGCAATAATAAAATGTACAATCATATGATGTTATTTATATTTACAATCATAAATGGACAATGTTGAGTGTTAGAAACGTCGTTCACCACACATAAAAATCTAACAAGATAAAATCAATAAAATTCTTCTTCTTCTTCTTCTTCTTTATCTTCCTCCTTTGGGCCATTCAGCGTGGAGGGGCCTCAATCCAACGCTGCCAGGCTTCACGGTCCTTGCAAAGTTTTTTAAATTCCTGGAATGTCTTTCCTCCGATCCTCTGGATATAATCTTCATACAAAATCCTAGGCCTTCCGCGTGGCCTCCTGCCAGTGGGTCGCGCCTCCATCACCTTTCTAGGTTCCCGGTCCTCACTCATTCGACAAACATGGCCGAACCATTTTAGCTGACGTTTTTCCAGGATATTTTTCAGTGCAGGAGTTTTCAGCTCCGCTCTAATCCTTTCATTTCTTACGTGGTCTTTTCTCGTTTTTCCTACGACCCGACGTAAGTACCTCATTTCAGCTCCTGTTATCCGGCTTACCTGCTTGTCCAGCATAATCCAGCTCTCGCTCCCGTAGGTAAGAGTAGGGAGATATATTGATTTGTAAATGTTGAGCTTTGTCTCTTGCCCCACATCTCGGTGCCCAACAATACTATTGCAAATGCTATAATAGATCTGGTTAGCTTTCGTGATCCTAATTGCTATTTCTCTGTCTATTTTTCCTTGTTTGTTTATGTTAGAGCCCAAATTATTTGGGCTAATAAAATTATTTCTGCTCAATAATAATTATTACCAAGTCAAAATGTCGATCATTTGCTATTTGATAGTGTGTATGAATCATTGGACTTTAGTTTCAAGCACTGATAATGCAGTCCATTATCCGAAAGTTTCTTAATAGCCTCTGTCCATCTGGATTACTAACCACAACATTAAAATCAGAAATAGGATTCAAAATTTTTATTTTATGTAATCTTTGACAACCTAATCTGAGCAATTTTAACGAGATTAAAAAATAGTTCTATGCGTGTTAATAAAATTGAAGAAAAAATGCTCTAACGCATACTTCAATAAAAATTGTTATCGAAAAACAAATTACATTTCAATTATTATTATTTTTTTAATAACAATTTATTGAAATTTACAACTTTACAGCATTTATACATTAAGTAAATGTGCTGTTACCTATCACAATAACGTGACAAAACTTGTAAAGAACTACTCATCAGTAGCACTTTAATAAAAATTCTACACTAGAAGGTCTCTGGGCCATCTTCTTTTCAGACGCCTCAGAGGATTATCAGGAATGGTATGGGAAGCAAGTTGAGAAATTAGGGGATTTGAGTGGTTATGGAACTTACTATGAAAGGATTGATATCTAGTTTGGGCTAAATCTGCAGCATATGGAACTTTAAGATCTTTATGGATACGTTTATTGGTAACAAATTAAGGTGCATTGAGCATTTTTCGAAGGATTTTGGATTGTAAGGATTGGATACGAGATGAACAAATTAAGGTGCATTGAGCATTTTTCAAAGGATTTTGGATTGTAAGGATTGGATACGAGAGAAGGATGGTTTAGTGGAGCCCTAAAGCTCAACTCCGTACGTCCAGATAGGTCTAATCAAAGTCATGTATATTAGTCTTTTGTAATTAATTGGGAGCTTTGAACGTTTGTCTAGTAAATGTTGAAGTAGTCTGTAACGACGGGCAGCTTCTTGTCGTTTTAGACTTTACTTCAATTATTAGTTAAAATTATCTAAGTTCTTACTAATGAGAGCAGGCGAAGCAACGATAGGGGATGCTAGTACACACACACACACACACACACACACACACACACACACATATATATATATATATATATATATATATATATATATATATATATATATATAATACAAAAGAATAAATCAAAGATTTAAGGGAGGATAATATTTTATTTTCCGAGTAATTTCCCTTTCAGAAAAAGCTCCTCCATAAATACTCTGTGTCTATTTCAAGATTTACCCCCCCCCCCCCCCCCCCCTCCTCTCCTTCAGGACCAACCTTGCCCCCCCCTCCCCGCTGCAGTACAAGGGAAATATTTGTTGTGGGTCCTGCGGCCATACTTTATCCTATAACTGCCAGGGCCCACGTATTTCAGTAGATATCCACAAAACTCTTACTTCCTAGTTTCCTAAGTTTTTTTTTTTTTTTGTTTTCTTTTAAAAATAAACACTAAAGATAAAACTAAGTATCAGAAGTAAATATGTTGTCGTTCGAATGAGTTTTTGAGCGTTAAACATAACATGAACGCTCGTTCGATTTTTATAGAAAATCATCATAATAAAATATAGTTTAAGATTCATCTATATTTTATGAAATAGTTTTTCTCAGGGGGCTATCATTTTATCAATAACTTTTTTATCGTTTCCTTTGTGATGTCTCGAGTTATTCCCGATTCAGTCAACCTTTTGGTGTAGTAAGGACACTCGTTGAACATATGGTATATTGAAAAACCATTGCCATTCAATTCACATTTGGGAAGAGCCTCTCTGGTTATGAGGTGGTGTGTAGTTCTTAAATGGCCTATTCTTAATTGTGCTAGCATTACTACTTCACTGCATTTAGTACGGCAGAAACTGCTCCATGGTTTTACGTCTTTCTTGATTATATTTAAGTTTACTTGTCGAGGCGTGATCCCAAAATGTCTGCCACTGTTTGGATATCGTCTCTCTATATCTATGCATCGTCTCTCTCAATATATATGTGTGTGTGTGTGTGTGTGTGTGTGAGCAAATCGCGATGTGATTCCGAGAAGAGAGAAGAGAGAAGATTTGCCTGGTTCGGATACGACCCCGGTGGCCTAGTTGGATAAGGCGCCACGCTAGAGAGGTGGAAACTCGGGTTCGAATCCCGACCGGGTCAAATCTTTTCTCTTCAAAAATAAAATAATATATTTAATAATATTGATTTATATCAAGAAAAATTACATATATATATATATATATATATATATACAGGGTGAGTATCTCTTAGTGTAAAAAAAAAAATTGGGTTAAACTAGATCAAAAATGTAGCTAAATGCCGCAAATCTCACCTTTCTATTCCAATCCGTTGCAGATATACGATAAATCAAAGACTTTTTTGAGGAAATCACGTTTTTCCCCATAAAAACTGTAATATCTCCATTTTGTCTAAATATTTTTCAAATTTTGGCCACATTTTCAGATTTAGCATTAAATTTCCTATAAGAACAGAGTACAAGTAACCTTGAATTTTACAAACTTGATATCTAAAGAACAGCTTGATCTTCACCTTATTTGGGGAAGTCACAATGTCTTATTTACTTCAACACTCACCGTTTTTCGTAAAAACTATCCACAAAACGTCAAATCTCACAAAAACTTGCAAATTTAATCAGCTTTCGAATGATATGTTAAACGTAATGATTTTGTTTCAATTTCATGGAGATATTTACTTTTGAAACCGAAAAAAACATGGTGTTCTCATTTTGTATACAAATCAGCTACTTGGGTAAATAACACATTATGAAAATCCCTTAATGGAAATGTGCATTTTAAACATAATAAACTCTTCATTGGAATAAAAAGCAAAGGAAAAAATGATTGTTTAATAGAAAATAAAGGAAAACTGTCAATAAAGCGACACTACATCAGAGGATATGATATTATTACATTTATTTATTATTATTATTTATTTTATTAGATTTTCAATGTAATGTTTAAAATCCAGTGATAATGAACATAGACCTTATTTTGCCGTTAGCTTCTGAATGCAGATTGTGTCTAAGAATACTACTTTTTGAAGTGAATTTTATGGGCAGAAGAGTCTGTTTTTACAGGGGATGGCATTTCTACCAATCCATGTATATCGTTATTATGAATGGTCGAAATGCCTTCCCCTGTAAAAATGAGACTCATCTAGTCATAAATCACATAATAAATAAATAAATGTATTAACATAAGATCCTCTGATCTGGTGTCGCTTTATTGACAGTTTTCCTTTATTTTCTATTAAACAATCATTTTTTCCTTTGCTTTTTATTCCAATGAAGAGTTTATTATGTTTAAAATGCACATTTCCATTAAGGGATTGTCATAATGTTTCATTTACCCAAGTAACTGATTTGTATACAAAATGAGAACACCATGTTTTTTCGGTTTCAAAAGTAAATATCTCCATGAAATTGAAACAAAATCATTACGTTTAACATATCATTCGAAAGCTGATTAAATTTGCAAGTTTTTGTGAGATTTGACGTTTTGTGGATAGTTTTTACGAAAAACGGTGAGTGTTGAAGTAAATAAGACATTGTGACTTCCCCAAATAAGGTGAAGATCAAGCTGTTCTTTAGATATCAAGTTTGTAAAATTCAAGGTTACTTGTACTCTGTTCTTATAGGAAATTTAATGCTAAATCTGAAAATGTGGCCAAAATTTGAAAAATATTTAGACAAAATGGAGATATTACAGTTTTTATGGGGAAAAAAAAAAACGTGATTTCCTCAAAAAAGTCTTTGATTTATCGTATATCTGCAACGGATTGGAATAGAAAGGTGAGATTTGCGGCATTTAGCTACATTTTTGATCTAGTTTAACCCAATTTTTTTTTTTACACTAAGAGATACTCACCCTGTATATATATATATATACCGGTGACGGATTGTCAATAGATCCAAGTTAAATGTAATGTTCAATATAAACATTCATCCCCGGAATCACATCGCGATTTGCGAGTGCCCGGGGGTTATGGATCACTGAAGAGAGAAGATTTGCCTGGTTCGGATACGACCCCGGTGGCCTAGTTGGATAAGGCGCCACGCTAGAGAGGTGGAAACTCGGGTTCAAATCCCGACCGGGTCAAATCTTTTCTCTTTAAAAATAAAATAATATATTTAATAATATTGATTTATATCAAGAAAAATTACACACATATATATATATATATATATATATATATATATATATATATATATATATAGATAAATTTCTTGACTGATTCTATTAAATGTTTAGTAAGATCTTTGAGGTTCAGTCAATAAATAAAAACAACTATTTTGGTAACATTTCGAGACTATATTGTTTTCATAATCATGCCCTACAATGAAAATACAGGTTAAAATAACATTATATAAGTTATACAAGTTATTTCGAAACATAAAGTTAGCTACAATACAAGTATATAACAACAGGTGTTAGAATAATAAAAATGTATATAATTTGTTTGTTTATTTCGTTTAACGTCACTTTATGCTGCTATGGCTAATCGGACGATGCTACGGTGGGAGTCCTAAATTTTGCCTATCCAGGTATAATTAGGATAGGGATCTTTAACGAGTACCTCACATCGCACAGGCTCGGGACCCCCATTTTACGTCCCTTCCGAAGGACGGCATAGCTAAGGATTTTTTACTCCCTTTAAAAATCTATATATAATTTAATATAAAAGAATATAGAGGAGTATGAAACTATTTACAATGTTACTGGTGGATATAGTATCGACTAACTAAATTTTAACAATTTTAGTACACAATTAACCTGGGAAAATTTTGAAAAACAGTTGCAAAGGTTATGAGGGATTCCCTAGAAAAAATCAAGTTAAAAGGACTGGATGGCATATAACTAGAGACCGGATTTTTGTGCAGTGAAAAATCAAGAAATGTGCAGTAAAAAACTCAAAACATGCAAAACCGTGCAGTAAAAAACTCAAAATATGCAAAATCGTGCAGTAAAAAAACTCAAAACGTGAATTTAAAAACTTAATATGCAAAACTTAACCAGCCTTGAATAAACTTAAGGACATTTCGACAAACCTTTCGTTTTAGAGTTAATTCAATCTGAAATACTTTAAAATTTGGGGAAAACAGGAGATGAAAAAATTGTTAATTAATAGAAATATCAAATATCTTTATTAAAATTTCCTTTTACGTGGAAACAAAATATAATTAAATGTTTTTTAAAAATAAATTAGTTTTTAAAAGTTTCGTGAAAATATGCGAGCATGCGATTGTGGATAGATCCAGATTATCAGCTTCTATTTCCTTTCCGGTGATACAATAATTTAATTCTTTTTAACGAATGTAGCCGTAGTTTTTATCAAGGATTTACTCGAATTTTGAAAATAAACATCTTCGCTTTTCATTTTCAATTCGTTTTAAGCTTTCTTCGTGAGTTTCAAATATCAGCTCTGAATATTCATTGGTCCATTGCTTCAATTTTGTAGAAATACTCGCGGACGTTTTTGGCATTTTCAAAGTTGATAGTTTAAAATATTGTCAACAACTAGCCCTTTGTGCTAAATCAGAAGTGGGGAATGCAATGAGAAGCGGGGAGTAAAATTTTCTGAGGAAACGTCTTAGTTCTAGGAGTACGTCAATCCTTAATCCTCAAAGCTCCCAATTCAATACGTTCATTTAAAAGTAGTAGGTCACAAATACATTTGATTTAAGCGACTTTTTACTTTCAATTTAAAACTAAATAACCTTTTTAATATAAATAAATGTTATAAAAGTCGTAAGTAAAATGTTCAAAATATAAATGGTTAAGTGAATAAAATTTGATGAATTTCGTTCAATTGCGCAATTTCGAGCAGTAAAACCCTAATTCGTGCAATTAAGATCGAAAAGTCAAATTTGTGCAATTTCGTGCAAAATAAAATTTAAGAATAAGAATCCTTAGGTCATGAATGAGATAACTACTTGGGTTAGAGAGCGCTAAATCGAAGCGAATTAAATGTGCAATAACACAGAAATCCGGTCTCTACATATAACTTAGAACTTTATTTGTTTACCTGGCAAAATAGTTGTTTTTATTTATTAATTGAACCTCAAGAACCTTACTAAACATATATATATATATATATATATATATATATATATATATATATATATATATATATATATATATATATATATATAAATGTATTTCCAGTGTATAATTTTTTTGTATGATTTAAATTTAAAAAAAATATATATGAATTGTTGTGTGTTATATTGTTTTCCTATATACCAATCCATTGAGTATTATATTAATTTATTTTTCTAGTTATCTTTTACTTGTATGATAAAGAAATAGGTTCATTATATATTTTTAATAATCACTGCTTGTTATTTATTAATTTGATTATTTAAATTTACTAATACTAATAAATTATTAAGGACTTAACAAAAAGCCAAATCCACTCCGTCATGAATCATGGATTCCGTCAGGAGGATTACGATTCAGCATATAGTAAAGCCCGGATTAAATATTTGATGAAAGCTAAAGTGCTTTGCTCAAATATCCTTTTGTTTCCAAATAATCCTTATAAATTTATATTTAGGACTAGTTAATTCCTTTTAGTGTATTTAATGGTGATCCTCCATTGTGGTCGAAGAATAATGGCGTCAGAACTCTTAGATGTAAGTCCCATCAGTATCCTCCCAATTTACTGTCATCAACTTCAAAATTGCTATTCAGTAAACATTCTATAGAACGAAGAATAGAGAGATTAAACACAATGTTATGTGATCGATTCCCAAAATAATGTTCTACTATTAAAATAATACTTTCTTTTCTCTTCCCCTCAATTCTCTAAAAGGGGGTAGCGGGATAAGATAGGTCTGGCGGCCCCCACGGATTTTATTCAATCGACCCCAAAGAGGGCCAAAAAAAAAAAAAAAAAAAAAAATATTTTTTCCGACCCCCTTCCTCCCCTGAAACCTCTTAAGGGGAAAAACGTGTTTTTTTGATATTTGAATTTTTTTCGAGAGTTCAAATTAATTTTTAATAGGGTCCAACGCAAGTAAAATTTTGTTTGGGATGTGCAGATGTTCCCCGAATTTTTTCATGATTTTATTTAAATGTAAAATTGAATGAAACATAGCTTAATATCCAAACAAAAACGTAAAAATCGGGAATTAGAAACACAATTTTGCATCTGACAGCTGTTAATTGTCAAAATATATTTTTGACATCGAATTCGTGATCAGCGACCTCGAAAACCCCTATATGAACTTTTTTTCAAATATTTAATTAAATATTGACTTATTCTTTAGACCTAAATTGCATAATTTAAAATTTACGTTTTACTAAAATCGATTTGTCGCGGACTACAAGTGACCAAATTCAATTTTATCGGCGCCATATTGAAGAGGAAGAGTCTATCTTTCAATGCTATTTAGGCCGTTTTTTTTCATTGAGTCTGCACCGAAATACCATAGAGTTTTTACTGAAAAATACTGATGTTTACGTTTTTGTTTGGATATTTACCTATGTTTTATTCAATTTTACATTAAAATAAAATCTGAAAAAATTCGGTGAACATTTACACAATCCAAACAAAATTTTATTTGCGTTGGAACCTATTAAAAATAATTTGAACTCTCGAAAAAAATTCAAATATCAAAAAAACACGTTTTTCCCCTTAAGGGGTTTCAGGGGAGGGAGGGGGGGGGGGGTTGGAAAAAAAATCTCTCTTTTTTTTTGGCCCTCTTCAAGATTTTGGGGTCGATTGAATAAAATCCGTGGGGGCCGCCAGACCTACATATCTTATCCCGCTACCCCCTTACGCCACAAAAGTAGGACCTCATGATTGACGACATTACACACATTTACGTCAATCATAGTAAGTGACAGGATATGTTTTACAATATAACAATTGTCTTATAGCGTGAATAAGGTGCTTTAATTAATTAAAATAAGTATCTCAAATGTTTTCAGCAGTCAATCGTCTTTTTTCAAGGATTTTTTTTTTTTTTTCAATTTACCATCCTTCTTTCAGCTCTGTTTAAATTTAGATTTTAAATAGGAAAATTGGTACTTCATGTCCTTTAACTGGTCACTAGAATAATTCACACTAGTCAAAACATGTCTTCAAATATTCTAATTTTACTTAAAATTTGGGAAGTTTTGCTCCTGCATTTTATCGTTCAGTGATTTCCGGGTTACTTCTCTTACTCCTTAACCAATGAACATATATACAAAAAATTGAAGATACCATTAAATGAATTTTTATATATATATATTTTTTTTTTTTAATTGTCTTATTATCATATTTGGTGCCACTTAAATCAAAAAGGTGCGGCTGATTTGGTCATTATTATTTTACAAAATGTCCAACCTTTCAAATACATTGAAAATAACAGCCGGGATGCGCCCTGAATTACAACAAAAACACTAAAATATGCTAAAGTATCTTTGAATATTAACGAAAAATAGAATATTTTTCAAACAGCCGAAATGGTACTGACACATTAATTGATAAAATAATAACCACTTCAAAAGTATGTCTCCTCACCTGCAGTTTCCAGATTAATAACTCTATTTACGAAGAATATCACTAAACATAAGGAAAACTATTTTAACTGAAGCGATTACACTTACAAAACAATTAGAGAATTGTTGGCATGAGGGAATGGGGCAGTTCGACTAATCGTACGACTTAGATATTGGAGGGAAGGAAGGGACAAGGGTCACATAATGTCCTCTGTTTATCTGACTTATAAATAGTTTGGTTTTATTAACCTTCTGTGAATTTTATGAAATCGACTTTTGGCCGCCTAGATTAGCCAAATACCCCTATGTGCGCCGTCCAAATAGTTGTTTTTATTTATTGACTGAACCTCTAGAACCTTATTAAATATGTAATAGTAACAGTCAAGAAACATATATATATATATATATATATATATATATATATATATATATATATACAACAAAAATAAAAAATAAAAAAAAAAAAAAAAAAAAAAATAATTAAAAACTGAAAAAGAAAAATGAGTATAAATAAAAATAAAATGGAAAATTTGTCAATGCACAATTAGTTGTTCACAATTCTTCAAGTAGTGTTACTGCAGTTTTAAATCATTGCTGTATTCCAGTAGTTCCTTTTTATACTTGCGGTATAAAGCTTCTTGTTGAAGAGGCCATGTACCCCCTTCCATTAGAGAAGCCCTAACTAATTGTGTCTTTCGTCTTCGTATAAGTGGCAGTCATTTAAAATGTGCAAGAATGTTTGTGGAGTTAGTCCGTCACATTCACAAGCGTCTGAGTTTTTTAAGTGAAATCGTTTGAGATAATGGTTCGTTGGTCCGTGTTCTGTAAGTAATTGAGTTAGTTTGTGATGAGCACTTTTGGCTATTTTATAGTTTTGTGGTGTTATATTTGGAATGTATTTCTGTAATGGTCGTCCTTTAGTAGATTGTTGCCAATGCCTGTTCCAGTCCTCAATCAAGTCAGTTAGTATGTATTTTTTTTTTATATACGTGAAAGGAACTGTGTTGTATTCGTAAGTTAAGTTTGTATCATTAGCAGCTGTCTTAGCCAATGTGTACGCTTTTTCATTACCTGATATGCCACTATGTCCTTTTATCCATGTCAAATACGTTCTTATGTCACGGTCCATTAGATTTATTAGATTTTTTCTAAGTTGTACAGTAAGTGTGTCTTGTATTTTATTATTTTTTATAGAGTCTATCACTATTCTATTGTCAGTATATATATTGTAAGTAAATTTTGTGTAATCTGTTTGTCCTAAAATATAATTAGTTGCTTTTAGTACTGCCAGTTTTTCAGCTTGATTGTTCGAGCAGTTCTGTCCTAGTTTGTACAATTCTTCGTGGGAAATTCCGTTACGTTCAGTCGTAAAGGCACATCCTACTTTGTCTCCTTGCTTACTTCCGTCTGTGTATATGTCCATTATATCAGTTTCTAAAGTGGGTTCTACTAGTTCGTCCATGTATTGTAAAAGTTTTGCGTGTACTGCGGGGTGTAAACGTTGTTCTGTAGTTAGTTCACGTTCGATATTGTCATAGTTTATGTCTTTGTATCCAATCGTGTGTCTTTTTATTTTATATATTGTAGTCAGTTCAGTAATTTTATAATTTATAGGTAATGTACCTGCTAGTACACAAGCAGCATCGTAAGAGACCGTTTTGAAAGCTTTGCAAATTCTTAATGCCATTAACCTCTGTACCCTTTGTAATTTTGTGAGATTAGCCTGTTTCTTGGCTCCCGATTCCCACACAGGTATGGCGTACAAAAGTTTTTGAACTATTGCGCCTTCATAGATTAGTCTCAGTACCTGAGTTCCCAGTCCCCAAGTTAATCTTGCCGCAATAGTTAATGCGTTCACTGTTTTTAAGGTACTGTTTACTACATTGTCTGTGTGTTTGTTCCAATTCAGTCTCCTATCAAACGTTAGTCCTAGATAAGTCATTGTTTCGGTTTGCTGTATTGTTCTAGAATAGAGTCTTATATTTAGATTTGGTAGATTGTGTTTTTTTCGTAAATATCATATATTTTGTTTTGTCTATGTTGAATTCCAATTTATTAGCGGTTGCCCATTTCTCCAAAATGTTAAGTGATTGGTTAGTCAGTAATTGTAATTTTGAAAATAGTTTGTTATTTGTTAGTAAAAGAATGTCATCAGCATAAGCAAAGATCTGTGTTTCTTCAGGGAGATTTAATTCAAAAATTGTGTTTAAGAGAATGTTCCAAAGTGTGGGAGAAAGGCATGAGCCTTGTGGTATTCCTGTTGTTAAGTCTTTCTTGAGCGTATGTTGGTTAGTCCTAATTTCTATCGTCCTGTTTTCGAAAAAGTTTGAAATTAATAAAAATATATTTTTTGGGCAATTGTACTTTATCAAATTTTCTAAAATCTTTGGAATCCAAGAATTGTCGAAAGCTCCGACAATATCTAATTTGAGCATAAGGCAGTTTGATTTTCTAATTAGTGCATTTGGATATACATTTTAGTATCGTAGAGAGCGTCTATTGTACTTTTTTGCGGTCTGAATCCGAATTGATTGGGGTGAAAGTATATCGTTAGATGTTAAGTAATATGTTAGTCTGTTGTTTATTAGTTTGTCTAGAACCTTGCTCATGATCGGTAATATGTTATTGGTCGCAATTTATTTGAGTCTCGTTTTTGGTATTATATGTAGTATTCCTTTTTTCCAAGTCTTTGGTATGTAAGTCTTTTGCCATATTCTTTGATAAATTGTAGTTATTAATAATGGATAGTTTTTGAAATATTTTTGTATGATATCGGTATTAATTTTGTCATGTCCGGGTGTTTTCTTATTATTTAAGTCATTTATAATCTGTAAAATCTCTGTCTGTTCCAGTGGACTGTCATTTTCGGGATTAGGTGGTATTTTACATATAGATCTTGTGTTAGTTTGTTCAGGTGTTTCGTTAGATGTTATGTCTTGTTTAACTAACGAATTGAGCACATATTCAATAGTTGTCTTTGAAATCTGATGTGTGGGTGATGCCGTCAGTTAGTAAAGTTTTTAGGACATCTTGGTTCGTTAAAGTATTAGATGCATACTTATAAGCCCAATTCCGTGGGTTTCCTTCCTCAGTACAATATTGTTTCCAAGACGTAATTTTAGAGTTCATTATTAATGTTTGATATTTATGTCGGCTGTTCAAGAAGTCTTGCTTAAGTTGTTCTCTTAAATGTTTGTCTGTTTTTGTCTTTTGATATAATGTCCTAATTTGGTTTGTCGTTTTTCCTTAGATTTGTTAAGTCACTGTTCCACCAAGGTACCGTTCGATGTTGTTTATTTTTATAAATTGTCTGTTGGTCATTTTAAAGGTTTTGTTGCAAGCTTTAATTATCGCTTTGTTGAAACAGTCAATAATCGTTTCTTCTACGTCATAATTAGAGAAGGTATCTATAATTTTCGTTTCTATTTGGGATGTTGTGCTCTTTTCATTATTTTCAACTTTAAAACGTTTGGTTAGTTGGTCAGCTAAATTTTTCTCAAAAAGTGTCCAGTCACTAAAAATTGGTTATATAGTACTTTTTGTTACATGCATACTGGGTTTGTGTCTGTTTCATTGTTATTTCAAAATATATCGAGTTGTGGTCCGAAAAGTTAGTATCGTTAAGTATTTTCCAATTTTGAATGAATTTCGATGCGTTGGGCATGCAGATAGTCAAGTCAATATTACTTTTTCCCCGGGACCCTTCGAAAGTTGTTATCGTAGAAGGCTTGTTTATTGGTATCAGATTTGAGATATTATATAACTTTCTAGGATTTTTCCTCTGGGTGTAACCTTCATGTCATTCCATAGAAATGATCGACAATTAGAATCGATACATAAAATATTTTGTATTGTTGTAATTCTGTATTATTGCATCGATTTTTTCAAGGTCATTATTTATTTCTTTTTGTCATCGAAGTATGCACTAATCAAGAAAAATTTTTGATTCGTTTATTATAATTTCAATGGCACAAAAATCAGAGTCACTGTGTTGGGTTAGTAATATTGCGTCCATGTTTTTGTTGTTTAATATGACTGCAGTCCTTGGTTTAGAGTCATGTGTTTGGTAAATCTGGAGTCCGTGTGTATAACCTGTAACCTTGTTATCTCTTGTGTAAGGTTCTTGAATAAGAGCAATATCAATAGTTTCGTTCTGAATAAAGTGGTTCAAATAGTCAGTTGATATTTTTGAGTGGTGTGTGTTTAACTGTAAAAACTTTAAAACTCTGTCCATAAGCATAATAAAATAATATAAGCGATGTTGTTTTAAATTGTAGTAAAGTTAGTAGTCTGTAGTTTGAGATATTTTATTTATTTCTCTAATGTAAGAAGGACATTTCCTATCGAGTGCTGTATGATCTACGTCTACTTATATACCTATCTTGACGTACATGCCTATTAAATGATGTGCAGTTGGGACCTTTCGGCGCTTGGGGCGTTGCAGTCCTTCATCTGGTGGTTGCCGCTGCATCTGGGACATATTGGTCTCTCCTTGACATGCTCCTTCGAGTGATGATATTTACAGCAGTTGGTTGCAACGACGTACTCTGAAGTAATCTTCAACCCAATGTTTCCTATAACCTTAAACTACTTTGTTATAAATAAGTCTGGTTCTAGTTATTGCATCCGTTTCAATCACAGCATGCGTTCTGTTGTTCCGTCGGTTCTTGAGAAGGATGATAGGTCTAATGCTACTTGGTTTCGATCTCCAACGGCTGGTTCTGGTTGACAAGGTGTTCGGCTATATTTTCCATTGTGATTTCTTCGTCTATATCTTTGAAAATCAGCCTAGGTTTTCTTCTTTTTGCCTGCCAGACAATTAAGTCTTGATTGTTTTCCAATTTTTCTCGAATAACATCTCTTTCCATCTCTGAATCGGTCCTCAACTAGTATCGATTCTTTCTTGGACGAGACTTTGTTAATTCCAATTTTTAAATCTTTTGGTTAACAATATTTTTGAAATATTTCTTTAATTCTTGTAGGTCTTTTTTAGATTTACTTTTAACAATTAGGTTAAACGAGCTGTTTGATAATGATTTTCGATTTGGTTTTAAAATTTGTGAATATGTTGGGATTAGCAGTTTTTTGAGATGGATTTAAAAGCGAAGAAGTAAAATTTACGTACTCACGTAAGCGATCTATTGCTCTAAATAAATCATCCTTTAGGTCGCTTCTTAAGCATCGGAACTTGGAAATATTTGTTAAAGTTTCAAACACAGTATCAAGTTGATAGCTATTGCTTTCCGCATTTTTTCCATATGTATATATATAATAAACGCAAGCTATTAATAAGTAAACAGAGAAAAAACCTAATGATAAACTTAATTCTCCTCAACTTTTGCAGAAGAGCGGCTTAGCTCGGAGGTATGCCCCACTATGGGGAATAATGGAAGCGCCACTAGTTCCTGAAAGGCCTCGGAGCTGTCTCGATCCGTAATTTGGAGACAAAAGTTCCTCCAGGAGGATTCTGGAGCTGGAGCTGGAGGTATAGGTAGGGATTCGAACAAAGGAGTTTGGACGAGAATGAGAAGTTGTTCTCCTTTAACCAGTAATATAATAGTATAACAGAGGGGGTGAGAGGAGTGGGGGAGGTGTGAGTGAGAGAGTGTGGGGAAGGGGGATGAGAGGTCCTGGGAATAAAATGAGGTTAGGCGGTCTTGCCTCGAGATCGATTCCTCACGCGCTCTCTCTCTCCGTCTCTCTCTCTGCTCGTTCTCTTCAACTCATCTGCTCTCTCCCAACCATACTTTCCCCCCCTCTCTCTCTCTCGTGCCTCTTTTTGCCTCCGGATCTAAATCAAACTGTCTAAGTATTTATGATCCCGTCCTTCACATGAGGAACAGATTTCTTCAATCTATATACTCTCTGGAATAAGATTCTTCCTGTAATATTAGGTATCTCAAAAACCACCACTCACATGAATGGGCCATGTATCCAGTCCTACATATTTTAAGTAAAATAGAGGCACGACCTTTAAAAATAAATTAAAAACAAAACGTAGATGGGCGAGAAATTATGTCAGAAATTAAATCTGGAGTGATTTGGATATTGACTTGTTAAATAGGCTCTGTATCGAGGTCGTAGGGTTCCTCACGGTTTTTTATTAATTATACATTTCAAATTTACTTTAGCGTGAAATTGAGTATTTAGTATGTGAGAGATTGTCGGTATTTGAAAATTGAATCTGAAATATATTGAGGGAGGAGAGGGAACCGCTCGCATTTAAAACCTCGTTTTGCCAGTGTTAATTAGAAGTCTATATATAAACGTCGGCCGTGCCATGATGTGTGTTTATCAGATTGAATTAAGTAATGATGGAAGTTCATGTATTACTTTTATGCTTTGTTGAAAGTCTTGATTGCATTATGTTGTTACTTTGATGGTATATGATGAATTCCTCTCCTCTTTGCTTCTGCTCCTTTTAGATACTAATAAACTTGTTCAAATGGTGATTGTTTTTATGTTTGAGATGGGTTTATGATTATATAGATATATATCTAGTATTTATATCTATATAGATCTCTATATATATATCTATCTTTTTTTTTTTTCTTTGTTTTTTTTTTTTTTTTTATTTTTTTTGTGTTTTTTTTTTTTTTTTGTTTGGTGGGGATTTTTGTGACCTTGTACGCAATTTAAATAATAAACTATTAATTCATCTAGTTTAAATTAAATTAGTACGGGATGTATGATATATAAATTTATGAACACAGTATAAACTGGAGATCAAAGAATGATAAGTGGTTAATCTCGAGTAGAAGATGTGGCATGTCCGGGAAACATTTAAATGAGTCCGAAGCGGGACGGTTTTACTCCGAAACAGTTTTTGAGGTACGTTCGGGTTTAAACAGAGAGCTTCTATTTCTCTGGGAGTATGTTTAAATCTTAGCACTAGACGAAGTCATTAGGAAGGTTAAATGGTTACTGTGAAAGGATTTGAGATGGGTGGTAAATGTACGGGTTCTTGGTTATGCTTATGTCCGTCTCTGTTTAAGTCCGGATCAGCATTAATCTAATTATCGGGATGCCAGCCAGGATTAATCTCCTGACAAATGATAAATATGTATTATTTAAATAATAAATTAATTTAATTATTTCTTCTCCAAAAGGTGATCGTGGGGTCAGATAATTGTGTATGTTAATTATAAATAAGGGTAAACAAATATATTAATTAATGAGTGGCATGCAAATGGTGAATAAAATTACGGTTGAACTAAAACAATATATATTCCATTATGGGTTGACATATGAAATGACAGTTAGGAAAATGAATCATTCTTAAGTTTAAACTTATATTGTAACAAATAACTTAATCTAACTTATCTTCTTAATGATGCTACGATGGGTGATGCTACGTGTGGGTTCATAGTGGTAAGCCGGGAGCTCCCAAGCTCCGAAGGATCCAGGAACTACATAGCTCAGAAGGGACCAGACCAGACATCTAGACTCTCTCAAATACTCTCCTCGACCGCTCGACTGATCGACTCCAAACTCCTCTCAAAAACTGATCTTGAAAAATATTTTGCCGGTAAAGGATAGGCAGGTAGAGAAAAAGGTTTCAACAAAGGGCGCGAACTCCCCGGACCACCCACGACGGGCCACCCCTTTTGCAACACGCTAATGTCATGTCTATCAAATTAAACCCTATAGGTTTGATACATAGCATTACCCACCTCTTACAAGAAAAGAAAAATTAATAAGCGGGCAAAACTTATTGATTTTTCTTTAAAATAATCTACAACTATTAACAGAAATAATATATCGCTAGCCCTGAGGTAAATTCAATAAACAAAATTTAGTAATAACAAAATTTGAATATCACACTATTGAATAACATAAAAATAAACACCATTTTACCCTCATGATATCAACAAAATATTTGCAGTAAGACTATTTTTAAATTCTAGGAATAACATGATTTTAGGACTTATCTGCTAAACCAGTGATTTAGAATATAATACAAACTTGGTTACAAATTTGAGTTTAAAAAATGAATTTAATGACTACCCTAAAATTTAGCAGTATTATTTCTTTAGAGAAGTCTATATTGACAACAAATAGCCATACATAATTTACATAAAGTTAGGATAATATCAAAATATATACAAATTACATCAATATTACAAATTTTAATCCAAAAAATAAGCCTATAAAAAAACTTATCAATTAAATGACAAACTAAACCAACTAGTATCATACTTTTCCATGAGCAATTTAATTAATATAAAACAATGTACAGTTAAGTCAATATTTACGAATAAATTTAAATACTAACAAATAATAGTAAATACAAAATGAAATTAACGTTTAACTGTTTATAAAAAAACAATAAATGAAAAAACATTTTAGGCTGAACAAACCATTTAAACAACCATCTTTCTTTAACATAGATGTACTTTAAGATTTTCCAATGTTCATAAACGTCACCCTTTTTACCAAATAAAACATCCTTTTATAAAATAAAACAAAAAATTAACATTTTTTTTTTTTTACCTCTTCATTAGTCAGTGATTCAACTCACGAAATAATATATTGAACAACCCAGTTAGGGAGCTTCTGGTTTGGCGGCAAACTAGCACTGTAGAGCAACGCTCTATTGGGTTTGAAACCACTTTTAATTGATGTCCAACAATTTGTCATCACACAAAATTACTTTTCTTCTGTAGTTGAGGAGGCTTTTTGGTTGCGAGCTCGATAAAAGAATGATTAGGTAACTTCAATTAGATTCAGCATGATGTGCCTTTTCTAATTTCTGTTGAACCATTTGAGGAATCTTTCTGTACTTGCGTCTGCTGAAACATTATTCTGATGTTACTTGCAGGTTTCCGTAAAATAGTTCTTTTACCTGTTGACCCTTTCTTTTTCCAAGCTTAAGTGGTTCTTACTACTGAGTATGATGTGACTATTATGTCACCTTCACTTCTTCACACCAGATGTTATTGCTTCTGTAATCCTTTGAAGAGGGTTCGCTACCTGAGGGTGAGGGTGTCCTTACACCGACCGTTTACAAGCTATTGCCGTGGTACAGAGATATACCTGGAACTGCAGGTAGCCGCATATCCGTTCTCCTAAATGATGCTATATAAAGCAAAATATAAAATAATGATTCTATTTCTATTTTCTATATGTCAACCAGAACTTTACAATGACTCTACTTTCGTAAACTAATTTATGATGCTTTGGTTATAGGTAGGTCTATTTTTATTTTTATGTTACAGAAAATCAATTTATACTCCTACATTGTTTTGAACTATTTTTTTATATGAAACATTATATTTTATAACGTTATTATTATTTAAAATGTGATATTACGCACAAATAGCTTTATATTAATTTTAGCATATCTTAGAACATTTACAAATCTTTTTATTAATACCTAACCAATCCTAGAAACATTTTCAAACAATTAACTAATAAAAAGATAATAACCTCTACAATTTAAATGAATACGGTCTGTCCAATTATTTATTTAAATATTTTTTATTAATGAATTTTTATCCTATTTTACAAGAACAAAAACTAATATCTATAATGAACAAAGTTCCTTACTCCACAACTAAAATCTTTCCTTTTACCCCTGACCTCAACCAGTTAAAAAACAATAAAACAAGACCCCCTACTAACTAGTTAATAAATTGATGAATAAGTATTCGTCTATTTTTAATATTTTCCATATTTAAATATGACCATTTATAAATTTAGATAAGCCTGCCAAGGTGTCTTATGCACCGTAAGTAAATAATAATTGAGCCCCATTCATTAACTTAATAAAATATTTCAATTCTTCTTTAGTTTGGATCCTTATAGATTATAATTCCCATCGCTCTGGGTATCAACAGAAGTTCCTTTTGGCTTCTTTAACTTTACAGTTCTTTCCTTATAACAGGATAATAGGAGGACAATGTCTACTCCAAAAATTTCGAGTAATGTTCCTAGTTACTTCGACAAAATATACAATAAAATAAATCAATCTATTTATGATCCAAACTTGTTGATGTTTCCATTGGGATGCTTCTATTGTATTTTAACTGATCACTCTTGGCAATTTTAGGCTATTTACTACTGTTAGCTATTTTTTGTATACAACTTAGGCCACTACAAAATTTCTCTTGACTAAAGATCTTTTAATTTTTATTCACAATTATTCATTGTATAACTTGTTTTCAAAGTATTTATAAACTGATATAAATTGTCATTAACTGTAATTAACAGTTGTTTCAAAACTGATTAAAACTTCGTTGAGGTCTCTCATTGAGATAAAATATTTAATATTTCCTAATAATATACTATTTACACTATTTATTATATCTATATTTCTAACCTAAAAAATATTCAATTTCCTTAAACATTATCCTGATCTGTACCAAATTTGCAATAGGCGTTTTCAAAGATTATAATTTTTTCTTAACCTTCCCCCCGTAGATAATTGCGTACATCAACGGGATTCTGGGTATTTACACTACTGAAATACCTCCTTCTACAATTTCTTCAATTCGCATCTTAGATATTATCTTATGTTTCCTTTTCACTATTTCCCATGGATCTTTTTTGTCACAATCTTCAATATATTTTTCTTTTCTATAAGGTATACTTCTTTTGTTTCACACCTATTTTCACTTGTCTTATTTGTATTTCCTTTTAATGTATTAGAGAATGAACAATTTTTTTGTTGGCGAGCTTTTTTGAAATATAACGCTTTTACCTTTTCTTAAATATCTTTGTCTTGGTCCTTTTCCTTTTCTATATTTGAGCTTTTTTCCTTTATTATTTTTCTTTTTCTTTGATAATAATTTACTTTTCTTTTTCTTGTTCTTCTTTTTCTTCTTCTTACTTGTTTCTTCTACAGTGATTTCTTCATCACATATCGAGAGGTCTAATTCATAAAATTCTTTGACAAAGGTTAGAGGACTGGAATTTTCATCTTCAGTTTCCTCATTTACTTCTTCCTCAGCTATTCTTTCACTTCTTGCGCTGGGATGTTTTCCTTAAAATTTTGTTCCACTTTGATAATAGTGGAAAAATCGTTAGGTGATTCACATTCAGGTTCTTCTTTATCAATTTGGAAAGCTTTGTTACAATCTTTCAATTCCACCTTTAAATTATCTACTTTTGATAATATTTCTGTTTGTGTATCGCTATACTCCTTTTTTAAATTCTCAAACATCATCATGATCGTTCTCAGATCATTTTCATTAAGTTTCTGCGACATCTTGCTTATGATGATAAAAAAAATTAAAACCCTCAAAAATATTCTAATAGCACTTATTATACACAACCTTTATGGTAATCTAAACGCAAAATTAAGAAAGCCCTTATTAAAGTCATTTGATAAAACGTTAATGATAAACTGATTCAAACACACACTTATCCTATTTGAATTAAATTGAAAAAAAAAAAATATGTCACTCATTAATTAATTTCTAATTAAAATAATTAACACTAATTAACAACATTAATTATCTGACAAATCGGTTCCACGCAAGGGGTGCCATTCTTAATGCTATGTCCGTCTCTGTTTGAGTCCGGATCAGCATTAATCTAATGATCGGGATGCCAGCCAGGATTTAATCTCCTGACAAATGATAAATATGTATTATTTAAATAATAAATTAATTTAATTATTTCTTCTCCAAAAGGTGATCGTGGGGTCAGATAATTGTGTATGTTAATTATAAATAAGGGTAAACAAATATATTAATTAATGAGTGGCATGCAAATGGTGAATAAATTACGGTTGAACTAAAACAATATATATTCCATTATGGGTTGACATATGAAATGACAGTTAGGAAAATGAATCATTCTTAAGTTAAACTTATATTGTAACAAATAACTTAATCTAAACTTATCTTCTTAATGATGCTACGATGGGTGATGCTACGTGTGGGTTCATAGTGGTAAGCCGGGAGCTCCGAAGGATCCAGGAACTACATAGCTCAGAAGGGACCAGACCAGACATCTAGACTCTCTCAAATACTCTCCTCGACTGCTCGACTGATCGACTCAAACTCCTCTCAAAAACTGATCTTGAAAAAATATTTTGCCGGTAAAGGATAGGCAGGTAGAGAAAAAGGTTCTCAACAAAGGGCGCGAACTCCCCGGACCACCCACGACGGGCCACCCCTTTTGCAACACGCTAATGTCATGTCTATCAAATTAAACCCATATAGGTTTGATACATAGCACGGCATTTTTTTTTTTTTATGCCTCTTAATTTTTTGTTTTGTCAAATTTAATATTTTACAATTTTCCCCTCATAATGTAGTTCAGTTACATTTCAAGCAATTTATGAGTGTCATTAAAGTGTAGATGGAAAAAATTATTGATGTGTAAAGATTTTTGTAACCAGTAGAAAAACTTTTGTACTAAAAAGAAAAATATTGATTTGTCTCCAGTGATATTTTATTGCAGAGTTCTTTTCTTAGGGACACTTTAATATATGTTAAACATTATTCAACTCGTTTCTTCTCTTTATATATTGACTTTCATTATTTCATAGTAAACATTAGACCCGATCTTCTAATATTTTCTGCCGGTATGATTTTTCTTCCTAAAAAAAATCCTTTAGTTTAACAATTTGTTTTTCCCCTGACTATGCAACCTTCTACTGCTAATTTCATTTTGTTTGGTTAGTATCACTTTTAAGGCTGTTTATTTTAAACATTTTGCTTAAAAATGTTTTGTTGAGAAAAGTATTCATTCTATATGTGTCAGTAGACTTTTTAGCTTTTCTGCGTATCATGCGTTTCTAGAGTTTCCATTTCCTCATAATTAGATTTATGGAAGGCTCACAAGAGGCTTAGTTTCTCCATTTTTTTCTTCAACCGGTTCTTTTATATTTTGTTTTTTACAAATATTGTAACTATAAATATATCTTTTATTTCTTACTTACAAAATCCTAAAAAATATGAATAAAAATAAATTTAGTATAAAATTATGGAACTTACCTGTGCTCAGTAAAGGAAAACGAACTTGGTTCTCGAGGGAAGGGGAAAGTGGTTTGTGGTTTCGCAGAACATCCAGTGGCTGAACATGGGGGAAGCTATATTCACCCGTAGTACGAATAAATTAATTCATTAACATGCAACAAATTCTAACCAATTTATTGAATATTTTTAATTAATCCTGTTCATTTTTTTGTCAAGAA